>VWYI01010092.1:129712-201421 GCA_013399455.1 Anthoscopus minutus | reverse complement strand
GATGTCTGCGGGGCCCACGCCGGAGGGAGCGGGGTGCCCGGCGCTGCCGCCCGAGGGCAGCCGGGCCCGTCGCTGTCTCGGGACCCTGCGCCGGGCGGTGTTGGCGGCCGAGACGCCGGGTCTGTGCCTCCCGCCCCTCCGTCCCTCCCCTCCCACCTGGCCGCCGGTGCCGGGCAGCCACGGCCCCACGGGTGTCCCGACGGGGCGGCCGTGCCCGGCCGTGTCCCCGCCCGCGGAGAGCTGGGGGCTCTGGTCTGGCCGCCCGGGGAGCGCCCTCCGGGGCAGAGGCGACCCGCTGGCTGCCGGTAATCGTCGTGCTCCGGGGAGGAGGGTAGAGGGTAGGTTAGCATGGTGGTGATGTGCGACGGTATTTATTTATTTTGGAAGGAAGGTTGTAATTAACCCTAAATAACAGCCTTGCAGCGTGCAGGGGGGAGCCTGCTGGCCCCATCAAAGCGGGCAGAACTGGGAGTGACTGAGTGATGTGAAGTCGCAGATACTGAAACTATGTGCCTGATAATGATATAATTAGGGGATCACAGACTTCTGGCTGCTGTTGACTTCAAAAGCTTTAAGAGAAGCCTGCAGTCTCTCCTGTAGCCATCTTGACTAAAAGCAGACATTTTTCTTTAATAGCTACATACAGTAACAAGAAAGAGGAGGGAACAGAAGGGCATTGTTCACTGTTTCAAAATACTAAATACCCTTTCTGGCCTTTTGCATAGCACAGGAAGAAATTTTATGAATTGACAGAAATACAGTAATACAAAGTCCATTCTGTTTCACTGAAAACGTGGCTTTAATTAAAAAGCAGTTGAATTAACCTGATGACTAGCCTGTCAGATTTTGTTTGTAAGATTGTCTTAGGGCAATAAAATGTAGATTTTTGAACGTGATTATATAAGCAGTTAAAATAAAAGTATGTGTATTGTTTCACTTTATTCTCATACTGTGCTGAGACTTATGAAAGAGCTGTCAGTTCTGGTACTGTGCCATGTTTGCATTTTACATTTAACAGTGCAAAAATTATGCAAACTTATTTTTTTCAGAGGGATAGAAGGGAGACTTCATACAGAATGCTTAGAAAATGATGGAGTCTTCTTTTTCTATAATGTACTGGATGACAGCGAGTGTGAATTCATGAGAAATTAGGTTACTTGGTCTAAAAGCCCAAGGGAATTTGACTGGAGACAGTGAGACACTCCATCATTTGGCTTCTATTAAGCAGAGTTATTAAAGAGCAGCGGGAACTTCAAGGCCTGGAGCCTGCAGTAGCATTTTGGTGAAAGTATTAATGTAGCCTGATGAGGAGAAGCTAACTTGTTTGGGATGATTTTTAACATCTTGCAGAACAGGTTTTTTTTTTTAGATATAGGTGGTAGGTAACAATATAAGGGGTGGCAGCAGAGAAGCCTGTAAATTGATTTTTGAAGTACAGACTGTAGGAGGAAGACATCTGAGTATTCAGTCAGCTTTGAAAGCCTTGATGCTATATGGTGGCAAGTACAGTAGGCACATCAGAAGTAGTTTTAAGTCCATTTTTCCAAGAATGTCTCCAAAATCTGGCTTCCTCTTAAACCTTGGCTCGATGGCACATTGAATTATGTTTGAGTTGCAACTTGCCTAGAAAGAATAAGTTTTTGCTACAGCATAGGACATGTTTAATTCATACCAGAGCAGTTTGGAAAGCACAAAATGAAGAATTTTATGAAGGGAACTTTTTTTATCACTTCCTTCAGAAATTTTTGAGGTTTCCTGAGATTTTTCATAGAGCCAGTAGAGGATTTTCAATCTTAAGTGTTTCCTCTTTTCTACTGCATGTTGGATTGCATATGAAATTGGGGAGAGGCAAGGGGGAGTTTTTACCCTGGCAGTTTCACTCCATTAAAACACTTGACATTTGAGAATCACTGTCTCTGGTGAACAGAATGATTATTAACTGGAACTTTTTTGTTTTATAATACTGATGAAAAAGACTTTTTGTATGAATAACTAGTTAGAGATTTTCTCTTTCTAGAGAAATTACAAATAGTTACTCAGTTTCACACAGTAAAATCTTCCTGACTGAGAGACTTAGATGGTAATGGTTCTAGCTAATAGCTTTATAAGGTGTTAGTTAAACCTTTTAAATTTTGGTGCAGCACTGAGTGGTAATAAACAATTCAATAGTTCCGATTTTATTTTTCATTTGTCACATAAATATTTAAACCTGGTATTTTTGTGTGCTTATGCCCAGTTAAAAGAAAATTTACTTTTATAAAAATAGAATGCTGTTCCTGGAGTAATGGTTAAAACATAGATGTCACTTTCTTCTAGGACTGAAAGTATGTGTTGCTTTTAGAATTGGTATTTCACTTTAAATGTGGTTAAGTGCAACTGCTGACAGCGAGTGGAAGTAGCTATAAAATGGTCTTGTTAGTTATTTACCTTGGAAAAAAAAAACCACGGTGACCTTCCTCCCCAGTTCCTGTTCTAGTGCAATGCTGTTGCTTTAATTCAAAGGACTGTAGTACTAGTCATTTAAGCAAGTGCCCCATGGTGCTTACCAGGATTAAGGTTACCCTGAGGTAGGCACTCTACAGTGATGGGAAGGAAGCAGCCCCAGCTCTTGTGGATCTACAGTCTGGATAAGTTCCTCAAAACTGGCACTGAGTTTGGTTGTATGATGCATGTGGCTAATAAGTGTCCTTACAGGATCAAATTCTTACCTTTCTTGCATGATTTTTGTTTTTTAGGTGAAATCAGATGCTACTGTGATGCTGCACACTGTGTTGCAACCGGCTATATGTGCAAATCTGAGCTTAGTGCCTGCTTCTCCAGACTGCTCGATCCTCATAATACACATTCCCCACTTACTCATGGCTGCTTGGACTCTATTGCAAGCACAGCTGAGATCTGCCAAGCCAAACAAGCACAAAACCACTCTGGCACCACCACCATGTCCACATTGGAATGCTGTCATGAAGATATGTGCAATTACAGAGGACTACATGATGTTTTGTCTCCTTCCAGGGGTGATGCTTCAGGTAGGGCAATAAAGCTTCAGTGAAGTCCCTCTTCTGGCCATCGGGCCAGCAACAGTCAAAACCTTTTGCATCTGCTGCTCTTAATTTAGGTTTTAATGTAAGTAGAGACACTACAGGCAGAAGCATGTGGCTGGATGCAGGCAACCATCTCAGCCAAGTAGCTTTTTCGTCTGCTTTAATTTTGGAAGTTTCTCTTGCCACCTTGATGTAACTTCTAAGAATCAGTGGCAGTACTGTTCCTAGTTAAACTTGGCTATTGGGTTAAGAAATACTGTTACAAGCAGACTAATGTAAAAAAAAAAGTTTTTTTTCTTTACAGAGGTATTTCTGTAGATACTGCAGAGTGTAGCACTTACTCCTTAAACTTGTTGGTGTGGGATTTAAGGGAGTTGCTTATATATAAAGCAGTGTATATATAAATCCTGAAATAAGCTTCACATCTTTCCCCTTTGCAGGACAAGGGAGCAGATATCAACACGACAGCAGCAGAAACCTCATCACCAAGGTGCAAGAATTGACTTCTTCAAAAGAGTTATGGTTCAGGGCAGCTGTAATTGCTGTTCCAATAGCTGGTGGGCTAATCTTGGTGCTCCTTATCATGCTGGCTTTGAGGATGCTCAGGAGTGAAAACAAGAGACTGCAGGATCAGCGACAGCAAATGCTCTCTCGTTTGCACTACAGTTTTCATGGACATCATTCGAAAAAAGGGCAGGTGGCAAAATTGGACTTGGAATGCATGGTGCCTGTGACTGGTCACGAGAACTGCTGCATGACCTGTGATAAAATGAGACATTCAGACCTCAGCAATGATAAAATTCTTTCACTAGTCCACTGGGGAATGTACAGCGGACATGGGAAGCTGGAATTTGTATGACCAATTATTTTTTAATCTGAGCTAAACTTACTCTCTGAACTCTTGAAGGCCTTTGGGTTCTGCTGGACAGGAGCACTTTATCTTAAAAACTCTCATAAATCATCTTTGAGAAACAAAGGACCTCTGCAAACAGAATCTTGGATATTTCTTCTGAAGGATTCCAAAAGTTGTCTTATTTGCACAGAGTAAAATACACTCAAATGTATTGTTTGCTTCAGAGTTGTGAAAGCAAAAGTTAGAAGTTGTAAACACTGTCACCAGGGTTATCTGAACTGTAGGGAGCTGAGAACTGATTTATTATAATAAACTGTATGCAAGCTCCTGTGTTTCCTGACTTATTGTAAAGATTTTTTTTAAATATATATATTTTGTCTGAAATTTGCTTGTGACTTTTGTTTTGGAAAATGGGTTTTCTTGTGGGTGATAGTGGAAAACAGATCAAGGCGTGCATGGTAATGCCATGCATAACAATTAGATTCCGAAAGCAGACCCTTCTCCTACTCTGCAAAGGAATTTAGGTGGTTTTGAGAAGGAAGGTGGCAGCTTTGTTTTATACTTCAAATAGCAGTGAACCCACATCCTCAATTCTTGGCTATTGCATTTTGTCCATAACCTCAATGAATTCTTCCAGAGCTTTGTGTGATAACTTTTACTTCCTCTATTAATGAAGAAAGACTTCCTCTGTGCAAAATGTCAGAAAGTGACTTCCAATTCTTTATAGCTGGTTTTCCTCCCTAGTCTCACAATTCTTGTTTCTATGATCTGTTTTTCTTTTGTACCTTTTACACCCAGACCTTTTTTTTGGGGAAGAGAGGGGAAACCCCAAAACCGCAGTGCCTATTAGGTTTAGTTGGGGTTTTTTTCTGTTTATAACCCCTCTGGGCACAGTGGAAAGTATCTGCCTTACTCTTCCATCATGTAACTAAGTATCATATACTCCTAGTTTTGTGTGGGACTGAAGAAACAACACTGTACTTTAATCTCTGGCTCTCCTATTCTTTAATAGGAGGCTTTTTTTTCTGGCCAATATTTGTGCACTTAGTTGTTTCTTGCTCCTTCTGTTAGTTGGCTGCACTTGATAATTTCATTTATTCAATGCTTAGTTGCTAAAAACAAACAACCTCTGGATTATTCAAGGAATTTATTGTATTTATTTTTCTTGCTATGTTAGACTTTGCCATAATTAAAGTATACTTACCTAAGAGGTTGTAGCCACATCATGGTGAAAGAAGCATCCAAAACGCTGCTTCAGAAGATAAAACCTGGCAAGAGTCTAGTATTCATTAGTGTTTCAAGAAGCTTTATAAATGCTTCTGCCTCCTGTTCTGGCTGTGAAGTTGAGGTCCTGCTGTTGCCAGCAGTGAGAAGGGGAAGGTACACACAGGGTTACAGCAACCTTGCAGCAGTTCTCTGACCCTGTGTGCTGTTGGCTGTGGTAGGTTGCTTTGGGATGTGCAGGCAGAAATGCAAAGGCATGTAAGCAAGGAAACCCTGGCCCTCTAAGTCACAGGCTCGTGTTCCTGAAAGCACACTTAAACGATGTGGTAGGGTTGTTGTTGGAGATAAGTTGGTCACTTGGCTGTGCAGAGAGGTACTGAAATTGCAAACTTAGCGCTACAGTTAAACACTCATGTGGGCCAAGTGCAGTGAGAGCCTCGGGAATGCCAAGGTCCCACTGTGCCCATGTTTGCAATATTAAAGTGCAGTTTAAAAGGATTAGTTTCATCTGTGTCCCTTCTGTGTGCCTGGAGAGTTGCTTTTCATGTAGAGAATTATATCTGATTTCTACTTCTTTCTGCTGCTGAAGTTTAAGAAATTACGTGGCCACAACTTCTCTTGGAATCTGGCCTGTGGTCTTCTGGCTGACCTTTCAAAGTGCTGCTTTCCTATAAGAGCTCTGCCCTTCCTTTGCACTGATCTGAAAATCTAGGGCAGTTGTCTTCTCTGCCAAGTGTATTATTTTTGGGAATGGCTGACTGGGAACTTGATGCTGAAAGACAAACCTGAAATACCGTCTGTAGCTGCACCAGTAGTTACTGTGACTATACAAGTTAAAAAATCTGATGGCTAAACCTTTTAAGTGCCTCTTCCAGCTATCGGAGGGAGCATGTTGTATAGTCATTTAAGCATCCTGGGACCTTCACCACTCATTTGCCGCTGATTTGAATACATAAGGGCCTATTTATGCTTGTCATTAAAAGACAAGTAAGACCAGGATGCTCTAATTGGCCCCTTGCTGTGGAGATGTTTTAAAGAAGAAAAGAGCTTGTTTGCCATTCCCTGCAGTCATGGCAGCAGGGCCACAGAGTGCTGGGGCTGGGGTTTGGGTTAGCAGCTGCCATCTCCTGGGGTTGTTACCTGGTGTGGTACTTAGAGTTTAGGTGTGGTAGCTGATAGGGCCTAGGAGTTTCTGGGCTATGAGTCTTCTAAGCTTTCTTCTAAGAAGAAAATTAACTCTATCCAAGCCAAAACCAGGACAGTATGAAATCTGTATTTCCAATATATTTTCAAGCCTTTATATTCAGGAAATTGTGTTATGAGCTCTAGTGTCTGTCTGGCAGCAGCTATGAGAGTTGTGGAATGAGCCCCAAATCTTTTCACTGAAACCACTGACTGCAGAGTCCAAAGGGCGTTGGAGTAAGCAGTAGCCAGCTTCATTGCTGGTGTTTCTGTGGTGGCTCCTTATATAGCCTGCAGGCCTCAGCACTATTTAGAAAACTTGTGCTCCTGTGACAAGGAGGGTCCTTAGTGATGTTCCCTGGGCTTCCCGGCTGCTGGCTGCTGTACCAGCATGAAACAAAGCAGTCCTAGACAGCCACTTCACCCAACCTAGTGAGGCAGGCAACAAATATTAATAGCTGAAGAGCCTGGCCAGAGGCTGGAGGCTGAAGAGTCGAGACAGTAATCGAAGGCTATCCTTTTAAATGCATTTGAGTTAAGAGCCTGGATTTGCCATTGTGCTAAGCACTCTCAGGTTTCCCCTGCAGACAATAACAAACACTCCTTTCTTTGAAACCCCTGCAAGCCTGGGAGCATAAGGACAGCCCTCTATTTCCAACTGAGAAAGTCTCTCGGATTGGAATAAATGAAATCAAATGTCCAAGATTTAATTTAGCATACCCTGTGCCTCTCTCTTTCTCTGATTCTTTCCTCAAAACAATAATGGTTGTAGCTTTTCTTATGTCTCTGCCGCTCCTGGCTTTGCGAGACGCTGGGTTGGTATGTCTCCTCTTAACTCCTGCTGAACTGATTCTATTAAAAACCCCTTACTCCACAGGGGGCTTGACCTTTTTCTGAAATACCGAATGCGTCTGCTTTGGAAATCACAAACTAAACTCCTCTAAAGAGCTTGTAAATCTGGTTTCAATATTGAGTGATTACAGGCTGTGCGGAGAGCTTGAAAGCAAGCAGCCACTTCTGGTAGCAGAGCGCTGGAGCTGGCTGCCGGAGCTGAGCGCGACTCTCATTTTTCACCCCGGTGTGTGTTTAGCATAAAACCACTGCCGGCAGCTGGTTCAGCCAGATTAGCGGTGGGGTGACTGCTCAGACTCCGGTCGCAGGACGCTTGTCTTCTCTTAGCAGGACCCCGGAATCCAGGTTTTGTTGTACAACCACTTGCTCTGTTGTAAATCCAGGGATCTCTTTGCAAATGGATGATGCCCTAGAGGCCAAACACCAAAAAAAGCCTGGGAAAAGAGCAAGGTTTTTTCTTAGGTGTAATGGATACATCTGCACCTTCTCTTGCTGCTCTTGTGATAATTAGAACTAGGTATGAAGAAGGGAAAATATATCACCAGGCTGCCTGTGTGAGATGGGATGTGCCTGTTAGTGACCAGTCAGTGGGGCTCCACAGGGAATAAATGAAAGTAAAATTTGGTCTTCTCATAAAAAATGGAGAGGGATAAGAAAGCAATCTACCAAGTAAAAAACATCTGTGATCAAAAACTCCCCCACCATAAAATGCACAAGTTGAGTGAATATGAAGTGTCTGAAGGAGGCAAAATTGCCTTTATTTCTTTTTTCAGACACTTTCCCGCATGGAGATCACTGGAAGCATATTTATATTGTTCCAGTGACCATTGTATGGTCAGAAAAAAAATTCAGAAAAAAAAATTCTTCCTTGGTTTGATTCTAGGAGCTTCTTGGGGAAGCAGTTTTGAATCTGTCACTGTGTTTTATTTCTGGGGAAAAACAAGTAGTGGAGAGGTGCTGGTAAATTACAATTTTCTCTTGGGAGGGGCCCAGTGTCTCCAACGTTATGAATTCCAGTTCCCTCTAAATAAACACCCAATCTCATTTTCTTTGTTTCACCTCTAACCCTCATCCGCAGCCTTTATGGTCCCAGGGGGTGAATCCTGAAGTAAAACAAACTGCAAGGGAAGGAAGCCAGGAGGGAGCCACAGTGCCTGCAGATTAACAGAGCCTTCTGCTCTCCAGCCAACCTTGACAAAAGGATTCAATCCTGAGCTGACCTTCAGGGGGAAAAGCAAAACAAAAACCACCTTGACTTGAACTTTCAAGACCGCAGGAGTTTAATGCTCGGTTTGATGTCTCCTAAAGGGAGCAGAGAGTTAGAAGTGCCAAACACCTGTCTTGCAAATCCAAATCCTAACAATTTATCATGAAATCTGAGTGCAAATCACATGGATTTGGAAAATTTACTATTTGCTCATTGCTGTTTCTAAGTCATCCAGTATTGCTAAAAGGGCCTAAAAATGTGCTTTTTTTATTCCCCACTGTGATTGTCTAGGCAAATCTATAACATTTGGTTATGCAAATGGTAAGTTCTGTTGAAACATCAATATTTAAATGCGACTTTTCACTGAATAAATACTTCTGCTTAGAAGCAGGTCCTGCCTTCCAGCTGAGCCCTGCTCTATTCCCTGTAGGCAGAAAGGAAGAGAACAAGTCAGCCCTGGCTTCATAAAAAACCACACTGGCATGAATATAGGGTGACTCAATTTTTAAAGAAGATTTTTATTAAAACTGAAATATTAGAGTATTTTTCTCTTTGTAGTTATCACATTACTTAAATATATCAATGGCTATGTGGTTGGGAAAAGTGAGTGAACTGTGTTGTTTTACTCCCCTTGGCTATCAGCTGACTTGTGACAATGTTAAGAATGGAGCCCCTCCTGTAATTGCTTTTTAACCTATTAGATTAAAATTTCAGGACAGTGTCTGTGGAGCAGCAAGGTGATGAGCACTTGCTTTTCTCTTAACATTAACTTCTACCTGTTTTCTAACAAAAAAAAAGGTAGAAGTGGCACTGTGATGAACTAGCATCTGTCTGGGGGAGGCTCTGGGGAGCAGGGGACTGTCACAGTGCCCAGCAGTGCCAGTGGTGTAGCCAGTGTGGCTGCTGAGTGCCAGGCTAGCCTCTGCTTTTGGGATATTTTCACTCCAAAGGCCTGCAGGTTGCAGATGTAAATCCCTTTCTTGTCACTCGGGAGGAAAATATTGGTGCACTAAATCTCCTCCTGACACTTGGCTGTGACAATGGGGAGGGAGGAACAGTACAGGCTCATGGTCCTGCCCAGGCTGGGATGCTGGTATTGGTGTGCAAATCAGGGCTTGTGTCAAGCAGGTTGCTTTGAAATGCTCAGTTTGCTGAGTTCTGGCTGTGAAGTAGCTATTTCATCAGTGGAAGAAGATTTATTAACCAATTTTTATAGCTATCGACAATGGCTTAGCTCCAGCAGGGTCCCAGGCATTTTTATGAAGTGCAGTGGGTTCCAGAGCTAGAGGTGTTTTATATTGTTCTGGTATTTTTAACCCAGTGAGCTAAGGCCTCTATCCTGCAAATACTTAAGGTTGTGCATAATTCATTCCGGTCCCAGGGGCCGCATTTTGTCCCTGTTGCTGGCAGGGCTTTGCTGAGCTCTGGGCATCAGGCTCGTTGTTGAGAAGCTGCAGCAGGCTCAGGAGTCCCTCCTGGCCATGGCATTTACTTTGCTAAAAGCATGGAGGGGATTTGAGAGTTAATGCCAGTGTTCAGTCACAGTCACACCACTGGTGGCCATCGAGTCCAGTGTTTTCCCCTGAGCAGTGACCCGGCTGCCCTGGCTGTGGCTGGTGCTGGGGGAGGAAAAGCCCATGCTGGACTCAGTTCAGGGGCCAAATGAGTGTGGATGTGTGTTTGTCAGGGTGGCATCTCACCTGGCTCTAGAGCCTTGTCCTAGGCTGCAGCTGGCCCTTTCTGTAGGTGGTGTAGGGAGGAGCACCCTGAGAGTGTCCATCACCTAAAACCTTTTATGCTTTTGCACACAAGAAATCACATGACTGCTAAGCCTGCAGAAGACCAGCTCTCTAAGTCTGCCCAGTGCCCAAAGCTGCACTCTCAGCCATCATCCCCCTCTGTCACATGCAGTGAGTGATGGTCAGGGTTTTAATTGCATGAATGCATGCAATAGTTTTTCCACAAAACCTCCTTATTGCATCTCCCCCCAGCCATCTGGGTCCTGGTCTGGCTGGCTGCAATCTCTCTGCAGCTCTTCATCCCATGTCCTTGCTCTGGCTCTCCCTCCCCTAGATGCCTTTCTCTGCTCTTCTCTCAGGGCCAGAGGTGCAGGGCGCCCTGCCTGCACTGGAGCAAACTCTCCCTAGCAACAGGTAGTGTTCCCAGCCTCCCTAGCTGTTATCAGTCCATAATAACCTTTCCCTTATTTGATTTTTTCCCTGGAGGACTCTAGGGGACAGCCACAGTTATGTTTCTTCCAACCCAATTCCACCTGACTGTTTGGTAGTGGGAGTGCAGATAGGAGAGTGCCTCCTTCATGACAGAGCCTCACCCTCCCAGGTGGGTGAGCAGAGCCAGGCTCTGCCAGCCTCCACTGAGTAGCATTCTCCTCTCAGGGTGGGACAGGCACAAATGTGGGGGTCTTCATCTTCATAAATAAAAAGTACAAAACACTCTCTTGTAATTGATTTGTTTGTGAAGATTTTATAGCAGAAGCTGAAATCACTTCGTTTTTCTGCATCAATAGATGACAGAAATAAATTCTTTTTTTGTTTGTAAAAAATGCACCAAATTTTGGACCTGCTCAAGGCATTAATCTATCATAAGGCAAATGAAAGTTGCCATATGTTTTTGTTTTAAAAAACATCTAGTACCAAAGCATAACATTCCTAATTGTGTTTATAGGCTGGGTTAAAATTGTTTTACAGCAGCTTTTTGCTATGGGATGGATTAGTTGTGGAGTTTTGTAATCTCTGCCTTCATTACTGGCTCTGTTATCTGTCCCGATTGCTGCTGTGCCTTACTGACTGCAGGATAATTTTGCCTGTAGAAAGGTTGTCACCCTTTACCTCTTTGAACTGAACTTTGTCTCCTTATATCTGCTGGTGACAATTGCCACTCCTGTCTTTCTCCTGCAAGGGAGAGGGATCCCCATGGCCCCAGGGACATCCTGGGGCCTCCTTCTGGATCTCCGACCCATTCCTCAGTGCCCCCCTTGCTGCCCACACTGTGTGAAGCAAAACACTGGTGGTTCTGCTGGCATTTTGCAGCTCCCAGGAGAGCTGCAGGCTGCAGGAGGAATTTTATGGCAAGCACCTTATCATAGGTTATGGCTGAACATACACAAGCACTCCCAGTGACCAGTGTAATCCACTCTTTACTGGCATAATTTGACTTTTTATTTACACAGGGAGGCTTGGGTGGAGTGTTATGTACATGGTATCAGAAAAACAGTCTGCTCCACCTCGGGGCTGCACACGTGCTGGAGCCAGCGCACCCCCGAGGGCTCCAGCAGCCCTTTGTACCGAGCGAGCGTCTCCACACGTGGGAATCATTCGACTTTCTCCTGTGAGCAAGCACGTTATTGTGCCCCAGTAATCTTCAATACATGGCAAAACATTCGGTGGCATTCCCTGTTTTACAGTGGCAGTGGATGAGTCTGCAAGAGTCCTGAGTACAGCAGCCAGCAGGTGCCTGCTGAGCACAGCCAATCTCTTATCGAAGCAGAGCATCCCTTCTGGGGCTGCACCCTATCTGCATATTAATATCTGATCGTTCATGAGCAATTTGCTAAATTGTAATGAGTAATGAAATATCCTGGGAGCTGTTTGTTCACAAATAGTTTCCAGAGTAGTTCATTACATATGACAAATTTGTGAGTACATAGTTGCCAGTATTGGGCTTCCTGAGTTGTCTGCTCCTGAGGAAAGTGCTGCTGCAGGATGGATGGACTGGTGTCTGTTTGATCACAGCTGGGGGTGCTGTCAGTATTTTTTGTCACAGTGGATAAAAACATCCAATAGCAAGATTACAGGCATCTGCTACATATATTATTGAGTGAAAACGAATCAGAAATACAATATACAGGGGTAATTTTCAATCTTCACCTGTGTATCTTATCTCCCTGGTTTCTTCCATAGCCAGATATTTTCCTCAGCTGCCCACCTGGACTCATAGATATTAAATCCGTTTTTCCTTGATTTTTGCTAGTGTTTTGCCAACAGCTTTCTAAAAGGCTGGTACAGTTGAGCAGCAGTAGCAGCAGTGAAATATGGAGTTTCAGAGCAGGATAGTGGAGTAAGACAGAAAAAGTCCCTGGGAGTTTTTGCCTGAGCCAGTGTAGATGAATTTTGCACAAAGGGAAGATCAGAGCATGCAAAAACCTATTTTCTCCCCTAAAAATATCTATGTATGCTATACAAAATTAACAGAAATAGCAATAGATGGACTTATCCCAGTACTGTAATGCAACGTGAAAAAGTTGGCTTTTAGCCTTCAGGGCTCCCATGGCATATGAAGGCTTTTGTTGCAGCCTGTGCATGACTGCACTGGGCAAGGATATGATGGGATGGCTGCAGCCAGTGTGAGGAAGCACATGGGGTTGAACTCAATTGCATCCAGCTCCTTGCTGATGCTGTATTACACAGCATGTGTAACAGGTGAGTTTGGGCCTCGTGGTGCTGTTTCATAGGCACTGCACCAGGCATCACTCCCAAACCTCACAGCTCCCAGAGAGGGGCAAATCCTTCACCAGAGCCAGCAGCAGTGGGAGCTGCTGGGTGCACAGCACAGGCAGGTGTCTGGCAGCAAGGTATCAGCTCCTTAAACAGGCCAGCTTGCAGAGAGAGCACAGAGATAACCCCATACCTTGAATTTAACACCTAATTGCAGGCTGCAAAGGCTGCCAGCCTGGGTTAGATTGCCTTGCAGGGCCACCATCACTGTCACTGCCATTGCTGTCACTGAACAGTCCTCTGGGTATTGCATAAGTGAAAGCTGGATCAAAGGTCTCCTGTCTCTCAGGAGAGTGTTTGACTTGGTGAGTTTTGGGTTAAACATATTCTAAAATACATTAAAAAAATGTGTTTATAAAATTTATAAATACAATCATCTTAGTCTTCTGGCAGAGGATGAGGATTATGTAATTAATTTTTATATCAGTAGTAAATTAATTATTTTATAATTGTTTAATGTTTTTGTAAAATTAACAACATATCAAATAGAACCCGAGTGGAGTGCCCTGTCCAGCTGACCACATACCCATTCTTTGCTCTTCTCCCTGCTTCCTCTGCCCAATCTATATGTTCTCCAGCTAGAAACAAGGCTTCAGCTCTCAAGAACTTTTCAGTCCATTCCAGATATAAGCTACAGATTACCACCAAATATGGGATGTGAGAATGGGATCCCAAATATAGGAACACCGTGTGCAGTGATATCTGTATATGCACAAGCATGTGTGAGAAGCCATAGGTCTGTAGGTATGTACTTCCCTGGCCAGGATGTGTGGCAGCAGCCACAGTTCTCCAGATCAGCCTTTGTGATGATCAGTGTTCCTCCCAGGAGACCTATTTCTGGGGACATCATGTTTCTGGGCCATGTCCTTAGAGAAATCATCCTTACAACTGATATTTCCAGGGCTGGTGTGGACTTCTCCAGGGTGCTGGTAAGCAATCTGCTTTGTGTTGTGACAAAACTCTCCGCTTTTCTGTAGACAGGTTAGAGAAACATTTCCCCAAGAGTCTGCACAAAATCAGAAATTATTCTTTGAAGTTTCCTTCCTTCTTTTCCCACCAGTAAAGAAATGTTTACACTATTTCTTAAAAATAAGATAATGTACTTAAAATGCTGCTCTAAAATTATGAGTGTGTGGGAAAACCCCTACTGGGCCAGAGGAGGAAACACTAGAGACATAGCAACAATTACTGCTGAGTCTGTTTATGTTTGTTCTCCCCAAAACAAGAATGAAGAATGGGACTAAATACAATTAGTCACCAGCCACTGGTGAGGGAGAGGAGGCTGCTGAGTCACAGCCACATTCAACCCTGTCCCCAAAAAGTTCAGTTCCACCTCAGGGTGGAGGAGGCAGACTGCATAGCTCCTGCACCCCCTCTCCACAGGGACAGTGACCCAGGATTGGGGTGCTGCAGGGGCAGGTGTTGGTCCTACCACCTACTGCCCTGTCTGTGCCAGGGATGATCATCCCTGCAAGGGGACAGGATTGCTTCTCTGTGGGGTTTCTCTGCCCCCTCTGTGTGTAGCCACACTGGTGTTTCTGTTCCAGCTTCAGCAGAGTGCAGGATCGAGCCACTTCCTCCCTGCTGTCCGAAAAATTGCAGAGGTGGTACAGGTCTAGAGAGGCAATCAGACACTCTGGAGGAAGGGACTTGAAGGAATCTTTCTGGTCTGCTGGGGATAAAGTGAGTTTTTAAGAACCTGTTCCAGTTGGTGACTGGGATGACTCCCAAGCAAACACCTCTTACCTGAGATTTTCCTGCCTAGTAAGTGTGCACTTTTATCACACAAGTATCTCTTGAAACCTCTCTGTGCTTTCTCTGCTTTGCCCCCTCAAGGCAAACAGATGGAAGTTTAATCCTCTCCCCTTAGTGTCTCTGGATTGCAAAGCTTCTGTCAAAAGGGAGCCTGAGATCTTAACCCTAATGCTTTTTCCTAGATATTGAGATAATTACTATGGGCTAGATGCAAGGAGAATAAAAAAGCCAGGCTAGGTAAACTGGAAATGGCAGGAAGTGAGAACTAGATAATGGAAAAAGTAGTTAAAAATTATTTTCTTCATGTCTCCATGTACTGATTTGTTGATGGAACAAACGGAACTGAGCTTAATGGATTCTTCTTTGCTCTGAAGATTTGAGAATAGGTGCATTGAGTTTATGCCAAATTAGAGAAGAGTCTGAGCACTTCCTAGCCAAGAAGATGAGAGAAAAGCAAACCAAAAGAAGTACGATGTTTTTCCCATCCCAGATTTCTAATATGTTAGGAAACAGGTGGATGTAACAGAACCTGGGGTGACTCTCTTCCAGCTTGCTTCTTACTGGAAAGCAGCCCAGGTGTAAGGCACATACTGCCAGGAACAGAGGGGAAGCAAATCTTAGTGGCTTTGGGATGGATTGTCCTTGATTAGGTGATGCTGTGACTGGCTTGGCTGGGCTCTAATAATAGCCCTTTCTGCAGGGGGATGTTAGGGAGCTGACACCCCCTTCCAGCCATATTTCCAGGGTGCTGAAGTCCTGCAAGGGCTCTCATGCCTGGGATGGCTTTTCTCCTCAGAGGCTCTTTGGAAAGCAGAGGTCCTTCACAGTGTGCCTTTCAGTGTGTGCTCACACATATATGAGTATATGGAAGTCAAAAAAAAATAAAAGCCATGCTGAAGACTACTTTCCAGGTCAATTTACTGTGCAAATTTTATTATTGTTAATCTACTATTTGTGCAGCTCTTGCTGTCTGAATAAAACAAATGACCATAGGTGGCTGTCAACTGATGCTTTCTCCTGAACAGGAAGAACAGCAGCCTTGGAGATGCTTGGGCAGATATCTGTTGCTGCAAACCAGCTTTGTGGCATTGACCAGCAAGACAGCACCAATTTCTGCATCTCAGCTCTATGAGAGAGCATGTCCTTATACATCATGGCCGTGGCTTTATTCCTCACTGCATGCAGCCAATAACAGGAAGACTCTTGAAATTTTCAGTTGTCAGATGGGGCCATGTTCTTGTGAAATATGTGCTTTCTGAAATAACGTCTTGGGAGTGGTGCCTGTGCAGACAGAGGATGAGGGGAAGGTCCTTTCACCTCTGGGTCCCCAGCAGTGTTTGCATGCCATATGCCCTGTGGTTTGATGATAGACACTTGCTCTGAGAAGAGTCTCAGGGTTTGACTGTCTATCCCCATCAAGAAGTGATGAACAAAGTGGAAACAACTAATTCAAGTGTTTGGTGATAATGTTATGAGCAAGGGTACTTTTGATGCATGGAAAATAAATGGTTGTCCCTTTTAAATTGGCGGTACCATGTAAAATATTGTGTTGTGTCACAGGAACAGTGCAGCTCCCAGGTAGATCAGACCAGTGTAAAGGCAGAGACCAAACATGACTTTTCCTGTACTGACATAATGCACACTGCAGTGAATTCAATCCACCATAGCACAAAAAAGAGATTAGAAGGCAAATTACACAAATTATCAATGATATTAATTACAGTTCTCAATGAGGGAGATAATAGCAATGCAAGGGAAAGTAAATACTTATTAGCTCTGAGGAGCATCCTGTTATCTATATGAAAATTAAACACATTTATCTAGGCACCACCCTAATGGCTCTGGCTATGAAGAGGCGGTGCGCTTACTTCAGCCAGATATTGGCATCATTTCTATGTCTGTTGGAAAACAAAAGAAGCTTCACTGATGGTAATGGATGTAAAACTGGTCTGAATGGCCAACTGGACTTTAATATACACCTCAGCTGGTGCCAGAACACCAGCCTGTCACCTAACATCTAGGGCAGGTGTTAAGTACCACTTAGCAGTATGCCATATATTATATGTGTAGTATGGTACATGATACAGCCTCCTTTCCCTCCTGGCCTCCTGAAATCCTTTTGAAGATCTCATTAGCCTTATTGCAAAGACAACGAGCACTTCGATTATAGGTAGGTGGGATGTGCTGCAGGCCTCTGGAGCAAAGATTGCAAAGGATTTTATTGTTTTCTTTAAGATCCAGATGACAATTTTGCTGAAAGCTGTTGTGGTTTCATGTTTGGAGGTGCTAAAAATCCCAGTGCTTACAGGGTGGGTGGCAAGTGCTCAATATTTCTGGGTGTCAGGCCAGGCATGTCCTCACTGGCCGCCTTTCTTAAACCACCTCCAAATGATTCCACAATTTACTGCCACTTGAGATTCAGCCCTGTTTCAGAGGTTCTCCATTAGTGGTAAAATGAACTGATACAATGTCAAAATACAAGTCAAAGGATTCAGAGCTAGAGTGCAGTAAACATAAACATATGTTTAGCATTGGGTTATAAACTACTGTAGCCAAAGTGGGCAAGTGTTACAAACTTCAAACATGAAACAGATGCAAGTTAATTAGAGGCATGAAAGTGATGACAATGGAAGTGAGATGTAGCAAGGAAATGAAATGTTAGTTTAGGCAGAATTTGCTGCAGCTCTGCCTTGACTGGAAATATCTTCAGTCTCTGCTGAAGATGGGAAGGCATTGACATACTTTATTGGGACAGCCAAGCATGTTGTCCATATGTCAGAAATGTAAATCACTGCTATGAGTGAATGTGTGAAGGAAACACATTTTGAAAGCTGGGAATTAGCTTGCCATGAGCTCACAGAATTGCAGAACCATAAAATCAGCCGGGATGCACAATGATCATTATTGAGTCCAAATCCTGACCCAGCACAGAACAGCCCCAGGAGTCACACCTTGTGCCTGAGAGCATTGTCCAAAAGCTTCTTAAACTCTGTCAGTTTTTGCCAAACTCAGGTTTGGTGCTGTGACCCCTTCCCTGGAGAGCCTGTTAGAGTGCCCAGTCACCCTCTGACTGGTGAAGCCCTTTTCCTAATATCCAACCTCAACCTTCCTTGACACAACTTCAGGCCATTCCTTCTTGTCCTGCCACTGGTCACCAAAGAGAAGAGATCAGTGCCTGCCCCTCCTCTTCCCCTCACAGAGAATTTGTGACTGCAGTGAGGTCTCAGTCTCCTCTCCTCCAGGCTGAACAGACCAAGTGACCTCAGGCACTCCTCACACAGCTTCCCCTCAAGGTCCTTCACCACCCTTGTTGCCCTCCTTTGGACCCTCTGTAATTGCTTAATGTGTCTGAAGCTGGACTGCAACAGAATCATAGATGTTTGGGAAAGGACTTTAAGGATCATCTAGTTCCAACCCCTGTGCCACGTGTGCAAGGCTAGCAGTGCCCAGAGTGCCATGAGAAAGGAGATGTCCTCCTCCTGGGAGAGGGGCACTGAGCTCCTCAGGCAGTGCTGTGGCATGGCAGCCATCCAGCACTCAAGGGCTCAGTTTTGCCCTTCCCCTCAAACTTCCTAGCCTTTGTTCCCTGCCATGAGAGACTTCCAGGCCCTGGCCAGGGGCTTGTAGGTGCCCAGCTGGTGACATGAGTCCCACTAGGGAGGCAGAGGTGCTTCAACAAGGTTAGGCAACCCTGCAGGGCTGCAGTTCCAGTGTCTGCCCCTGCCTTGCTCTTGGCTTTCCTTATCACTGTAGACAAAAGATTTAGTGACTCTTCTTGCCAATAAATCTTTGCCCTAGTTGCTTATACTCTGCTCCTTTGTCTATCATGTGTAGTCCTAAAAGCAGTGGTTTGAAGAAGTTTTTTTTTATTAGGTCCTTGTGAGCTGCTGTCCTCCCAGGCCATGCATGTTTCTGTGGTTTGCATGGAGATTGTGGAAAAAGAGGGGTATTTGGTGTTGGAAGGAGAAGGAAAACCCCAAATAGATGCCTTAATAACAGTAGCTCTGAGGTAACTACAGAAGCCTTGGGTGTGTTTGTTCCCTTAGTCCCAGATGAGCAAGTGCATGTGTGCCTTTCAGTCCTGTGCAAGCCTGTACTTCAGCAGACAGGCTGTCTTTGTCCTCCTGTAGTGCTGCTCTGATGTTCTGCCCTCCAACATGTTCTACACCTCTGCCTCAGACAGACTTGGGAGCCAAAAGGGCTACCCACAAAGCAGATGGTTTAAAATAACTCTCCCGACAAAAAGAGCACTGCTGTTCAGCCACTCCTCCTTTCCTCCCGTGGGCACCAGTGCTGCCGGTCATGGAGCTGCTGTGCTGCCATATCAGCACTCATGAGCAGCCTTCTGGCTCCCAGGGCCAGCAGCCTGCTCAGACTTCTGCTGCTGGGGCACTGCAGCCCCTGCCCTACCTGTTCTGCCCAGCAGCATCATCGTGTCCCTCCAGTGCTTTGATCTGCCATCACACAGGATGGAGCAGAGAGGCTCACCCTGCCCAGTCCAGCCTCATGCCCCAGCACTCCCATGCAATTTAGGGCCTCAGAATGCTACTGGAGGGATTAGCTGCAGTAAAAGTCCTCTAAATGAAAATTTCAGGTTGGGACCTGAAACTGTAGCAGTTTGGAAAGCACCCAGTGGCTGTGCTGTCAGGGAGTGTTCACAGGCAGTAAAATAAAACCGTTGCCTAATTATAGTTTCACCAAGGGGCACTGTAATGCTGGGGTATTAACTCCTTGCACATAAACAGCGATGGGCAGGGGCTTGCCAGCAGTGCTTCTGCCTTCAGGAGATAAACAGGTAACGGTATCACGGTGCCGCCATCCAGACGGGAGACAGCTGCTCAGTGGAATTACAGGAACATTTACTCATTCAGTATGGAATTACACGTGACAGGGGCAGGAATTGCACCTAAGTGTTATACAGCCCTCCCTTTGCCAGTGGAGGGAAAAATCTGGGATTGGGAACATACAGACCACAGCAGAGTAAGGCAGGAACAAAGAAGGGACTTCCCACTATTTGTGGAAGTTGAAATTGAAACAAGCAGAAAAAATCATCAGCCCAGGGAAGGTTGTAATTACTCTATAATCAGCTACTCAGGTAATGAAGTCACACACTGGCACAGTGCTAAATAGGGGGGTCTCAGCTGTCAGAGGAGCACAGATTAAAGCGGGAAAGCCTGGGTGTTGATATTTTTATTTGGGGAATGCTTTTCCAATTTAATTATTTTAGGCAAGATAATTAAAAAAGTAAAAAAGAAAGCTGAATTGCTGGAGATTACTTTATCAGGAGGAAGGCTGGGGGAGATGGGCTGTGGGGATTTCTATCCACACCAAGCTGTCCCTCGGGGCTGGGTACTTTGGTCCCAGTTCTGCCCTGGCAGAGAACAGGCAGGAACAGGCTGCATTGATTGGGGGGAACTCTGCATGGACACAGGCTGGCTGGGGTGACACCCTTCTCCTGGTGCATGCTGGCTCTGGGAGGACATGCTATTCAGGACTGGTGGCAAAGCACACGTGTGAGCAGAGAGACTGTGCAGAGCCCCGTCTCAAAACTCAGCCTTACATGAAATTTCTAAAGCCATGAGCAAGAGCTATAAGTTAGTTGTGTCCTTCAAATCTTAGGTAAAAATGAGTAGGTTGGTTAGAGCTTGTGGTGGTGCGCCAGGTAAGAGTGCAGCAATGTCACCTGTGGTGAAGCACTGCCATGCTAATTAACTATTAAATGCAACTCCTTACACAAAGAAGGGTTACTCACATGGGCAAGGGAAAGAACTGGAAATGCTCTGCCACAAGGGTGCAAGGTCGTATTTCATTTCCATAGTGTTTTCTCTCCTCAGGAGGCAGCCAGCAACTAAAGCAAAGCTCTAGTCTCTGAAGAATTCCCTTATTAAAGTTTGCTAGCTCCTTTGCTGCTGCAAGATGTGTCTTAGGAACTGCTCAATTCAGACCAAAGGTGTTTTGCTTTGTGTATATGAATCTTTTTTATTATTATTTTTAAGCTGAAAAATATCTTTCTCTTCCCACCATCCCTTCAGGTCAGGATAGATGTTGTTTGACATAGAAAGGGTTTTTTGGCATGTTGAATTAAACCTTCCTGACTTTGGCAAAAAGTCTGACTGCAGCGCTGAGATAATTAACAGAGGCTGATTTGGTGACTTATCTCCCTGCTTCAGTCTCAGCAGCACTGCCTGCAACAGAGCTGTGATAACTGCTGCTGGACACCCCACAAAACAACAATTTAATTGTCTCTCAGAAAGTTTTTCTATCAACCACTTCTCTGCAGTTTGATACGTTCTGTTGCTTTGGAAAAGTCTTCAGACTTCCTGACAGGTCTGAATTTGGTCTATGAGAAACAAGGGTGGCCCCGAGTCCCCTCATCCCTCAGCTGCCCCACAAGAGGTGCCAATGCCCCAGTTGCTTACTCATCCCATCCCTGGCTCCCTGTGGAGTTCACCAGTGGGAAAAACAAATCTATACAAGAATGCCCAAATTCAGAGAAGGCAGCAGTGGAGGATGCTGTGGGACTGAGCCTCAGAAAGTGTATTGGGAAAGACAATAACATTATCTCCCCATTACACAGTAAAATTATCTGGCCTAAATATTAGTGAATTAGCAGAGACTAAATTATACATTTTGAAAGGCATTTATTTTCACTCAGAAAAATATGAACAGAGCAATTTAAAATTGCTTCTATTTCTTTGTATGGCAACCTGAAAACATCAATGGTCAAACTCATCATGACTGGATTTAAAAGCAGCCTGAGTAGTAAGAAGCTACTTTATCTCCAGCTCTTTCTTAATGGGGGTCTTTGGTAGTGAAACCCTCTGCTGTGCAGCCTCCCTCTCCTTGGGTATCTCTGGAGCCCCCGCTGTCTCCAGGTGAAGGCTGCCCAGAGTGCTTAGGGGTCTTTCCCAGCCTAGTCAAGCTCATACATGCAAGAACCTATCAAGGGGATTAAGTGACACACTGTTTAACTTTCAGTTACTTGTTCAATGCAAAAAAAGCTTTAAAAAGTCATTAATATCACTGCGGAAGGAATGCCTGCGCTAGCTGCCTTTCATGACCTCACCATGTTGGCCAGGTGAATATTTCTGCATTGTGTCTGTCTCCAAGAGCCCTGCTTTTGCAGAGAAAGCACAACATGGGTTTGGGTAGCATCACCTCTTGCTAGCCAGGGAGCTTTCAGTGCCTACCTGAACACAGAGCTGCCTCTAGGACTGACTGCAGGACTTGGATTATCACAGGTTTGTGTTCCTCACCCATCTCTTCTCCCCTCTGAGGGACAAGAAGTGTATTAGCTTTAGCATTACCATGGCTTTAGTCCCTTGGCTGCATGCTTTTTAGGCATCACACTTTTCCATAGCTACTTTGTGGGTGTCATCAAATGGGTCGCAGTCATTTCTGAGCCAGATTGGATTTAAGCAGAGAAGCTCCACAGCTCAGTGCCTTTTCTACTCAGATCTGCACAAAGTTTAGCTGAACATGAACACCAAGAGCTGAATTTGGATCTGCTGGCCAAGGCTTTAATGTCATGTTTGCTCTGCAAAAAACTCCTCTGATATAAACTGACTGAAAGTATCCTGTCTGGCTGAGTATAACTGGCCATATTCTCTGCACAAGCTGTGTTAAGCTTTGACTTTAGAGTCTAACATCTCTTAATGTCTCTCCTAAGCTTTCCTGTTGAATGTTTGCACAATTTCAGGAGAAACAGGGATTATTTAACTGAAATAGCTTTGATAGATTTGAAGGCTCTGAAGATCAGCTGACTTACAAAGGGAAGGGAGAGTATTTAAAAAGGGTTTTTCTGAAGGTTCATTCTTTATTTGAAGACAGCTTAGGAATGATTTAACAGGGTTAACTTCGGAGAGATATATCCTGCAGTCCTCTAGGAGACATATTCTTGCAAGATTGCCAGCTAGTTTATAACTGAGATTCCTCATTCTCTGTGGGGGTAATTACTGCAGCTGGGTTGGAAAGGCTTCAGTATTAAAACAGCAGTCAATGAGCTACTGAACACAGACTCAAATCCACAAGGAGATTCTCAAAGCCTGAGCTGATTAGAGCAGAATAAATCTTGGGCTGGATTGCCTGTCCCTGCCTTAATGTCTCACACTGAGGGGGTTATGGTATGAAATGGGGTAGGCTGGTGTGATCGTGTCATGCATTTTATCTGAAAAATGAGCTTTCTTTTTTCTGGGAGGTTGCTTGAAAGAGCCACTTAAAGTGAAAGCCCGAGGTAAAGAATTCAAGACCAAGATATGTAATATCCAATAGCAACCTATTTTAAAAACTTAAAAAACCCTCCAACTGTCCCTAACTTTTCTTTTTCCGTCAGCCATGAATATTCTGAGTTGGAAGACCAGCTCCTGGCCTGGCACAGGATAACCCCAAGAATCACATCATGTGCCTGAGAGAACTGTCCAAAGACATCATGAATGCTGTCAGGCATGAGTGCTGTGAGCACTTCCCTGTTCTAGCATTTGACCACCCTCTGGGTGAAGAACCTGGCTGAGGAGCCAAGTGACATGTTTTGAGCAGTGCTTTCTGAGCAGTTGCTTGTCTTCAGTAAATCCAGAATAAAATCCACATACTTTCAGGCTTGTCGTTGCTTCTGCAGTCTGAATGGGTGCTTGAGAAGCTCTCACTCCTCTGCAGGGTTTTGCTCAGTTCTGTCTTTCCTGCCCTGTGGGAGGAGGGTCTGGAGGGTGCTCCCAGGTTCCTGGGCTGCTGGGTCAGCCATGATGTGTCTCCAGATAGGTTTCACGAGGAGCTGCTGCATCACTCACTCTGCTCCAGCTCTTAGTCACATCCTCTGTGACTTTCCCAGCCCATCACCTCTTGTTTACAGCAGGACCAGGAATCCCTGATCCAGGCAAAGAGATATTTTCTCCTTCCTTTGGCTTTGGTGGAGCTGTAGAGTGGGTGAAAAAGGAGGGAGCACCTGTGAGTTACTGCCTTGCGTATTGGGATTTCACCTCAGAACATTCCAAACTTAGAGATATAAGTCACAACACATTTTTTTCAAACCATGCTGCAGTGCTGGGTGCTGGTATGTGTGAACTTCAAGAGCACTTGTTTAGGGAACTCTGAAAGAGCACATGCCTTGGCCTCTATTTCCCATTTCATTCTGCTTGTGTTCATTGGTTAACCTGAACATGTTTGGTTTATCTGCATAAAAACCACAAAAAGAGTATTTTTTCCACATAACTGGCCAATATATTTTACCAATCATATTCTGAAAGAAATCTTCACTTTTTTGTTTAAGCTTAGAGATACAATTGGAAAGTTATCTCTAGGGAGGAGATATTAAATAGCATCAAACTGGAAACACATGAACAGTTTGTCTGGGTGTGGGCATGATCTTTTTGAAGCCTATTTGGAGATTTTTTCTTTGGGAGCATTGGTGACTTCTGCCATTTCTAGCTCTCCCTGGCAGTTTCCAAACTGTCCTGTGACTACAGGACATGTGCTTGGCTAAGGAGCCCTTTTCTTAGGCACCACTTGAATTTTAAAAACATTGTTCCTTAAACAACAAGAAACAGAAGTCAAATGTGAAGCAATAATTGTTTCTGACAGAAGCAGCATGGTGGCCAGTTGGGAGTTTGGAGGGTGCCTGTCTGTGCTCCTCCCACTGCAGGTCTGGCGAAGCAGGAAGGATTTACAGCCTGATGTGTTCCAAGAGCCTGTTTCAAGATCCTCACTTGAATTTCTCATCCCTGGCCCAAAGAAAAGGCACTTTCCAAGTCTGAGATTGTTGGCTACATTTTCAACAAAGCCCTCTGCAGACCCTGGCCACCTGAAGCTAGACCAGCAGCTGGTACTAACAGCAGGGCTCTAGCAGCGTTAAGAGGCTTACTTGAGCTTTTGGCTGGTGAATAGCTCATTCCCTTGCTCTTACTGTGGGATCAGGAAGCAAGTCATAACAAATACCTGTGTTTGAACAACCGCTTGTTTTCAAAAGCTGGAGTATTTGTGATGATTTGGAGTTGTTGACTAGTGGATCCCAGGGCAATCATTGTAGAAAGGAAAAGGTTTTTTTCCCTTTTAGGCTTCTGGAAAGGCTGGCAGTGCATGTCAGGATAGCTGCCATTTTTATTCTCCTATTATAAGGTTTGGTGAGATCTTGCAGGGTTATGTCAGGTTTAGGACCTTATCGCTAGTGAGGTTTTGGTCCTTCCCTTGAGCTGCAATTGGAGCTGCCTGGGAGCATTGGACAGAAAAGCCTTTTTATTCCTTTTATCAGAGGCTTTTGGATGGCAGCATGCCAGAAGTCATGCTACAGAAATGCTGCTGATGGTGTGGTCTGATGGCTTCCTGGTGGGATGAGGCTGCAGCCCTGGTCCTTCCTGCCAGGGCTGCTGGAGATGCCTTTCCATGGCTCTGCTATTGGGGCAGTTCTTCCCTCGGCAAGCAATATGTCTCCCAGAAAAGGTCACTTGCTCATATCACATCTCCCAGCTTATCATGACTCTGGGGAAATATCTCAGTCACCACAGCCCTTGTTCCACTGGCCTAACTTCTATAAGAACCTTTTTTACAGGCATGTGTAAAAGTTTGGTTTCTGGTGGTTTTGTTTGTTTGTTTGTTTGTTTGGGTTTTGGTTTTTTTCCCTTAAAAAAAATTCCCAAGGTTTCATGCTCTGATGCTCCATGAAAACATTTTTGAGCTCTTAGAATTGTTTACTGAACAGGAAAACCATTTCTTAACTCAGTTCCAACTCTGCCTGGAGCTCTGTGGAGGCATTGCCTATGCCTCCTGGAACAACTTCACCTTCTGGAAACAGCGCCTGTGGAACCCTCTTTTTTCTCCTTTTTTTTTTTTTAATCTTCAGCCCTGTCATCCGGCTTTGTGGACTGCAGCCATGATGTTTCCTATCCTTTTAAAAGAGGCTGTTCATTGAATGATATAAAAGCATAAACAGAAAGTTCATGTTTGTTGGCACAGTTTTTAAATGCAGACATCTGGGTTAGAGATGTGAGAAAATTGTAAAGAATTTGAAAGGTTCAAAGGCTCATGTTATTAAAGTTTTAATAATCTCCTTTTCTGCCTAGCCCCAGCCCCCTGCTAGTCTTTGAATCTTGACGGAAAATGCCGTCTGAACAAGATTATAGTTAATTAGGGTAGGATCTTCTCTTTGAAAGCCTGTAGGAAGCTGTCCTGCCTTTTTATTTTTCAGACTAGAATGAGCTGTGTGTAGGAGGAGATACATGGCAAAAAAAGTACTTGAGTGCAATGTTTTAATTTAAAGACTCCAGGGGCTCTGTTAAGTTTCTATAACGCAGATGATGGTATTTTCACAATCACTTTGTTATGTAATCCCTGGAGAAATAATTCACCTGAGGTGAAATTCACACCTTGTAGAGGGGGCCAGGGAGGACTGGCGATAAAGACAAGTGCCTACACACACACACACCTACAGACACAGGAGCCTATACACACATACCTATAGACACATGCACCTATAGACACACAACCCCCATGGACACACGTGCACAAAGCCCGGTGTGCAGCAGCTTCGGGAAGTCTGGGGTGAAAGGGTAAGACTGGGTGAGTCCTGACTCCTCCTGGTGCCAGGTGATGAGGAACGATGGGGTGCGGATGAAGCCTTTGCTTGCTCCAATGCATGGCTCGCCCCAGGGCTGGCTCTCTTCCTGCAAAGGGCTGGAGACTGTGGACTCCCCACCCCTGCAAGTGTTCCAAGCCAGGCTGGATGGGGCTGTGAGCAACTTTGTGTAGTGGAAGGTTCTCTGCTCATGGGGTTTGAGCTCATGGGTTTGGAAGTAGATGACCTTTAAGGTTCTTTTCAATCCAAACCATCCTAGGATTTTATGACCAGAGCTCCAGGCATGCAATGGGCAACAAGATTTGGTGTCTCTGACTGCTGGCCCTGCAGCACTATGGTGCTGTGTGTGCTTCTTGTGGTATGAACCAATCTGTTACCTTGTCATGCTCCTGAAATTTTACATGTATCCTGCCTGGTGTCTCCCCAGCAGTGCCAGGGGAGAGTCCATAGCACCTGCTCGTGGCTGCAGGCAGCTTGCAAACACGGCTGATCTGCACCCATCTCACTCACCCCCTGCACTGCAGGCTTCTGTGGCCCCTTCTCCAAAGAGCTGAAACCTCTGCTGCTGCAATGGGACATGCAGGTGCTGCTGTGGCCGTGGGTGACGTGTGGGGACATGGCTGCTTGATTGAAGAAGTCACTGAGTCTTATGAAAATGATCGGCTGGACGCAGCATCGGCCTGCAGGAACTGCCGGCAGGTGCGTACGGACAGCACGGTGTTGGTGCCGTGTCTGCAGGGACTCCTCTGGTCAGCATTCCCAGCTAACCCACATGGAGCCTTGATGCTGTCAGTGGTTCTTCACAGCCTCAGCCATAGCCAAGTGGAGGGCAGGCTGGGGATGACGATTTATTTTCGAAAAGGAAATGTATCTTTTTTTTTTCCCTGAGTTTGCTATAAAAAATAAAGCCAGTTATATTTCTGGTCTACTTTGTTTTTAGTGCTCGCAAGATGTCCTGAGGGAGCTATTTTTTTAGAAAAATAGGGCGTTAAGTACCGTAATTTCCCTAACATAACAATTCCATATTTATTTCACTTTCTTTTTCTTTACACTCAGTGGCTTATAATCGCAGTGCTTTTCCTCATCTCCTCCTGTCTCTCTAGTCTGCTAACAACCCAATTAGTGAGTGCCCAGAGCATGAAGCACTCCTGGCCTTGCTGTTGTTCCAGCCAGTCATTAACTAGGTAGAGAAGGTCTAACAAACACTGGAAAAAAAGTAAATTTGTTTTTAGAAGTTAGTTGCGTTTTACAGCATTAAAATAGAAAAGGTAGTAAAAGAAGGAAGTAGGGGGGAGTAAACATGCTGCAAAAATACTAAGTCAATTAGCTTAGGTGAAGGGCCAGGATTTTCTGGTGTAGCCTGGAGTCTAGAATTGCTCTCACCAGTAAAATACTTCCAGAAGGTCCAAAGAGCAGCTATGCTGCTTTTTATTTTTTTCTTTTAATTTTTTTCTCTTGTGAATTTTGGTATTCAGGCCTTAAACCCCCAGTGTTAACAAGTTATTCTTCTGTCTTTCTGGACATCACTGTATCTTGGATCTTTGTACTCCACTATTGGGAATTTTCTCCATCTTCTGTTTGCTCAAAAATTATTTACTGACTTTTAAAGAAAGTTCTTTGGTCTTAAGAGCATGAAATCAAAGGCTCAAGAGTCTTGTGCTCCTGGTCAGTCTTCTAAGCCTTTATTTGGGTGCCCAGATACAGTTCTTTGATGTGAGATCACGGACAGCACTTGAATTCAACAGCATAGGCTCACCATTTAGCAGGAAACGGTGCCAGATGAGTGGCAATGAAGGGACAGAAGACAGCAGTCCCTGGCTCTGAGCACCCCCAGGGGATGCTGTCCAGGAGGCACAGGAGTGTGCAGTGCTGCTGAGTGCTGTGTGAGCAGTCTCTAGAGCACCCAGCCCGCTGGACACGGACAAGCGAGTCTGCTTTTGGGAATATACGGAATGGTGGAAACACCAGCCCAGCAGATCAGGACTCCATTGCGCTGACCCTTTACAAACCCAGCAATAGAAGTGAACTATCATCCAGTTTGCACCTCGTTAGCACGCCGGCAAGCTCTTATATAGAGAGGTCCGAAAGGAAATTTCCTAAGAAATTCACGGTTGGCGTCAATGATTACTAAACATACAGCACCACAAAGAGACCAGGTTTGCTACATTCACGCTTTTCAAAGGAAAGGTTTGATCATTCTCCCTAATCGTGAACCCTCCCATCCCCGAGGTATATTCCCACCTGAACTTCCCAAAGCAGCAAAGCTCTCGAGTGCCCTGCCTTCAGCTATCCGAGCTTTGACAGAGCGGATGGCATGGAGCCCAAAGGTAGAAAGACCTGTTTGAACTGATTATCCTAGGTGTCATTAGCAGGATTCTTTACAAACAGCTCCCTCCTTTGAAGGGCAGACATTCCCTTGCTTGTGAAGAATAACTGCAAGCCCTGGCTATCGGATTTATCCTTCCTTTGCTGTGGCCTCTCCAAAACGTGGCACCTCTTTATGCTGGTTGTTCTCAGGAAAATAAAAAATCTGTATTGACCTGCCCCGTTTTCAGTTTTTTCCCCAATGGTTTTGATGAGAGTTTGTGAAATAAAATTGGAAAGACTCTATTGTCAGAAAGATTCTGTGACCCAAAGGTGCCAAGCACCTTCTAAATGAACGCCTGAAGCCAAGTAAAGCAGCAATTTGGAAAGTCTTTAGCTGAAGTTCCTATAGAAGTTCTGATATGAGGAAGCTGTGGAAATGCAATAGTGATAAGTGCATTTGTCAGGCAGCTCCTTTTGAAAAGTGCTAGTACCCAGGGCTGCTGTTCAGAGAAAAAGAGGCGGGTGTGATGTTCTGTAGCCTTCAGCTTTGCCCTTGGCATGGGATTATCCCCTGGGAAGGATATGGCATACCATGAAGTTCCTCTTTGTAAAGATAATGAAGAATAGTGTCTCTTGAAGTCTTGCAGAAAAGACTATAAACCCTATTGACATGTGTTTCTTTCTTCTTTTATTACATCTTGGTTTACATGATAAATGAAACTCCTACAGAAGGAAGTCTAATATTGACACAGAGTAGGGGAAGAGGTAACAGGATGAAGAGCATCAAGTAAATATATACACATAATTCTTGCCAATTTCGAGCAGAATCTAGAGTTATTACCAAATGCTGGAAAACTCATCCCAAGTTTTTCTTTACTGTGAGACGTTTGCATTATAATGGGTTGTCAAGGATATCTTCATTTCTTATTATAGACTATACATTGGCCAATGGATAATCACAGAATCACAGAACATTCTGAGATGGAAGGGACCCATACTGATCATCAAGTCCAACTCTTAGCCCTGCACAGGACAACTCCAAGAGTCACATCATGTGGCTGAGAGCACTGTCAAACACTTCCTGAATTCTGCCAGGCTTGGTGCTGTGACCACTTCCCTGGAGAGCCTATCCCAGTGCCCAGAGTTTTCACACTCTGGGTGAAAAACCTTTTCCTGATATCCAGCCTAAAAGTCCCATGATACAGCTTCAGGCCATTCCCTCAAGTTCTGTCACTGGTCACTACAGAGAAGAGATCAGGCTTTCCCTCATGAGGAAGATGTTGACTGCAATGAAATCTCCCTCAGTCTGCTCCAGAGTGAACATACCAAGTTACTTCAGCCTTTCCTCATACAGCTTCTTCTCCCATCCGCTCACCATCTTTGCTGTCCTCCTTTGGATGCTCTCTCACAGCTTTACACCCTCCCTGAACTGGGGCACCCAGAACTGCCCCCAGCACTGGAGGTGAGGCTGTCCCAGAGCAGAGCAGAGTGGGACAATTCCCTCCCTTGCCCAGCTGTGCCTGATGCCCCCCAGGACAGGGCTGGCCCTCCTGGCTGCCAGGGCACTGCTGGCTCATGTTCAGCTTGCCATGGACCAGGACCCCCAGTCCCTGTCTGTGGCACTGCTCTCCAGAGTCTCATTGCCCAGGAGACTGACCTGTTACTCTGATCACTTAGAGCAATGCTGTGTCATAATTTGTGTAGTAGTGATAATGTGGGTCACATCTGTGCAAGTTTCTGAATTAGTTCAAGTTCAATGATTGTGTGTACCTCTGTCTGCCTGCAGTTGTAACAATATGCTCTGCACTACTGCCTACAGCTTGGAAATGTGACCAGGGTCTGTTGGTTTAAGCACATTAGTATGACACACTTTATCAAACTAAGAGGGAACAAAGCCTAAGGCATAACTTTTCAAAATAGGTACACCATCTCAGTACTTACCAATATTATTCTATTAAATTAAGGAATGTGCTTCTGCACTGTATCACAGAGAGAATTTAAGACAGGATTTGGTTCTTTGTAACATTTAGAGCTGAAGTAGAAAAGACTCTGTAAGAATTTTTGAAAGAGTCATCTGGGGTTTTCTTGCAGGAGTAGTAAATACAAGTTAGATTTTAATGGTACTTGATATATAAAAATAATGAAATATAGGCCAAAGAACACATTCAAGTTTTGTACATTTCATAGCAGTTATTTATTTAATATTATTATTACTGCATTGGTTATATGACAGGAAAGTCAGTCCAGTGACCATTAAAAATTGCTAATGAAACTTTGAGAAGAAATGTATGTGACAAAATTCCGTTTCTCACTAATTTTACATGATTTCTCATAGGAAGTGAAAACAAGAATGTTGAGGTGTGTTCAAGACCTAGCCTACAGTTGGAGGCAGACAATGTTAAGGAAAGGAAATAATTAACCATGTAAGGCACCAAGTGGTTTAATAATTGTTATTCCAAGAATGAAAGTATCAGTACAAATGGAACCGGAAGGGTAAGTTGGATAAACACAACTGGGGAATATGCTCTGTACTAAACTGGTGGGGCTACACATAGAAAGATCCTGTTATTATTTGATTTGCTGGGTAAAAGAGAGATAATGCTGGAAAAAGATTGAAGCAAACCATGAGTAAACAGGACTCTGGGATGAAATGCTCCCCTTACAGCACTTTTTAATGTATGGTGCTTGTTCATCTCAATCAGCTGTGCCCAAAATGAGAAGTTGGTGTGGAGTGGCCCATGCTGCCCCAGGCCTACATTCATCTCATCCTTCTTCCCCAGGAGGCTGCAAAAACTGCATGGAGCAATGATCCAGGTCCTTGACGTCTCCACATTAGGCTGAAGCTCAGTGCCTGGAGAGTGCTCCTTTCCAGCTTAGGTTTTCAGCTGCTGTAACAGGCAGTCAGGAAAAAAACACTATCCGCCCTATCCTGGGTACAGGCAAGTGCTACTCTAGAGGAAGGAAATAATTTTGTTCAAAGGGGAAGCAAAACTAGGCTTAGCTTGCAATAAATCTAGATGAATTTCTAACTAAATTTAGAAATTAAATTTTGCTACCCAGAACTGCCTGGTAAATAGTTGATTTCTTTGGGAGACAATTAACCATCTTTTTAAGGGAGATTTTTCTTCTGGATCTGGGTAATGGGGCAGTGCAGAGCTGCATAAAAATTTAGAAAAGACCATGAAGCAGATGGAACTTTCCAAACCTCTGCAACATTTCCTATTCTACTGAATTTTCAGTTCAGTTTTTCTGAATGTCTTATTTTATCTTAAGAGTCTCTCATTATGGTGCTGTGCTTTCCAGTATGTCCTGAAACTGTGACAGATGGGCAAAATGCCATGTCTGTAGAAAGGCTTCAGGGTCCTGGCTTTGTGTAACTGAATGGTGCAGAAAGTCCTTCACTGTCTTCAGACAGCTCAAGATGAGCTGTTGCAATTGCTCTTCATCCTGTGCCTCACCTCATGCCATCCCAGACAGCCAAGGAGCCCATGCTCAGCAGCTGAAACTGCTCAGGGATAAGGATTTACTGAAAAAATCAGAGAGTTAAGTGATAGAGGTGTGTGTCAGGGGAGTTTCTTTAGCGCTGTTTGTGGGTTGTTTTGGGAAAGTCATTTCAGGCTCTCTTATTTCAGCAGGCTTCTCCTTTTCCCTCCTTTGGCTCCCTCCACTTTCTCTGTTTTAATTGTTGCTACTCCTTTTACTTTAGTAAAGAAGGCACTGTGTCCTGGTTTTTAAGTCTGGGATTAGTTTAATGGTATATTCACCAGCCACCCATTGGTGAAACTATAGCCCAGGGTTCAGCTGCATAGAGTGTGAACTCTGTTGACTTCAGTGGCATTTGTCTGATTTCAGCATTTGAGGACCTCCCTCTAATTCCACTGAGCAAAAGCTAACAGATGCAAAACTGGTTTTCCTTTTTTTTTTTTAAACAAAACCCCTTGCTGGCAAAGTGTATCTGTTGAACTATCATTGCAAAAATGCGGTTATTGTGGACTTGGTGTCATAGTAACAGCAACAATAAGGTTGTGCTACGAGCTTGGGGTTCACTGGCAATGCTAAAAACACAAGAAGCGCATCCCGCGCTCGAAGGAGCTCTGTCTCCATCAGCACCCAGGCCCAGCAGAGCTGCTGGTGAGCTGCCCTCAGCAGAGGTGGGTGGTGGAGCTCTGGGAAGCAGATGTGTGTCTGGCTTGGCCGCGGGTGCGGAGCTCTGGCCCGCGAGCAGCCGCCGATGGCACCGAACAATGCGAGCGGCAGCGGCGGCCGCTCCTCGCAGGGGCTCCCGGTGCGGCCCCGCCGCCCCAGCGACTCGCATTGTTCTCCTTGGCCGAGGACTCTTTTCAATCAGCGAGCGAGAATCCTTTCCCCGGCTCCAGGACCGGCTCGACGCTATCACACGAGTCCTTGGGTACCCGCAGCGGTTTGACACAGCGCAGCTCTGACGGCGAGCTGTGCTGCACACTTATGTGCGCTTCCTTGGAAAGCGCCCGCGGACATCTGGTCTGAATCTCCCTCCCATTCACATCCACATCCCCTTTCACTTCTCGAGAGACAATAAACAACTGCTGGGCTTGAGACTGCATTCAAGGCTAGACCTCGTACACTGGCTTGTCCCTTCCCTCAGTGCCTGGCGCGGACGGCAGCGAGCGTGCTTCCCCAGAGAGGTGTGGGCAGTGGAGGGCAGCCAAGGGAGTGCATTGTTCCTCTCCGCAGGGCTTTGATAGATGTCTCCTCTTCCTCTCCGCTCTGCTGACAGGAGGAACCAGCCTGTGATTTCTCGTGCAGACATATAGCATCAGGTTTGGGGACGCTGTTGCTGCTTTAGGTCCAATTCACACAGCAGTATCCTGACTGATGCTGTGGCAGATAATGCTTCTCCATAGAGATTTTAGTATGGGAGAGGCCCTGTCGGACCTAGATAGACAGGACAGATGCAGGGCTTGCCTTTCTGAAACCAATCCATCCCTCTTTTAATTGCCTATCCTTTGGTGATAGACTGTCACATTTGTTAAATAAAATCTAGAAGAGAACGTGTTAACTCTTCCCCTCCTACTTTTTGTGGTTTTATGGGAAGATGAAGGAAAGTTAGGTCAGAGAACCGCACTATTTAACATTTGTATTAGGATGTGTGGCTTCTGTTGTAATGCTGTCAGCCTTGTAGCTGGAGGATCTCACATTTCCTGGATGTGAAACAGCATCTAAGTATTACAAAAACTTGGCTTGTCACCTCTTCCCTTTTCCTCTTGCTCCATCTCCCATGGGCTGCAGTAAAAGCAGATGAGAAAGAGATGGCATGACCGAGAACTCTTCTAACAAAGGAGAAAAAGGCCACTGAGGCCAGTGCAGGTTGTGTTCCAGTGCCAGCAAAATTGTGCCAGCAAGGAGAAACATGCTGGATTCTGGGGAGGGGAAGGACAGGAGCCAGCAGGAAGGCAGGGAAGAGAGCAAAACACCACTTCTGATTTTGTGCTTACCCTTCAGGAGCAGAGAGCCAGCACACCTGACAATAGGGCTGAAAATAATCAGATTTGTTGTCCTTTCTCCCTTCCAAACACAGTTTCATCCCTCTCCCCTTCATCCTGGGTGCCAACTGCTTGAAACCATTGCTCTGCTTCATCACAAAGACTGCTCCCGAGGTCTCATATGGTTGATGTTTTTCTGGTGTTAGAGAACTTCCAGTGCTTCACTTGTTTCTGTTAGTTAAACAGTGTTTCCTCTTCCACAGTTAACATTCTGAAGTGCAGGTACAAAATCCATTGTCTTGAGGAAGACCTCCTGGACTGAAAACTTTTTTGGTCAAATTTATGGAGCATGAGAAATCATCCTTACAAGAGTGATGAAAGCTGCTGCCACAGGCCTTCCCGCACACCCCTTCTCACTCCCCAGCAACTTCTCTGTGCCTTGAAAACAAAGAAATGTTTAGTAAATTTAGAGGAAATATTCAGAGGCAGAGAGATGAAGGGTTGAGGCTTTATAGAGAATAAAGTGCAATTCATTTGAGCTTTGGTTCTGGCCAAGGAGAAACTGTGCTGTTGTGAAGAGTGTGGTCAGGCGAGGTCAGATTAATGTCTTTCAAAAGCAGCATGGGGATGCAATACCCTCAGCGAAGGGCATGTGGATAAATTGTGTCACCAGTTTAATCTTTGTAATAAGTACACATTTGTTCTCAAAAAAGATCAGTGGCTGGCTGGTGGCATGGCAACAGCCCATGACACTGCTATGTAGGAGACTTGGGTTTGGGGGAGGTGAAGGGGAATGTTGCCTCTAGGAAATTAAAAATTAGAACTACAGCCTGCTTAGCAAATGTCTGACTACGCCCTTGTACTGTACCACAGTGCATCACAAGGAAAGAGTTCTTACTTAAATGTCAAATAGCAACTTCTTTTTCCTGATGGGTTTTATAGGTCAATGAAAAAAAAAAAAACCCAGCAGCTAGATTATGTTTTTTGGTTGACTTTTTTTAAACCATTTTATTTTAATGGAATTATACTGTGTTCAGTGAGTCTTCTGAAAAAAAAGACAAAATCAGAAAGTGTTTCTATTCCATGCTGGATTTATATACATAGTTTCTCATCAGAGAAGAAGTCTGAAGAGAGAGTACACATTTGGGATATGAACTCTGCTTTGCTGGATGAATGGAGGTGCTGTCATGCCTCTCTTAATCTACTCATGACTAGTGATGACTTTCAATTAAAATATTTCTTCTCTAGTTCTTATGCCACCCATCTTCTTTCTCAGCCTTCGTGTTACTAGATGGTACAAGTGCTTCTCATCCCCTCTTGTAAGATACTCTCCAGTTTTCCTCTCATTCTAGTAGTCTTCCTCCTCCAGTTCAGATTACTCCCTCTAGTTTTAGATTCCTTCCTCCAGTAATCTAGCCCAGGTCCTGGGCACACTGGGCTATGGCCACCCCAGAAGACTAAAAAGAGCAAGAGATTATGCCAAAGATACCTACACGATTTACCGTCCTCATGGCTTTTGCCTGTATTAATTATCACTCTCCTAGGCAATACTTGGACTTGGTTTTAGAACCAGTAAAGGTCGGGGGCCATTCCTAAAAGCCTGTTTGAGCTTGGCTCTTTTGACAAGGTGGAAGAGTTTAGAGGTTTAGACAAGCTCTGTGCTGTGCTGCATGGCCTACAAGCCAGGGGGGTAACCCCCCTCCCCTCCCATATTTTCTTTCAGAGCCTTGCTGACCTAAACTGTTCACGGTCTTGTTTGATGAGGTCCATCCAGTGCCTGACATTTATTGATTTGAGGAATACTTTCCATCCTGTAGTGGAAATACTTAGTTCTAGGTGACATTTACCTTTTCAACTGGTCAGGCCACATTGCTGGATGTATGGCTAACACAAGTTCCTACTCCTGATTTCCTAAGAGCACACCCTTTTACCTTGAATAGTAAAATTGCCCTCCATGTGTATTGTTTTTGAAGACTACTTGGCTCTTCTTAGGTAAAATTCTGCTGCTTGTCAGTATGGACAAGGATGGCCTACCTTAGTCATCAGAAAGTTCCATTAGGAACTCTTTTGTGTCAAAATTGTAAAAGATAGAAGAAGGATTGATACAAACTCTTTCGAAACTCTGCTAGTGATTTTCTTCCTTTCAGCTCAACCCATTGTCACCTCCCTTTTAGCCAATTCCTTAACTACTTTGCAAATTCTTATCTTAATCCTCACTTTTTCTACTTGAACTAATAGTTTCCATCTGGCAGTGTACCAAATGCTTTGTTCTAGTCCATATAAATGACATCTTCCCATCGTTCCTTTGTCTGTAAAATCAGATAAGAGCATTATGGTAGACAGGCAGAAGCTGCCTTTGTTAGGGTTATGTTGCATTTTCTTCCAGTTTTAGTTTGTTTCTATGTTTTAAGTTCCTTCCCTCAAAAAAATTTCCAAATCAGGGATTTACCCCATAGAGGCTGGAATAAATTTATAGCACACATAATAACCTGTTTTTTAGCCTGCAAGAGGACAGTTTTTCAACCCAGGCTGTCTCGAATTGGTGGCAATACAAATCTGCTGCTCAAGTTCCCCCCCTGCACTACTAAGGCCAGGACATTGCTTTCCATACACCTGAAACATATCTCATTGCTTCTATTCAACTTACAAGCTCATTGCAGAATGAATTTTGGTCTGTGTTTCCAGCTTGACAATTGGAGAGCTTGTTGTTCTGTGAGTGAACATCAAGAGCTAGTGATGGGAGGCCCAGAACACCACCCACTAGTCACTTCTGCACCTCATTATTCTTTCTAAGTTAGGTAGAGGAAACTACACTGCCAATATCTGTATTTTCTCTTGGCCTGTCTATGGAGCAGACCTCAGCTAATGCAGGGAGATGGGGAGGCACACACATATGCCAGCAAGCCACCAACACAACTTGACACTGGTGAGTTTGTAGAACCTGTGCCACCTTTTCTATGGGCACATCTTTCATATGATCAGCAGAAGTAACCACGAATTGGTTCCAATTTATTTATTTGGATCAAGTTCAGTTTAATGACAAAGCACATATGGGTTTGGTAGGATATGTCTGCCTGCATCACCACCCTAGTTCCAGAGACAATGTATCTATCTGCTTTTGGCAGCAAGTATGTAAAAATTATTGTGGTTCAAAAAATGTGATCTAACAAATGTCACTGCAAATTAAAGCAACCACAGTGGAAAAGATGCAAACCTATTCCATGATTATTACATGCCTCTAACAGCTATCTCCAGCAATGAAGAGAAGATTCCCTGTGGGCAGATGAAGTTTACACTCAGGAGTTAAGAACACTAATTAAAACTCTGTAAGTATGCTCATTATTTTTCAGTTTCTGAGCTGAGGAGATGTGCTGCCAATAATGACTAAACTAATACTACTTCAGTTACCTCTCTATTTTCTCTCTTCTGAAGAGATCAGGGTACAAAAGGCATGCTAAGCCAGTTTCCCTTGCACTGTTTATTTTCCCTTTGCTGTCTTGCCTCTTTTAATTTTTAATTGTGAAAGCAAGATGCCTTCCAGCCAAGGGTCTCTGAACCTGGGGAGAGAGTGGCGATGCCTGCAGGTCCCTCCTTCTCGATCTAAAAAGGCTACAAAGGAAAACAAGTTTACGGGTGCTACACAGTGATGTCCCTATGTGAAATTTCTGAAAGGTTCTGCTCCTCCTCTAAAACCTTCTAGGGGCTCTCAGGCTGAAAAGGGACTGTGAACTCTAGCTCAAGAGTAAGGCTTTGTTCACAGAGCTCTCAGCTCCTTTCTGTGTGCTTATTTATTTATACAATCTCCCTTATCTTTTCTTGTGTGCCTTGCCATTTCCTTAAGCTCACATCTCTGCTTCTTGACCTATTCAACTTCTTTCTTTCATGACGTCAGTGCATTTTAACAGTCTCCTTCAGTCTGTCATAGAATAAAGCCCAAGCTTTCTCCTGCATGCTTTCTGAGTGATTTCCTGTGTGTTTTGTGTGTGTGTGTGTCCTGTTTTGGTTTCAAGAAGGAAAGGAGATCTGTGTCATGGATGGTTTTAACAGTTCATGCAGATGCACTGGGAAGCAGGGCTGGGAGCCCCCATCAAAGGGCCTGTGCCCTAAAGGAGCCTCCTGCTCTGGTTAGCCCTGAGCCACCCCTCTCCTGCAGCGGGGAGTGCTGTGCACCGTGTGAACGTGTGCTGTTGTACACGGGTGAGCACATCTGTCATACACACTTAGGTCTCAGATGTGGGACAGGGAAAGCTCAGAGCCAGCCCCTCACCTTGCAGCACCTGCATCTCATGCATCAGTGGAGCACCAGTGCCCTGCTCCAGGCTGGTACAGAAGACCAGGAAGGATGCTCTGGCTCTCTGCTGTACCTGAGGAGTCTGAAAGGGAGGCAGCCCATGTCTGCTGAGTGACCACAGGTTCACATGTATCCCTTATGTGGCCCTAAGAGACTGAGTGCCCATTCCCAGTCACTTGGGCCGCTGCAACGAGACTGATGCTCTTGAGAGAGCCTTGGTCCATAAGGCATTTGGTGGAGCCAGGTATTTTATAGACATACTTTACTGAAATGTGAAAGACTAGCAGATATCTTGATTTTAATTCTTTAAATTCACCTTGACAGACGGCAGGATTTTAACTTCTCACCTCTTACCATGTGCTTCATAGTGTGCAGAAAATTCTTGATCGTCCTTTCAGATGGCATGCAACTCCCATCCCCCAAATAAAGTCCAGCAGCATTAATATTTTAGTACTTAATTTTTCTTTTAGCAATTTAGGTCTGCCATACAAACTGCTTGCTTTGATCGCCTGGAAAAAAATACTGATAAAATAAATTAAAGGAGAAGTCTTGACTTAAGTTTAAAAACAACTTCCTTCTCATTAGGCTTTCCACAGGAACCATGTATCATATTTATTTAAGCGTTGAAGAAAATATTTAGCCTATTCACAAAGGTTAAATAATCAGCTGATAAGATTTGTAGCTAAAGCATGTTTAAATGTACTCATTAAACATAGTATGTGTTAGGCAATTTTTCAAAAGCTCTGCTGCTACATGTAAACCATTAGGAAGTGGGAAAGAAAAAGTCAAAAGGAACGAAAGCATTCCTTGTGAACAAATACAGTTGTGCATTGTATAGACTGCAGCTAGCGAGAGTCAAAAAGTCAGAATAACAAGACCCAGAAGAAGGCTGTAATGATACAATTTATTCTTCAGAGGAACCAAGAGAAACTAACCCCAACATTTTGCTCTAAAAAAAGGACTACATGTTTTAGCTCACCTTGTAATTTATGTCTAAAATAATTGGAGAGAGATGGTTAAATGTAACTTATAAAAGGCTCAAAGCCTGTGGAAATACACATTTCTTGCTGAGCTGAATTTACTTTCTAGCTCTGTCAGAGAAAGTATTTTTTTGTCTGATTGGTTTTACTGGTGCACAGAATGATTCCATACTAGGTTTGGGTAAAAATAAAGAGCTACTTTTGTTTTACAAATAAAAAGATGACCTTTTGAAAACTGACTGTCTGGAGTTTGTTTTCTGTAATATTTTCCCCCTGATTTGAAGTTCCACTTTAAGCAGAAGCCAAAAATATCAATCACCTTATCTGAAAGCATGGGACAAAAAAAGATGTCTTTTTGCTTAAACAAACCTTTTCCTTTGAAGACTCCCAGCCTGGTCTTTGAGATGATGCGAATGACATCTCTGGGCAAACAAGACACTTTTTTTATACAGACTGCAAACTTGAGAACTGAGATCATGAGAGGGAGCAGATGACATCTGGGGGTTTGGTATTAAAGATTGGATTCTGCTGCTTTTATTCACAAATGGTCTTGCTCTTTGGGTGATCCTGCTCATTCCTTTGGGCCTATGCCTGGTAGTGGACCATAAACTGCAGTGAGACCAGGCAAGAGTTAGGCTGCTGTTCCATAGGTGTGTAGCAGGATTTAGTGACAGAACATTAGTAAGAACTAAGGGATCAATGACATATAAAAAAAACAAGTACTTGATCTGCTGTTTGTGCTCCAGTTTGAGAATTAATATGGAGTTGCTTATTTTTCTGTTTTGGGGTAGATATGAGAGAGGAACAACTGATCAGGGTTTTCTCTTTTGGAAAAGACCTAAAAGGCCAGAGCCTTTTTTCCTTGGTCAGGAAACACAGCTGTGCTTATTGTGCCACCAATACAGTGCATGTCTGGTCTACTGGTAAGAACATGCATGAGCAATAGATTGTGTGTGAGGTCTCATTGCTGGGGACACTGTGTCTGGACATGTGCTGTGGTGTGGAAGCAAGTGGCTCTCTCTCACCTGTATTGATTGCTGGCAGATACCTGCTTTTTTGTTTTTGCTGTTTGATGCTGTTTGATGAATGTCTCTTACAGGCTCAGGGTTTTTGGAAGAAAGGATGATAAGGAGTGGGCTGTGGCCTTGGTGCAGCATAAAAGAACAGTCCCAGGCTGCAGGCACACGGATACCACTGCAGCAAGGCTCTGCTAATAATACCTGGAAAGAATTAACAAACCTGTCCTGAGAAAATTATTATCCAGAGTGAGATGAGACATGCAGCATGGCTGATCATTGTTAAACCTCTGCAATGCTGTTGTGTCTGTTTTCCCTGCAGAAGGGAGGAGGAACTCCTGGATCACCTTTGTCCATGAGCCTGGCAAGATAACATCATCTAGCACAGCACAGTTCAATGAACTCTTTTATTGCCTGGCTGGGGAGGTGCATGTGGACTTTTTTTTAAGAGCAAAAACATTTCTTCAACTCATGGGTTTTGTTTGCTTTTGAAAATCATTATTTGCCAGCCTTGGTGACCTTTTTTCTCAGCATTACACCAGTGTTGTGACGTTACTCAGAAAACCACTTGGAAAAGCCAAGGGGACAAGTGCTGCCTGTGCCTGCACTCTGACACAGCAGCTCCTCATGGATTTCACCACGGCTTGTAGGCCCTCTGCAGGGAAAAAGTGCTAGTGGGGAGATTTTTCATAATATTTTACAGCACAGGAATCAACCATGGTAAACTGGCTGTAGCATGAACCAGCTTCCTCACCCAGCCTTTAATGACCTTCAGACCCACTCTGATTCACAGGTCATAAATGCTTAAGTACCCTAGCAGCTCTTGGGCATTGGAAGGCCCTCAACACACTCAAGGCAAAATAGCAGAGGATTATATCTATACAATATGCACACACACATAAATAAACAACATTTTAAGTACAAAGTATGGATCACAGTTTTGCAAAGCTGGAGTTAGAACTCAGATGGTTGATGTGAAAGGGGCTATGACTAATATTAATCTAATTGCCATGTGTTGCCTGAACAAAAGCATTCAGCTCAATAGCTGAATGACTTGGATTAGGCTTGGCACAAAATACTGTCTTTCCATCAGAAGATTAAAAGGTTTTCTTAACCGTAAACTCTGCATTTTTCAGTGCAGCCAAGCTATTAGGTTTTCAGGAGTTCAGGTTTTTTGTCAAGGGCTCAAACACCTCAGTAAAAAGCAGAAACATGGCAAAAAAATGTCCAGTTTTGTTGAAGACAATTTTTCATTGGTAAAAGGGCTAGACAAAAATCTCGACAAAACGTTACATTATGTATGGGCTATGATACGGTGTAAGACATTTAAATGTTATTTCATTGACACCACTCTACTGATTGCTGTTTCATGGACACCTACCACACAGAAAGAAAACTATTTAGAATTCCTTTCTGTCCAAGCTCTTTGGACAGGCCCAATGAGACACCTGAACACATGCTTAACTTCTTGGCACTGGAACAATGCCATTGACTTTAATGGTGTAGCTCATGTGCTTAGGCTTAAGTGTGTGCTGGAAAACAAGAGATTAGAGTGACTGAGTTCAGAACTGCAGCAATGAAAAGCCCCCTGTATTTAAAGTCAAAGCTGAAGTGGAAAACAGGGCAAAACCAATACTACTAGGAAGAGGTTGGGTTTATATTTAATCTACATTTTTCACCTAGCTTTAGAGGTGACACTCTTGCCATCACTGGCTGGCATGACAGCCGCAGCCTCCTAAACCTATAAAATTCCAGTGTGTATTTCAGAGAAAGTGAAGTGCTAAACCAGAATTTATAGTGAATATCCCCCCCTCCCTTTCCCCCACTTTCTCCTCTGTTCTTTTTGACATCTGAGAGGACCAACCACGACTGCATACCATTTATAGATTTGCCTGATTAAAAACAGTTTTCCCTATAGCTCATATCATGTAGAAGACACAAGGTTTTTGTCAAGAGACCCGCTACTGGCAGAAACTGTTTTGCTGCTATTGCAAGTAAGAAATTAGTAACTAGATCCATGTCCTGTTTTTTATGCCAGCTTTATAATTATACTATTTCAGTGGTAAGCCAGATATTTGGGCCAAGGGTAATTTAGAAATTCTAGATCTCTATTCAGTTTTGCTTTTTATGTTCATCTTTAGTACAGCTATGTCTGCTTGCAACATATAATCTTCCTGCATTTTCCTCCCTTACTGTGGTTTCTGTGACCCATGGTCACAATATAACAAATGCATTTTATTCAGCATAACTTTGTGAAACCATAGGAAACAATTATTGGCTTTAAAGGGAATTATTTTCTTTTTCTTTATGTCTCTGTCTTCAGATAATTATGCACAGCTCACACTGTGCTGTATGACTGGTGGGGCAGGGTTTGTCCCTTCAGTTCAGAAATTCTTTTGCTTTCCTGCCATTTCAAGAGCTCTGTGGAGCTTATTTGACTTTCTTGAATGCAGTTTTTTATAACCTATGAGACTGTGGTTGGCTGGGTTATCCTTCTGGTGTGGTAATGGTCTCAGCAGTCTTTACTTGAACTGTGATTACACAAAGTATATATTTGTCTTTTTCAGATTATATATGCTGTGAACGTCCTGAGCTAATGGTATCTCTGAGATGTGGTTTTTGGAGCACTAGTGTGTCCATTATGCAGTGTTTGCTTTCTACAACATACAGCCAAAGACACAACTCGCCCCTTTTCTTCAGCACAAGCTTTCCCCTCTGCTCTCTATCATGTTCTTGTTTCCTTTGCTTGTTCTACACATGTTTTTATTTGTTTGCTTGTTTGTTTTATGTTCTTTGAATCTCTGGAAAATACACTCTGACAAGCCTTGGTTTCAGCTGAGGGCCTTCCAAATCTTATGGATTCAGATGAGTAATTTTTCCCATTGTCTATGAAAAATATGAAAAATATGAAGGTACATTCATTTTTGACCAGATTTCTTTGAAACCTACCTGGAAGCCCCAGCTCCCACCAGATTAAATGTGTCACCACAGCCAAACACCATAACCACTTCCCATGCCCAATAATGATTTCATTCTTGGACCTCCAAAATAACTGCCTTGAGCCTTTTTATTTTCATCTGTCTTTCTTATTCTGTTGGGCATGATAGTCCTGGTGGAGTATGCACAGCACTGTACAAATAGTTATGCATGTACAGTATTCTGGGGTGATAAGCATGAGGAAATAAAAAGTCAAGTGGTGTCGCACGTTCCCATCGCTCTGCAGAGAATCACGGTTTGGGAACACACCTCTTCACACCATGGCTCAATGTCGGAGCAGGCTGTGCCTCCTCCCCAAACAGATGTTTCCTATTTCTGGAGTCTCAACATTATGGTTTTTTTGATTGTCTTTTCACATCCAGATTTAGTTTTGTTCCAGATAAAACATAACTAACCATTTTCCTAAGTTATTTAGTGCCACTCATAGGATGGCTCCACCTGTGGGGGGCATGTGTGCTCATGAATGGGTGTGCAACTAGGGTTTGCATCAGGATGTGCTTGGCATATGGGCATGGAATAAATCTTGAAATAATTTTCCCCACAGGAACTGGTGCATGAATTACTTCCTTTTTTTGGTGGCTAAAAGCATATGTGAAGCATATTTGACAACCCGGTTTTGAGATACACCTCCTAGTAAACATGTCAGCTTTCTATTGCCTCTTCTTCCTCCTACCATGCAAATGGTCCCAGGATTTCCACACTCACAACACAGGGACACATAAACCAGAGACACCTGGGAATATAATCTTCAGCAATTTTCTGTGGCACCCTCTTCATCGCAGCCCCCAGCTGCTCCAGCTTTCCACTTCTTTTCTTCTCTCAAGCAAAGAGGTCAATAGTTATTTGTCCTTTCTGCAAATTAATCTGTTTATTGGCATTCAGTATAATTTCTCTGTCTTCCATATTCATCTGAGTTAGTCACACAGTGAATTATCTTCACATGAAGTGGGCTCCACAGAGAGCTGAACATCAGTCCCTGGACCTCTCCCCTTGTGGAAGGAGAAGCATTGAGACACACAGGAGTGCTGTCCTTGGCAGGGCTTCTGTGGGTCTGGCCCAGGAAGGTCTGTGTTTATTAGAAATGCTTCCTCAGAGGACATTATCACCCCAGGATTGGGGAAGATTTTTCTAATAACCTGGAATATTGTCTCTAGATTGAACTTCTGGGATGTTACCCATCACCAGGTTATTCCTTCTGTTTATGTATTTTATTCTACTGGCTCCTAGCTAGTAGACAATAAAGTCTACTGTGCACTGTCTGCTGCCTACAGGTTTCCATTTGCAGCATGCTCCTTTTGCTCCTAAGTACCTGGTGTCAGCATTTTGGCATGTATCCCTTCCCAAGGGAAGGGTTGGTGGAGGGGAACCAAACCACTGCTTTTTCAGCCATACATTTCTCAGCTTACATGCCCTGCCTTTATATCAGCCTCGAATTACTTATTCAGGCCTTAGCTTAGATTCTCAATGGCTGATTTCTTTTTCCAGAATAACTGCAGTGCTTTAGATAGCAACAAGACCCAATGCACATAAGAGCTCTTTCTCTTTCATACAGTCAGGATGATAGTAGACAGCTTGTTTAACTTCTGCTGTACAAAGCTGTAAATGTGAAGGGTGTTCTGGCAGAGGTAAGGAGGAGAGGAGTCCATCCCTTTAATTCCATGGTATTTTAGAATAAATTTGATTTCTCAGGGGAAAAATCATTATATGCATACTCCATAAGCATTGAGTCAGTGAGAAGACAGGAACCAGTAAAGATCTGACTGCTCTGTTACAACCTGAAATTCTTTTCTCACAGAGGAATTTCTGTCAGAGATGTAAGTAAAGAATATCTATCTGAACATTTTTTTATTTTTGGTGAAATTTAAGCTGCTATCCTTTGGACTGGTTTTATCCCTTCAGGGTCAGAGCTCTGTTCTCGCATCAGAAAAAATAACAGATTGTAGCATGAAATCTGTGCTATATGTGTTGGCTACGAAGTTGGGGATATAGTGTGTTCCAAGGAAACATTTAGCTTCTAAATGTTTTGCTACTTCTGGAGAAATTGAGGAAGCTAAGCTGGGAAACTGGCTGAACGATTAATTGATATCCAAGCTCAGATGATGTGTTGCAGGGAGGTTGATGCTTTCAGTATGTCGTTTCCCATTAGACTTTTTTTCCTGTCGTTCTTTCTTATCACCCTAATTTTTCCTGAACTTCCCCACCCATCACTAAGGCAAGCAGAGTTAAGCATCTGATTTGACCTGAGCAGCTCTGCTCTGCCTTTTCAACTCATGAGTTGAACTGATCAAACCAAATCTGCAATCTCTGGCACAGACCACAAAGGCTGGCTGGGGTCTGAGGAGCTGCAGTAACTACTGTCAAGTGTTTGCCTGACCCTTGTGATTTTACCCTTCCCCTTCTCCTAAGGACATGTATCCTGAGATCAAAGACACCTCAGCATTTTTATGGGAAGTCAGCTGGAGGCATGTAGGCTGGTTTGGAATACTGTGGAAGCTCTGGACATTTTGTGGAGAACAGGCCATTTGCCTCTGCAAAAATGTGTCTGTCTGTGCTGATGAATCCTTCTCCTCTTCTCTAATTTTTCAAGGATCCCTGCTTGATTTAGGACTGTTTCTTCAATTAAATTTTGATAAGGTTTCTCTGATAGCATCATAAGGCTGCAACATGGAAAGAGCCAAAGGGATAATTAGGATAATTCTCCAAATTAGAAGGAATATGAAAGTACCTCACTACTAAAAGGCACAGCTGTGTTGCTATGTCTCCTTTACTCTCTCTCTTTGTCACAGTTTCCAGCAGGGACTCGTGGTGCTTCTTCTTGTCCTGGAAAGGGCAGCCCACTGCTCTGGTAGCAGTACTTTTGCTTCTGAGAGTGACAGAGCCACCAGTCATGTCCCATGGAGATGACAGAGGGGACTGGGGCTGGCATCCCACTGTCTTAGGGAATGATAAAGTGGGCTTGTTCAAGAGGAGGGAAAGGTAAAGCAGACCATGGCCTGTCCCAGCCTGGAGTTTGGCTGCTGTGCTGTAACATCAGGTCAGTTCCAGGGACAATTTCAGGGGAACTGCAGCAGTTACAGATGGAGCCATAAACCGGGGCTACCTCAAGCACAGCCACAGCACAATGTGCTCCTCCTGTAATCCTCCCAGACGTCTTTCAGACCCCAGGAAATTCAACGAAAGAATTTATGACTATTATTCCTAGTTATTTTATTATAAAGGAAAAAAATCTCAACCCCAAACCAAATTTATGTCTAAGATGGTTGGTTTTATAGGCACCACCATATGCCTGAACTGCATTTTGCCTCACTGAGCAGTGGTTTTGTCTTTCTTTTTTTTTCTTTTATTTCTGAAGGTAGCAGGAATGAACTGCAGTGTAAATTGCCTTCTTGTCTGCTCAGGGGACCAGCAAAAATTTGATTGCTTCACAGAGGTAATTTTCTTGCAGAGGCAGAGTGGAGCTGTAGGTAGTAAATTTGAGGATACCCTAGAGGTGGTCCTTTAAGGCAGGAATGGATCTAACGTGGTGGACACTCACACAAATTGCCCTGTACTATTACAGCTAGATAAAAATTGTAATGAAAATGAGAAAACAACCCAAAGTGTGTGAAATTTTCAGCGAGAATCAAGCCTCTGCCAAGCTGTTTGTGCACACACAGCCTTGGGGAACTATGGTGGAGAACTGCTGCCCTTGCCCTGTGGTGAGGCTGTTGGGGCAGAAATGCATGTGGCAGTTTTCTGGTGAAATATAGGGGCTAGGCCCTGAGATTTGACATGTGGTAAGCAGAGACACTGCTGGACAGCAGGATAGAGATGATTTGAGCTAGAATACATCTTCTTTAGCTCAGATAAATGTTAGGAGCTCATGGCAGAGTGGTGAAAAGGGCTACCTGTCCATGTGTTTGGTGCTGCCTGTGCTTGCCTGTGGCATTAAACTCTTGCGGGTTTGGTGCATCTTCTGTCCATCCCCTTCCTGAGCCTCCCTCCTGTCCTCTCCCTGTCCTCATTACTTTTATGTTTAGATTAGCTGTCAGCTGCAATTTTAAAAAGAAAAGCAGCTCTCAGAACTTTCGTACTGATAACACAGTGTGGGCTGTGATGAAGTAATTTCCTTCTGTATTTATTTTTATTTTTTTGGCTGAATTACTTTTAATGCTTGCTGCTTTGGCCATTCAATAACCTCTGCATTGCTTTTCAAGTGCATTCTTTTAACTCGTTCTTCCCATTTTGTCTCTGTGCCTTCATTTTTTACAGTGTGCTTAAACAACATTGACTTAGCCCTCATGCCCCTGGGGAGATGATTAGGCAGAGTCTTCCCACTCTGCCCCAAAACACAGCTACAAATACAGTTGGTTCTGCTCTTTGTGGAAAGCACATTCTGCTATCCTCAGCAGCAGAAATTTAACCAGATGCTTCACCCCAATCATAATGGGTTATTTATTGGCCACAGAGAAAGGGTTATTTTCTGGGACTTCAGATAAGGCTGGGGCCAGGAAACAGCTTGCAGTTGTCTCTGCAAATTCATCTAGTCTCTACCATAGTGTTTTGCTATTTCCTCCCTTGTTATCTTCAGAGCAGAGGCTGTCAGGAAGGGGCAGGCTGGCGAGGGCAGCTCAGCCTCCCTTAAACAGACTTTTCCCACATCCTCACGATCTTGTGAGGACAGCAAGCCAGGCTCTGGCAGCCCCTCTGTCCCTCTCTGGCAACACATGAAGAAAGTTGTCCTGTTTTCCCCACTCAGCCGAGAGAGCTCTAAGAGCTTTCTAATCAGCTCTCTGTCAGCCTGTTTCCTCTCATCATTTACAATGAGACCGTGCTAGGCTTACAGCTGCCAAAGCTTTTGCTTGGATTCAAAACACCGAGTGTTTGAGAGGCAGATTGAAACTGCCAGGGCAGATTTCTAAGGAGGCAGCATCCAGGGAAGATGGGCCTTTTCCTTTTGTCAAAAATACTCTAAGTGGATGAGAAATCATCACCCTGGTTAACAAGTTTCACTTGCAATTGTTCTCTTTGAAAACTGGCTGATTATTTTGTTCTCCATGGTCAGATGTGTACCTTTGTGATTGAGATGGCCTAAAAGGTTGTGCAAGTTCCCACGGGAGGTGAGTGGTGTTGGGCTTTTGGTTTTAGGAACCTCACTGATGTATCAATACTCAAGGCACACATTTCACTGACCTGCTCCAAACGTGAGTGCTGGCAGGGCTGAGTGATACATCTTTGCTATGAAGAAGCAGTTCCAACATTTTTTATGGATGCCCAGTTTGTCTTTGAAGATCATGAAAGCCAGAGAAAAATCTTAAAAAAACCCAGCTGCTTGGGACCACTTGTTTTATTGTCAGTCTAATTTCTCAGAGAGGTTGCACCTCTGTTTTTCAAAGCAGGCTTCCAAAGCAGTGGCAAATAGGAACTGCAATGTGCAAAATCACCAACACAATGTGTAAATCAATAACATTTGAAAAACATGTAATGAGTTAGCTACCACTAATGCAAGCATGTCCCCATTACAGCAGCACATTCATCATCCATGACAGACTTCTTTCTAGCTTAGACATATAGATGTGGATACTAACTTGTGGAGTTCAACAGGAACATTTCCTCAACAGGAAATGTTCTTCAACCTTCTCTTGACTCTTCACTGCATCCACGCATACAGTGGAGGTGTACTGCACTGGCACAGAGCAAGAGCAGGTAGAATGTCAGTGCAGGCTTTTGGAAAATGGCCTTTCTCACAAATTTGAGAAGTTGTAGGTAGCTGAGCCTGGATACCAGGATCAGTCTGAAGGACAAACTGGAGTAAAATGTGATCTACACTTCTAGGTCAAAAATGCTACATCCATCCAACATGGGATGTACAAGTCACAGTGCCTGACTTGTGCTGCAGTTCTTGCACACACTTGATGCAATAGGAGGGTGAAGTGCTCCAGAGCTGGGACATGGAGGTATGGAATACAGGGATGGTGAAGGTCATAGTGGCACAAGGAGTGGGACTTGGGGCAGGGTGATGTGGGATAAGATCTCTTGGATGCTGTCTGCATGGGCTGGAGGGGGAAGGAGGGCAGCACCTGTCCTACAGGTTCATGGGTAGAATGGAATGGAATGGGTAATTACATATTTTGGAGACACTTGAGATTCTCTCCTAGTCTTGCTGAGAGCCATGCATCATCTAAACTGAACCCTTTACTGTTTGCTTTTAGGGAAGATTTGGGATTTAGAGTCTTAAATTTAGAGTTGCAAATGCCCCAAAGATGGAAACAGTACAGATTGCACAGAAAAGTATAGAAATGGGAAGAGGGGCCCCTTGTACTGCTTACTTTCAGTATTTGTTAGGAGAGATATGCTCTTGTCTTAGGCTTGTTGTGTGCAATGACATATTTCCAACACGTTCTGCTCATACCATATTCATGTGGAAACAATTCCTTTCTGTTGATATGTTACTGACATTTAGCATCAGTCATTGAGCACATTTGATATTCTATGTTTTGAATTTCATGAAAATCAAAGTGATATTAGTTTTTTTGAAAGTGTTGGACAGCTTTAAACATAGAATTTGCATTATATATATAACATATAATTGTAAACCTGAGGTTTACACAGGAAAATTTTGCAGCTGAAAATACACCCTGGCATAAGCCTATCCTTTACCCTACTTTAGATGTCTGAAAAATATAATATCTATAGTAACATGTATTTTAAAGTAATGATACCAACATTAAGAGGACAAATTATGATGCAATATTTAGACTTCATTAGTTTCTTTAGAGTATTGCTTTCACATTACAAAATTTCATTTAGGAAAACTGGTTCTTTTTTTTTTGATGTGGGTTACTTCCCCTCCACCTATGGTTACTGAGTTTACCATGTAAAAAGAAACAACAGTTCTTTTTAACACCAGCCTACCTACAGGATCAGCAAATTAGTTTAATTTCTTCTGGTGCTAGAAATACATAAGCTTTAATCATGAATCAGATACACACCCTCTGAAATATGTTAACTCATCAAAGCAAAGGGCCCACTAGCTTTAAAAGAGAAGCCTTATTATACATGGTATATAATACCTGATATTTATATTATATAGTTTGGTTTCAGTTATGGAGTTTGATGTGTATATACATGTGTTTGATGTGTGTATATGCATATACACTGGTTTCAACCCAGGTGTAATGCTGACCTACAGGAGGCTGGGTTGGGACACCTGAAGTTCTCTTTTAGCCTTCTCTAGATGTAAGATGGGTGCTTTGTTTATAAAAATTCTTCACAGATTTTATATTTTCTCAGTCTTGGTAAAGACTTGAGTTTATTCAGGTTAATTTTTGGCAGTGACAATTCTATGGAGTAAAAGGATTATCCTTTATTGTACTGTCCTTTTGCTGCATTACAAAGGAAGCTAGAATGGGTAATCTGTGAGGATGCAGAGACATTGAACATTGAGGTGGGAAGTTAGGAAAGGCAGAGCCCAAATGGAATTGAATCTGGCCAGGGATGCTAAAAACAAGAAAAGCTCCTTTTTGTGGTACATGAGTGACAAAAGGGCCCCACTGCTGAATGAGGTGGGGGGTCACAGGATATGGAAAAGGCTGAAGTATTGGGTGCCTTTTTGCCTCAGATGGCACCCATGACAGATGAGGAAGCTGGCAAATGTCATTGCAAGGCTTCTTCATAATCTTTGATCATGGCAACAGAAGAAACACTCAAAGATTGAAGGGAAGCAAGTATCATGCTCATCTTCAAGAATACGGCAAGAAGGACCCAGAGAACAGCAGGCCAGTCAGCCTCTTCTTGATCCCTGGGGAGGTGATGGAGCAGCTCATCCTGGAAACCATTTCCAGGCACATTTGGAAGAAGAAAATCATGAGAAGCAGTCAGCATGGCTTCAAGGGGAAGTCATGTTTGATCAACTTTAATGACTTCTACAGTGAAATGACTGGCCTGGTAAATGGGAGGAGAGCAATGGATGCCATCTACCTGGACTTCAGGCCTTGTTGATGTATGGGCTGAAAAACTGGAGAAGCTGGATTGAAAACTGGTTAGGTCCAGAGGGTGATCAGTGGCATGAAGTCCAGTTGGAGGCCAATAACTGGCACTATACCCCAGGAGACAAACTGAATCTGCTCTTGTTTCACATTTTCTCTAATGATCTGGATGATGGACCAGAGTTCACCCTCAGAAAATTTGCTGATGACCCAGGAGCTGGAAGGAGTGGTTGATATTGTAGAGGGTTGTGCTGCCATCCAGAGGGACCAGAACAGACTGGAGAAATATGCTGAAAGAAATCTCATGAAATTCCATGTGGATAAGCATCAAATCCCTCACTTGAGGAGAAACAGTCTCAGGTGCCAGCATATGCTGAGGGTCGCCTTGCTGGACAGCAGCTTGGCAGGAAAGGACCTGGCAGTCCTGGCAGATTCCAAGCTGAATTTGAGTGAGAAATGTGCCCTTGCAGCAGACCAGGCCAATGTTGTCCTGAGCTGCTAGAGACACAGCATTGCCAGCAGGTTGAGAGGGTGATCCTTCTACTCTGCTCTGCACTGGTGAGTCCACATCTGGAGTGCTGTGTCCAGTTCTGTGTTCCTCAGTACAAGAACAACATGGACACACTGGAGGGAGTCCAATGAACTGCCAGAAAATGATTAAGGGATTAAGTGATTAAGAGCATTTCATCTCTGAGGAAAGGATGTGGTACCTGGAACTGTTTAATCTGGAGATAACTGAGGGGGGCGTGTGTGTGTATTACTAACATGTTTAATTACCTGAAGGGAGAGTGCAAAGAAGATGGAGCCAGACTCTTTTCAGTGGTGCTCAGTGACAGGTTTAGAGGGAATTAGCACTGACTGAAACACCAGAGCTTCCCTCTGAACATCAGGAAACACTTTTCCATAGTGAGGATGACTGAGTACCAGCACAGATTTCCCAGGGAGATGGTGGAGTCTTCATCCTTGGAGACACAGTCCTGGGTAGCTGGCTGTAGGTGGCCCTGTTTGAGCAAGGGTTTTGGACCACATGACCTCCAGAGGTCCTGTCCAACCTCAAACATGCTGTGATCCCGTGCTTATATCAAATTTTAAGCCCTTGTTCTTATTCAATTTTTCTGCAATCACTGTGTCAGGAAAATGCTTTACACACTTTTTGCAAAAGTGCTGCAAAACACTATCCATCCTGGTGCAGTTTGTGCATAGAAGAGAGCAGGATTTACTTGTGCAATGGATGCATTTTCTATTTTTAAAAAATCTGGCCCATTGTTTTGCTTCTACAGCAAATCACCAGAGTGTCTGAGCCCATCTGCTTTTAAGAATTGTTCCTCCAGGGACAATAAACAGCATGCTACCAAGAGCCCATGAAACTGGATTGTAGTTTTCATGTGTTTCTGTTCACAAACAGCCAAGTAACTGAAATGCTGTTGTGCAGAAGTGTTGCTCAGGCATTTGTCTGGAGATGTTGGGTATCTCTGCATTTCCTGTGCCTTGCAGGGAATGGAGGGTCCTAACGTAACCTTACACCTTTCAGAGGGCTCTTCTCTCCACATCCCAGCCTTTGGCAGTTGTAATTTCCTTGCTGGCCCTATTAGGTTGGAAAGAAACTCCTGTGTGTTTTTTGCTGTGTCCAAAGAAGGGCAATGAATCTGGTGAAGGGTCTGGATCACAAGTCTAATGAGTAGCTGCGGAAACTGGAGGTGTTTTGTCTGGAGAAAATGAGGGTCAGGAAAGAGCTTATTGCTTTCTACAACTACCTGAAAGAAGATTGCAGTGAGGTGGGATCAGTCTCCTCTCTCAGGTAACAAGTAACAGGATCAGACTAAATTACCTCAAGTTGCACCAGGGGAGGTTTAGATTGGATGTTAGGAAAAAATTCTTCACTGAAAGGGTTGTCAAGCACTGGAACAGGCTGTCCAAGGAAACAGCTAAGTCACCATTCCTGGAAGTATTTAAAAGATATGTAGATGTTGGCACTTTGGCAAATGGTTTACTGGCGGACTGGACAGTTCTGGGTTAATGGCTGGACTCTGTGCATTTCAAGATCTTTTCCAACATAAATAGGTCTATGATTCCCTCTGATATCTGGAGGTCCAAATCACTGCTCCTGGAGCAGGTCTTCCCTGCTCCATTTGGCTTTGCCATCTCCAGATAACCACCCCATCTTTGCCAGCCTCACTCAAATGACTGTGAGCTAACTTGAGGCCAGAATTTATTTCACTGAGGGGGATTCTCATCACAAACAGAAGAAAAAAGGTCAGAAGCCCAAAAATGCAATTACAATCCAAATCAAGGCTTAACTCCCAAATGCCTGGTGCTGCTCTCCTGTGGTTTCTGGGGTCCATCCCAACTTCCCTGACCAACAGGAGATTCAGAGGGCTCCTTTCTCCCTACCGCCTGCTGGATACTGAATGAATGAAATCAACTACATGATCCAAGGGACTGTGGACTACCAAATGCTGAGGTTTTTTTAGTACCACACGCTGTTCAGCCTCAGTGATTGATGGATGTGGGGAATAGATGGGACTGCTGCTGAAGATCAACACCCTCAGGCCCTCAATTAAGGCATCTGAAGTCACAATAAATTTTTCCAGGCAAGCTAAATGAGAGACAAGTAGTTCCTAGTAGTTCCAAACAAATCAAATGCTCTTATCAGCTACATCGTAGCTTTCCTTTATGTATCACAAGGAAGCAGAAATAGCTCAGACCCATGAAATAATTTCCAAGTATCTGTAGTTACCTGGGGGTCTTTAACTAGGTTCAGTCAGGAATGCCAAGAAACTGTGTTTGTAATGTTGCCAGCCACTAACATGGAGCAACTCTGCGGGCACAAATTGAAATGTGACCTAATCAGAAAGCTGTGGGAGCAGCAAGATGATTAAAAAGGAGGCACATTGGATGTGACGGAGACCAATGCAGACAGGAAAGAAAAAGGAGATCAGCAGACTCTTCAAGCTTGCTTAGAATTACTCCTGCCCAGTCGAGTACTGGTGTGAATGCAGTAGTGAGTTCTGAAATGAGATGAGCACTTTATGTCAAAATAATGCAACAAATTCCAGCCCCAAGTAAATGTACTAACAAAAGTTCTGCACTGTGCCTGAGGCCCTGATCCTGTGGATGATTATATGCATGAAAAAGCCCAGTGAATGCAGGTCTATTCATGCATGCACAAAAACTCACAGGGCTGGGATTTTATTGTGCATCCCCTGCAATCTACTGGATGGTGTAGACATCAGCCTGAACTGTGGCCCGTGTTTTCTCAGGAATAGTTGGAAAACTAAACAAAACACATAACAAACCTGAGGCACATTTCACATCTGAGTCACTGAATGTTTGTACAGTAAACACATGTATTCAAAACTGGACAAGTTTATTTTCTACAAGGCAAGCTGGTTTTGTAATTTTTTTCAACTTATAAGGAAAGGGAAGAAATTCCTCCCCCCCTTCTCTGCCCATACATTTCCCTTGTTTATGAATCTTTGGAAGGCTATGAAGCTGCATCAGGAGCAAACAAGAACTTTCTTTAATGAATAAATATTTACAACTGCCAACTTAGATACCTAAGGATGAGGCTGATTTCTTTGAAACATGCACCGGAAACTCTCAGGACTCAATCCTGCCTGGATTGAAACATGTCCTGGAGCAGCAGCTGCTCCTCATAATGCATGTCTGAAATCCTGAGCAGGACCTCAGAGCACTTTGACAGAATTGGGCTGGCCTATTTGTGCTGCATAATTCAAACCATTCTACATGTGCTATCAGAATGCATCTATTTCACTATATTTGGTGTCCTTCCTACAATTCTTGTAATTCCTTGATGTAAAACTTCTCACTTGCTTGGCCAGTGCTTTCCTGGAGCCAAAAGTTGACCTCTGAAGCATGAGCCTGAGGCTGGACAGTGCCAGCAAAGGTGAATCCCTTGCTATGGGGCTGATTGGGAGGCTGCAGAATCAGTGATTCCTCAACTGGACAGCTGGGGAAATGTCATGGTATGTCAGGGATCTTCCTGATGTCCTTTGTCCATTCTGATTCTTGTGTGGTAAGAGAATTGAGATGAAGTGGCTAAAGAAAAAAAAATTGAGGTAGAACAAAAGTTGCACAAATGAAGAACTTAAAATATGAGTGTGATATAAGGCTGCTGGTAATAAACAGAACAGAAGATAATTTGGCAAGACCAAAATTGTAATGTAATATGTCCCCAAGTGAGGCATATTTGTAAGCTTACTGGAATGCCATTATCTGAGGAGCTCTCCTTTTTATTTACAGTCTTGACTCTCCACAGCATATAATTTAAGGTCTCACTGAGTCGTGTAAAGGGCATAGGATCAGCATTCACAAGTCATGAGATAACTTCTCAGCTTCTTCAGTGAGTGACCCTGTCAGCCACTGTCCGTCACTGCACTCTGCCTACCCTCTGCTCCTCAAGGACGAGGGTGAGTGCTGGGTCCAGCTGGTGGGTTTCTCTGTTGGCAAGGAGCTTTATTTCAGCTCCCAGTGATATGATGGCAAACAGCTCCTGCAGTATGCTTCCTGTAGATGAGTTTCTAGTACCTCTGGACTCTCTAGATCTCAAGCCTGAGATTGGATCTGGTAGTATAATGCACAAAACTGCTTACCCACAGAAATCAGAGTGGAAAAGGTGAGAGGGCTACGTGCCTCTGCTGCAACAGTCCTCTCCAGAAGAACTAATTGCACCAGTCTGGGGGGTCTTGTTTCATTGATTTTTCTGTTAATTTTTCTCTTTGGTACAAATTGAATTGCTCAATGTTTTAAGCAAGAAAGATTTATGGAGAAAATAGATTGTCCTGATTCCTTATGAGGGAAAGTATCATCACAAATTTATTTCCATCTTTACTTTCCACTTACCTCTTTTCTGGGCATGCAGAAGTTTTGGCTGTGGCTCAGAAGGCCAGTTCTGCTGCCACATAAAAGCTCAGAGAGCCAGGAAGGATATCATCACCATGAGAAACTGAACTCAGAGAGAGCTGGAAAACCCTTTTGGTTCTGACACAAAACATTCCTGGAATGGGGTTTCAGGGCTTACACTGGGAGCAGTTTGCTGCAGTCAAGCTGTGCATGGAGCCACCAAATACCTCCTTGTCTACACTCTGGGTGCAAACACGTGGCTGCCATGCCATGGTCACACACATCTCCATTTCACTAATGCTCTTTCTCCTTTCCTTGTCACTCAGCACTGGTTAGCGCAAGGGAAGGTGCCACATTTACCTCCCCACCCTTTACCTCCCACCTCCCCAGCCACCTTTGGCAGATGGTGCCTTGCTCCTGACACCAGTTACACAGGACGAAAATCATGCTGGAAGAGCACTGTTTACCAAGTTATTATTGTGAATGTGTGTGGACCCCTTTGCCTGCAGCCACCTTGGTGCCCTCCACTGCCACCCTTCACCTCTGTCCTCACCAGGCCCTCCGTGTTAGCCATGACCAGCCTGGTCTCTCTGTGGCAGGGGCATGTCCATGCTGCAGCACAGCACCTGAGCCATGTCAGGGCCATGCCTGGCTGTGAGTTCCCAGTGCACACCCAATTCATGCCTTTGTGACTAGGCTAGGGATTTCCACATGGATCTGCTGAAAATGTGGTTTAAATCTTGAACCTGGCAACTCCTGTAGCAGAGACAGCTCCAGGGGCAGTGTATAGTTGTGTACACAGGAATAGAATCTTCTGTGGAGGTTAACATGTTTATTCTTATGTGGGTAGCACTTTTGAACAAGAATTCCTCCCCTCTTTGACTTCAGAGGTGTGGACACAGCTCCCAGTTGTAGGCTCTGGTGCCTCTCAAACAGTGCCCTGTTTGCACTGAGGCTGATGATCAGTATAAATTCTTGGTAGAGCAACACTGACAGATGGCTTATTTCTCCAATAGTTAAGGGAAAATCATAAAACAGACTGTGAACTGAAATATCAGTCCAAACTTTAAAGTATGATAATTTAGTTCAGATGTACCTCTCAGATAATACACTGTTCCCCTCCCATAACACAATACACAGTCTGTCACATTTGTCACTGAAAAAAAATTTCTTTATGAAAGGGGGAAAACAACTAGGTCAGTCCAAAATGTGTAGTTAGTTCTCATTTAACTCTGAAATGGCAGATAGGTGACCAAAATACTTTAAGAACTACAGAAAAGTGCTGTAAATCCCCTTCTCACTCAGCAGAATGTTACTATGGAACAATATAACTTCAGGATACAAGACAAAATAAGAAAATAAAAAATCCAGAAGATAGTAATATGAGCCAGCTTGTTCTGAGTCTGTATTTTGCTGTAACATCCTCTTCATTACATTCTCAATTGAAAAAAAATATATATAAAAGATACTTATATATAATTGAAAAAAAATACTTATTGAAAAAAATACCTTTCCCAATTGAAAAAAAATACTTTTGAATTTATTCAAAATTTGTTTTTTTCCAAGAGGAGTGACTGGCTCTCAGCATGAGTTTCACCAAGGAAATCCTCCTTGGCCTTAAACCTGCTCTTCCTGAGGAAGTGTGCTTGAGCTATATGCACACACAGCCTTGTTCTGCAGTTTTCAAAGAATTTTTTTTTTGGTGTACATGTGCTGTATTCTGGGGCAGGAGGCAGAAAAAACCACTTCACTTGGGGGTAGTTCTCCAGCCCTGCCAGGCAGAGGTGGCCCAGGGGCAGGGGCTGCACAGCTTTGGTGCATGTCCTGTGTCTCACTGGAGAGAAGCTCACGCTGGCTCGGTGCGCCTGCCTCACTTTCTCACTCACCTGTGCAACTCAGACAATTGCTAAGATGAAGCCTAGGCACTAGCACTTGTTGTTAACACAAACCCAAACCCCAAATGCTCCCTGACAAAATGGCCCTTCTTGTTTTTAAGATAATACACATCAGAATGGAATGTAAGGTTAGCCTGGCTTTTTCTCAGCTGAAGTGCATACTTGCCTGCTGTCTGCCTACCCACCGTGTCCAGTGGAAAAAACAAACCAGCTGTGCTGCCTCTCTGATAGGTAGCAGTCCAGGTTTGCCTCTGGGTAGATATTTACTGCTACATCTGGCTTTGCTTTGCCATACTGCAAACCTTCCTTTTCCTATCTACATTTGTTTCGTTTTTATTAAATTTTCCCTCTGAACAGTCTAGTTTGTATTTCTAATGTCAACAAATGCTTTTATCACAGATAATAACTTCCTCTGAAAAAGCTGTACCATCCTGCATGCATTTCAAATCCATTTTATGGACAAATAATTGAAGTACAATATTTGGCCATGCATGCAGTTGTATGTACTTATAGTAATCAAATTCTAAGGCATGAGAGCCAAGAAGTGAGTTGGTTGCCAATTTTCTTAATCATGTATTTAGCTGACAAGTTCTACTAAAGCCTAATGAAGTTTACATTGTGATATTGTGATGTTTATGAAGTAATTTATGTGGTATGCTTAAACATTCTATAAAAATAGCTATAAAACCCCCAAACTATTCCTTTAACTTGCCACAATAGGTGAAATCTGGAATCTCTAGAGAGAATAAGCATCTATTGATATATAGATTGGAAAAGGAAACTGGACACCTCAGTTAAAGAAGACAGATGACTTCCTTTTTATTAAAGACACAGAAGTCGTATCTCATTTACCAATACTACCACAGGCTTTATGCAATTCATTTGCCTTTCTGGAGCTTTGTGTCCCACATATTGAATACATCACAGTGGGACTGTGAGATGAAGCAGTGCTTGTAAAGAAATGTTAAGACTTGCTCTTGGAAGGTACCAGAAAAGATTTTGTTTATGAATTTGGTTCATTTTAGTTGGGAATTAGAAGTCACAGTTTTTCATTTGGAATGAAACAAATTTATCAGAAATAGATCTACTTCACTGATTGGTGTTTTCTTCTCTGGCATGTACTAAGTGAAGAAAGGCAGGATATCCATAATACTCTGTTTAAATGTAGCTTCTGCTAGCACAGACAGCTCAGGACAGCAAGCAATATTTAATTTTCTTTTGTGTCTCCATTGCTCTAGATGAAAAGCTTTTTGAGTCATTCACATGGGCAGGCCTGACTTGGCCCATACTTTTTTGGCATCTGCAGGAAAATTTAGTGCCTTCCCTGATTCCACTGCATCAGGATAAGATTTTTTCAGTGGTAGCTCTTTTCTGAGGTATTTAAGTCACTATCTGGCTTCCTTGTCCCCTCTGCAAAGTGTAGCTCTCTATAGGTGATGTGGTCACCATGCCATCAAACAAAACTTTTCTAGCACTGAGACTTTGCCTGGCTTTCCTGTCAGAGCTTAGGAATATGCTAACTTAGCCTCCCTTGGCTACAGATATTTTCTACAGCATCTCATGCACAAAAGTTGCATGGGAATCCTTGATGCATTTTGTCTGTGAGCTGACAGGAGTTTGTCAGACCATGACATTTAGGAGGTGCTTTGGCAGGCAGCTGTTAATGCTTGAGGGAGTGTATCTGCAGCCAGCACACATCCTCTTAGCTTGCATATAGCTTTTAAAGTCATAGTTGCAGCTCAAAAAATCACTTTACCATTGTATTTTCTTCCCCCAATACTGTTACAAACAATGCTTTTTCCTGTGTACTTTTTTTCATGCTGACATTTTTCTTGGATCACCTCTGGAAACTTTTGTCACCTTCTTATCTGCTTTGCTCTGTATCAGGTTTTCTGGGGACACCATAGTTCGTGAAATATCTGAACATGAATAATGGTCCCACTGGCTTTCAGGCTGAATCCTTTTGTTACAGTATCTGGAGTATCCATGGCTCTGATAACTAACTCCTAGTTGCTCTTCTAGCACAGATCACTGGCAAACATTGGACCCATTCACTGCCGGGTGCCCTCTTTGTGGACCTTGATCTTGAGCTTCACACTTTTATGCTTTGGGTCCCTTTTCTGGATAATGACTAAATCTGAGCTGCACAAAAAGAGTGAAGTAATGTCCAATCTCTATGTAGCCTCCTGCTCTGAGTATCTTTCTTGGAACTGATCCCACTCCACTCTTCAAAGTGTTTAATGGCTCCACTCTGCCATGGTGCATCTAGGTGGTCCCACGGGAGCACAGGTGTTGAGGACAGCCCAATGTCACCTTTGAAAACCTGGCTAAGGAGTGGGTGATGGAGCTACACCTGGGTCATGAGCTCCTTTTGCATTTCCATGCATGCTGGGTTTATCACTCCAATGCACAGCTCATGCTCATCAAGCCCAGCCATGCAATAGGGAGCTCCTGGCAGCACTGACATCCTTGTGCTCACCATACCCAAGCTGTGCTGCAGGGATGATTTGGTTTCACAGTAACCAATGCTGGGTAGAAATGCTCTCTACACTCTTCCTACCTCTTGCTCTCAGTTCTGCACTGTGCAACTCCCCACCCATGCTGGCTCTTGCCTTTGGAGGCTACTCTGTTAATTCATTTGAAAAATGAATTCATTAATTCATTAATTCATTGCAGAAAATCCTCCAAAACAACCTAACATTTTAAAAAATGCGTTATCTTCTTAATCTGTATTTCATCTTTCCACAAGAAGAGTGGTGTTGGCAGAGTCAGGGCCTGTGCAATACACTACTAGATTGGGAATGAAAATGGGAATGGACATCAGATTCAGGAAAACACCAAAAGCTGACTTCGGTGCATGTTTTAAGTCAGGAACTCAGAGCCTGTGACAAGCTGATCTGCATTACCTCTTCTAAGGTGAAGAAAAGTCTTCATCCTCTTAGGAGCTTCCAGCATTCCTGAAAACATGAAGCAGGACATAAAGGCTTTTTGACATCATTGGGAGAAAATGAGTCCTCCCTTTGCATTTTTGTTTCTGTGCTCTCTGGGGCTGCTGGTCTGAATACAAGGTTCACATGCCTTGGCAGCATGTGAAGAGTTTGCAAGGGGAGCAGATTCATTTTGCTGATGATCTTGGGGAAATGGGAGCAGATTGCAGGTTGCTGCTTATCATCAGAGATCTCATGGGTCCCTCCCTTCAGTGGGCTCTGGATGGGAACAGCCTCTGTATGTTTAGTTTTTGTTTAGAATAGATGTGTAATAGATCTTTCCAGAGAAAACCCTTGTTAATTAGGGGACAAGCCAGAGATGGGCAGACTGGGAAAGGTCAGAGCTCTGGAAAATGTTTGTCAATTTTAATCTGTCTAAAACAGGGCAAAATAAGTGGGTGTGTGGGGCTAACCACATGGTTTGTTTAGAGAAATTCTTCTTAGAGGGTTTTGAGCCTGGTATAACCAGGAGGTGCTCTTTTCAGGATACCACTAGTGCTTTTCTAGCCTACACAAGGTGCTGGGACTCTGGCCACACCACTGCCTGGGCTTTTCCAGCCACTTATTCCACTAAAATTCAAGCTAGGGCTTTTGTGTCACAACATAAGTAGTGGCAAGGACCTTTCTGGTTTATGTGTCTGAATAACAGCACATTCATTGAGTTGACCTATGTGCTGTCCTGTCTCTTAGTCTGTGCTGTGTTTGCTGATACAGTAGAGTCCTTTATCCAGCTCTCAGGCTAGTGGGAAGATGCTCCTGAGGTCTGCAAGCTTCCAGGGAAAGATAACTATTTAGAGAGAAACAAAGCAGCAACTCAAGAGGATTGAAGTTATAGCAAATGTTTAAAATTTACATTCTAGCTTACTTACTTATATTTTTTGTATTCTCAGAAATTTTTAGGCAGTTGAGAGATATATTGGCTGGCTATAAAATTTACATTGTACTTCATCATTTGAGAGACACATTAGAAAATCTTGTGTCTTGGTCTTTTTTTTTTCCCCCAGTGTGCAGAGACCTATCCTGTCTTACTTGGTTGCCTCTTGCTAAAGAGCCTTGAAACACCATCTCCTGGCACCTCTAGGAGTTTCTCATTTCTCATAATTGGAAATATCTGAGTGTGTGAGTTTAAAATCAGATTTCCACAGTTGTGTGTTGGAGGGAATTCACAGGAGGACAGAAAGAGCCAAGAATATGACTGAAGCAGTATCACTTTGAATCCAGAGGGAATACTAGTGATACTTGCTCAGTCTTAAATTGAAGCCACTCTGACACAGCTTGTCTGTCAGTTGTGATACAAGTTTATATATTGTTTTAAAGCCAGTTAATTTATTCTACAGGTTGAAAATACTTCAGCCAAGTTTTATTCATTATGGAAACAAATTCTTGACACATCCTAGCTGATGATGGCAAGGAGACAAACCCTTGCTGCTTTTTTTCTTTTTGCCTTGTCACAAGAATGTTTGAGCTGTTCAACTCCCATCCTTAATGAGGAGTCAGTTTTCAAACATATCTCTCTGTCTCAGAGCATTGATACTCAGGAATTTGAAAAAAATTTGTGTACAGAAGAACAGAAATTATGTTCTTTTTGTTACTTTTCTATGGCATTTTTACTCTGGGATTTGTGTAAATATTTTCCTGCTGAAGGCTCAGCTCCCGTGGTGGGGTTTTGCTCACTGGGCATTTGGAGGCACAGGAAGTGCAGTTTGTGTAGAGGACTCACTGCTACTGACCAGATTGATGCATCTCTCTGTAACTCCACCAAGACTGGTGAGCTGCATCCTGCATCCATCCCTTAAGCAGGGGAAGCTGGTGAGGTGTGCTGCCTGCATTGGGCTGCTGGATGGTGTGGGCAGGGTTAGGTGGGGAGAAAAGTGAAATAGCTCTTTAAATTTTCCATGTAAACCTAAGCCACCGCCCCGTGCTCATCTCTTCACCAAGAGAGCACCACAAACAGGAGTGTCTTTATAAAGATCATTGATTCTCTGAAATGCATATCCATCAGTGGGCAGCTGGTTGGAGTTTCAGGGAATCCTGGCTCTGATAAGCATGTTTTATGGGCCTGCTGTTGCAGTGGTTATTACTAACAGAGTTCCCACCACTGCATCCCAGCAGGGGTACCTCATATCTCTCTGCAACTTGGGATGGTGTTTCCTCTTGTGAAAGTTGCATTTTATGTTGAGAACTTTCTGGGCTGCTGATTAGAAAATATGAACATTTTTAAATCTCCTTATCAGAATAGCAGTGGGAATGCTGAAATAGTGATAGAGGGGGAAAAAAAGAGCCTTCTGGCCAAAGACTCCTGGCTAGAAGGTAATTTACAGTACTGCTGTTATAAAGTCTTGCACAGAAGCATGAGCTGATTTTGGTGGATAAATAATCAAACCACTCCTCTCTTCACAGCCCAAGCCTTCACATCAACATCCATTGATGCTAATAAACTGAGTGAAATCCAAACTCCCCTCTTATATGTGCCTGAGGGGTTCATTAATATGGTTGAGGCTTGAAAGCTATCATGGTCTCCTGTCTTTCCACAGTCACCTCCACACCAGCCTTTGCACAAGATGGTTGCAGAGTAGTTCTTTCCCTCTGGTGCAGGATCACGACCCCCTCCTCATGGTACCTGTGCAAGGCACTATGGTTGTTTCCCCAGAAACCTGAGTAGCAGATCAATAATTGTGGGATGTACTTTTTTTAGTTTTAGCAAGTGCCATGTTGGAGTTTGCAGCTGATTGTCTTTATCATTCACTAGAGAAACTGGTCCTTCTAGAGAGGTGTTTTGGATAGAAGTAACCGTGTGGAAGGAGCTCAGCACTGCAAATCCAGAAACAGACATCCACCCTGTGACTAATTCCCAACTAATCTGGAGCTAGTTATCCATGCATTCCAGGGGAGGGGGACTGCTGACTTGGGTGGATCATTTCTCCACTGTCTCAGAGTCTTCCCTTGCACTGTCCACAGAGGTGGCCAAGACGACCCCAGCAGACTGAGCCCTCACCTTTCAGATGCTAGCTGAGCTCACTCCTGCTCCATCTGCAGATACAGCTGAAGGATTCTGCTGCTGCCTTGCTTTAGCACAGCCCATGCCAGCCAGGCTCTGCCTCTGCCTTCTGGGAGGTGTCACCATGTGAGCTGCCCATCACCCCTCTGGGCCTAAGAGCACCCTGGAGAGGGAAGTGCCACCACCAGCATGAGGTTCATCTCCTCTGATCAGCATTTGAGAGCCATCCAGCTCTCCAAATCTCCAGCTGCCATGGGATTTCAAATCCCCTTCCATGGGGTTTCATATGTTGCTCTGGGTAAATATTTCAGCTGGGGATTAGCAGAGACATCTCTCATGGCAGTGAAACACTGTCAGGGGTCTACAGGATCTTCCTCAATGGGGCAATGTTGAGCACCAGGGTACTGCCATGCTGGAAATAATATATACTCATATTGAATTAGATGAGACCTGAATTCTAGCTAAGACAGTCACTGGGGTCTTTCTTTACTGCTGCAGAACCAGAATTGGGCTTGAATTTCTTTCCCATCGTGGAGCAAGGCAGCACTGGGAGACATGCCTATCCTTGAAAGCAGTGGAAATCACTTAAAAACTGCTAATGGGGAGAAGCTGAAGTGGTAGAAACTGCCCGACTTTGCCTCTGGATCACAGATCGTGCGTGCACTGAGGCAGAAGGTTGTGTGTCAAGCTTGCTCTCCTTTAATGAAAAATGCATTAGGGAGGCCAAAACATGAAGAGCTCTGTAAATAAAAGGCAAGAAGATAAGATGCAGTTTCCTATGATCTCTCCAGAGTCACATTGTCTCATCTTCATTATTTAATTACAGATGCAAAGCTGGGTAAGTTGCCAAAGTAAACTGTCCCAAAACAGAGCAAATATTCTGGACACAGAAGCAGTCTTCTGATAAGGTTTTACATTTTTCTGTGAAAAGAAATGTGAATAAATTTGCTGGAGGCATTTGTATTTTTTGTAAACTATCTGCACTTCTTTTGGGGTTTGTTTACTGGCCTGGGTCTGCTATCTGTGTCTCAAGAGCCCTTAGCAATATTGCTTTATTTTGACAAAACTTTTCTAACAGCCATAATATAGTTGCTGTGTTTCGAATCACCTTGCACACAACTAAACAATCCAGAATGTATTTATCTCAGCTTGCAAACATTTCTGTAAACAGTTGACTCAATTTATATTCACTCAGACCATATTCAGCAACTTTCCTCGTTATTTTTGTCTGAAACTCAGCTTGAAAGAATTGTTCTGAATTAGAAGTTGGAGGAATAGGTTTGAAACCTTTTCCTGCTAGTTCGTTAACCCTGTTTAATAGATTTTGTGGGAGAGTATTTTCTCCATACAGTGATTATTTAAGCAATAGTTTCTATTTTTTCAAAATATTTATAAACCACTAAGTTCCTCTGATATTTATTGGCACCTTGGAGCAATATATTGCACGTATAATGGAAAGGAATGGATAAAGTTACGTCTATTATAAAACCAGGGTATTTTTATTTGTTCTTTAAATACCTTTGTGAAACTTCTGAATCTGGTGTACAAAGGAGGGTTGTGCTCTTGTAGCTGTTTATCTTTAGTTTGTTAGTGGATTCTTTCTGGTGTCATGCTTTGTGAGTGGCTCAAAAAAAGTCATTAGGATTAGAGTCAAACATTAACCTTGTGACCTTCTTGTTTATATACCTACTGTAAGTCTGTTCTGCTTGTATTTCTGCAGTTAGTAAAAGCAAACTTGTGTGCACAGTCCCTGGCTGGCAGTGGGCAAACTGAAATGTTTGTCAAGATCCCTGATACCACATCCCTTCAAAACCAAATCTTCAAAGGCATGTCAGTGACTGAGATTAAATGAGAAGGAGGCTTTTAAAATGCATATGTCTGCCTCCTTTCAAAAATAGTAAACTGATAAAAATAGCATAGTGACCCAAGGTGGTGATGCACAGTGCAATAAATGGAAGATGAATACACATTTTAATGTTGGCTCAGCTTGGTAAATGAGTACAGGCTATAAAATTCAAAGAGAAAAAACCTAACCATCTGTTCCTGTCACAGCCCCCAGGACAATGTACCTTGATAAAACAGAAAAAGGACTGGAAATCCCACATGTTCCTGCTGTTTTTGAAAAACTGTGTTCTCACCATTCCTTGGGCTTTTTTGAAAGTGTCTTTTTCTCCATGTGTGGGAGAGGAAAATCACTAACAGGTCTTTGGATGGAAAATGTCTGAATGCAGCTACAGTGGGTAATACCAAAGGATGCTGCTTTAGCTTGTTAATTTCCATGTGTCAGGGCTTCCTGAAAACAGTAATTTGAGAAGTTGTGGAAAGCTTTTAGGCTTGTCTGTCCTTACCAATAAAACCCGACAGGAAAATATTACTGTCCCACAGTGCCTCACCAAGCTGCGCTGCCAAGGGATGCTCCTGGGGAAGGGGCTGGGCACCGATGTTGCCATGGGCCAGAGGACTGCAGTGGTGCCAGGGGCTGGGTGCTCCTCCTGCTGCTGGCCAAACAGCTTTACCTGTTGCTTGGCCCTGCAGCTGCAATGACCAAATGCCACAGTCAGATCTGACTCCTCTGGGACTCACTCTGGGGTCACCCATTACCAGTGAGTCCATCTGGCAAGGATTCCAAATTTACCCCTCTGACTGTTGCACTTGCAGCTCAGCTTGCATCTGGGAAAATGGAAGGAGAAAGAAAAAAGCCAGGACCTCAGCTGTTGTAACCTATTTCTTTTTATTCTGTGTCAGGCAGCACTGGATCATGCCCTGGCTTGCCAGAATGGATTTGCTCGCTGGTTTGGGTGTGGCCAGAAGGATATTGGTGTGCAGGAGTGCTCATCTGCCAGCAGCTCCTCTCTTAGGGATGTCCCACAAGGACCTGCTGGGAGCCTGGCTCCTGCCCAGCTGCTGCAGGGCAGTGCTGCTGCTGCCCATCTCAGTGTCATCATGCACACCTTGACTAAGTACCTACAGACACAGGCTGCTGTTGCTACATTTAATTTTATTGCTTTTACCAGATGCTGCATCTTATCTCAGTCAGAGTGAGACCTGGACTACTCTCCTGGGTGTCTGTTGCTGTGTGCTCAGAATAAGGGGTGCTGCTGGTCTGAAGGCAGCACCAAGGCTGGTGCAGCCAGCCAAATCCCACCAGACCTCCCTTCCCTGTTCCCTCAATTTGTTCATCTGATTGGGCCACCTTTCCCTTACAAGCTTCCACTGCTGTGGTTGCAGCTGCCACTTTCACTGACTTNCCCTCCCTTCCTCAGCTGTGCCAGACCCAGAAGAATATTTGATTGCAGCAATGTCCTTAGGAGAGCAGAGTGTTCTGTAATTCCATTATCAAACACATTATGTGTTTTCATCACACAGGGAAATTAATTCAGTCCATCAGTGAATGTTCATTGCCAGTACAAACCTCAGCAAGACTTTCAAAGAAAAATCCCTAACAAAGCACTTTCTTTGTAAGCTGGTATATTTTAAAATTGATACACTTTCTTTTGCCAGTCAGTGAAAGCCTCAGTACTGTTAAGTTCCCAAACACTTAACAATCCCTGTAGATACACTTGATAGCATTGCAAATTCTAAACACCTCCTCGATGGATATCAAATACTGTTATCAATACAAAAAGTGTTTGAGTAGGGCTCCATCTGTGGAAAAATAGGGTCAAGCAGAGGTAACTTTCTGGTAAAAAGTAATCTTTCTAAATAATTTTTTGTGCTTTTCACTGAGTGGGTGATACTGTCTCCAAGGTAGTGACTATTTTCAAAGTACAGATAAACACAGGCTTAGCCTGGAAAGAGATGTAAGAAAGCCAGAGAGATGTATAATCAGATTAAATTTTTGCTCCAGTGAAACCATACCATGATTTTATATTATTTTCTTGTCTTATAGCACAAGCTTCTGAGACAATCAGACCTTTTTTCATTTCTGCTCAATCTCTAGCGGATGTGAGAGTTGCAGGTGTTTTACAAAAGGGAAAAGTCTGTAGAAGATGACAGAAGGCTCTTGACTGTAAATGAATTTCTCAGGGGTACAAAATAAAAGGACTAAATAGAAAAAGGAGCCAGCTTTGAGACAACAAGGTACTGACATAAAACAGAGCTATGATGGCAGAGCAGGCTTTGCTTGAGGACTCTATGGATGTGTGGGGAGGTGGATAGGATAAAGAAACAAAATTTCTAGAAACAATGAGAACACTGACTGCTGTCTGTCCCTGTCCTGTCCTGCCAGGGTCCTCATGCCTATTCCCCAGGACTTATTTTGCTCATGCAAAACTTTCTATCTTTACTCCTTACTGCTCTTTAAAAGTTAGATGGTTAATTCCAGTTCTGGGTCAGATGTTGACTCTCCAGGTCAGAAAATGAGATTATTTACTGTGTGGAGAAAATGTTTTTATTATATAGGCAGACCTCCTGTTTGTATAAAAACAAGAAGAAAGTTGGTTAAATAATGGTTGCTAGTCATGTGAATGAGATAATATATAGAGATATTCCAGGAGTGTGTGTAGATGTATATTTGTGTGTAATCCCAGTGTAGCCCTCCACTGGAATCTGTTACTCCTCTGTAGTCTTATGGTAACTTTATTGGAATGAGAAAACAGAGGAGAGTATTGTTTTCTAGCAATGTTTTAGCATTGTAAAGTAAATACTCCAGCAAGTATTTACTAGCAGGAATACTATTACCATGGTTAATGAAACTCTAATCAGTAAATGGAGCCAGCTGCAAACACTGGGCTTTTTTTCCTTAAAGTGCCTAAATGTCCCAATAAGAATTTTCTTCCCTCAACAAAAAATATCTATTTTTAAGGCTGCAAACTGCAAGGGGGCCTATGAGATCACAAGTGCTGTAGTACAATCAGTAATAAAAATACTATATAAAATGTTAGTGAAAGTGTAAAACTTTACTTCCGATATAGAGGTCTAACCTTTACTAAGAGCTTTGGGGTGTTAAAAAGGAGCCTGAGTCTCAGAAATGCCAGCTATTGAGAATATTTAGGGTATGTGGTAAGTGTCTGTCATATGTTCCCAATAAATGGGCTGTTGAGTCACTAACTTGACCAGTAAGGGCAGCCTGTGTTGGGCAGAAGGGCTGAGAGAGGCTCACTGAAAACAGATGGGGTCATCTGCACAGCAATGCCCACCCATGGCCCCCAGCCCCATCTCTGCCACTACGGAGGGCAGCCCCCAGTCTCCAGCATCTTTCTGCCTGTTCAAGATAAACAGTCTGAAGAGGATTTTCTCCAGCTTTCTAACATGATATTTCCCAGTAGCTGTGTCTGGAGGAAGCCTTGGAGAGCATGGACTCAGGCTTTGCAGCAATGCAGGAATTAGCTTCAGGAACCATCCATTTAAAATTTAAATGTCTCTCTCTCCCTCCCCCAGGCCCTAGAGTCCCCTGTCCCATTGCTGGGATGTTTTACAGCTCTTCAGCTCTGCAAAACTTCCATGCACAATCTGCATTTGCCTGTGTGGGTAAAGGCTGGCTGTGGGTGAACACAACTCTTCTCCAATATTGTCCAAAGTGAATTTGAGGGTGGGTGATGGACTGTTTATGTGATTGAACTTCAGACATCTAACACAAGTAGTTTCTGCAGGAACAAACCTCTCTCTGTTAGACCCCAAAGGGAAATCAGCATCTCAAATATAGGGGTTTTAACCTGTGCTCTAATCAGAAGTCTACAGCTGGTGGTTGGAATGTCTGTGAGAAGTGATCCAGGCATCTCTGAACACATCCCAGTCTGGTACAGTTCTAATTGCATGCAGGGAGTTGAGTGCTAAGTATAACTCATTAATGTTTTTGGGGAAGGAGAATAAACTTTGCAGCCAAGAACAGTTTTCCTAAGATTGTTTTCCTGCTGTAGCTCCCTGCATCCTTGGTTGTGTTTATGAAAAAGCATTTTTGTTTACATGGAAAAACAAACCACAAGAGCCTTCTCATCTGTCATCCCTCTCTTTCTGCAAGTACACACATGTCCTTGGGAACAGCCCTGCTTGGGCACCGGCTGGGGTTCAATGGCAGCATTGTGTGTCTGCAATCAGCAGTCACATACCTCCAAAAGTAAGCAGTTGATGCAAACAGTTAACAAATAACCCAGAGAATTGCTATGGCTCATCCTAAACAAATCCAGGACCCAGCTAAATCTTCCTACTAACTTTAAGAAGGTTGATGCAAACTCATCACTTCCTTGCAGTTGGTTCATTGAAAATTAAAGGTAATCCCAAAAATGGCAATAACAAGGCCACATTTCCCACTATATACAAGTCTTTCAAGTGGGGCAGCAGAGTCAACACCATGTTTTCTGTTTTGACTTCTTTGAAGAAATTTATATCTCAGACCTTTAAATATACATAATAGAGACATCACATCATCACAAATAAAGATGCTTGTTTCTCTGAATCATATGGGAAGGCTTGCAGGAGAAGTCTCTGTGATGAGAGGCACAGGCATATTCCCTGCTTCTTGGGTGATGCCTTGTGCAAGTCCATTTGTGAGGCACAGCTGGAGCCAGCTTAGGACACATAGAAGAAGGACTCTCACGTTAGACTCAGCTTGTGCTCCAGGAGACAGAAAACCTCTGTGGATGTGTATTGCACCTCACAGCTGGAGGCTTGGGCAGGCGTGGAACTCTGGCTGCACCAGGGGTTGGAGGTTGCCATAGGCCAGTGGGGAAGGTGGGACAGCAAGGGAGTGCTGGTCCTCAGGGCAGCTGGACATGTTTTCTCCAAGGGATGATTCACCAGGGAGGCCCTGGGATGACGCACTGGTTTTACCCTCTGCTGCTGTGTGAAACCCTTGTCTTGTTCCATGCAACTCCAAGCCCTCAGCAGTGAGACCTTGACAGAGGGACAGAAAATGTCCAGAAAGTCTCTTTTATATTACTTGATTTTGTATCTGCTTAACTAGAGTAATAAAAATTCAGAGCTGGAAGTGACCCACCAGGAACACCAAGTCCTAGTGCATCTGCAGCAGGCAATCCCAAAAATCACACCATGTGCCTGAGACCATTTTCCAAAGAGTTCCTGAACTCTGATAAGCTTAGTGCCAAGATCACATCCATGGGGAGCCTGTTCCAGCTCCTAGGAAGCTGTTCATTATAACCAGCATGGAACTTAGGTGCAGCAGTTGCCAGCCCTCAGTCACAGCCCACGCAGGCAGTTTGGTCCTTTCTGTACCCTTACCATTGAACATTCAAGGGTGCTGCAGGCTCAGAAAAAACATGTGCCTTGTCTTTTGTACTTTTCATACTTTAGAAGAAAAAACTGTTTTAAGGCTGAATATGCCCAGCTGAACAACTTATATTGAAACAGAAGATGTGGATAGAAGGAAACTAAGAAAATACACACATTTTGGCAAGGAATTGTATTGTAAGTAATTCCAAATCAAGGGTTATTTTTTGGTCCAGTTTCAAGTTACTGAATATGGTTTAAGGTGTCTTATTCCTTTAAAAAAGTTTAACAGGCATTATTCAAATATGTCATGCAATTCTTTAGAGTGAATAACATACATGTCTGTGAGATCACCAGGATATGTTGCAAGAGGACATTTCTGAGTGGCAGACAGCCATGTTACTTAATGAAATAACATTTTCTTTTAAAGCTAATTTACATTGCATACTTTTGGCTCCTCAAGTACATACTGGAGGCAGAACTGACTGTGTGCCCTTAGCTTTTCCAGACTACCGAGGAATTAAGAAACAAGTGAACAAAACAAAGTGAAAAGAACAGAAACTGGAAATGTTGATAACAAACCCCCCCCCCCCC
>VWYI01010092.1:0-129673 GCA_013399455.1 Anthoscopus minutus | reverse complement strand
CCACCCCCCAGAACAGGAGACAGCATGTGTTACAAAAAGCAAGCACACAGGAGAAACAAAGAGGGAGAGAAGGCAGGGGAGGTGATAGGGTCCTCAGCGTGGGCATGGGAAGCCTAATGGCCAGGCTTCCCTTCCCATGGGAGGGAAGCAGCTGCCCACTGGTGAGGAGGGTTAGCAGGCAAGGAGGGAGTTACTGTGCTCCCTTGTGTATAAATATCTCTTTCTAGATGTAGGATTTGTTTTCCTCCTCCTATCACAAGAATTTGTTTGGAACCTTCTCAGGGTTGATTTTGCACTTTCTAAACTTCCTCTCTGTACAGTTGCTGGTGAATTTTGTTGTTTCTCACTGAGACAGTTCCTGTGCCCATCCCTGGCAGGTCTGTTTCTGCATTAGAGAGGCAAGGTTTCTGCCCTGCTGAGGCTAGACACCAGGCCTGTGGCATGGAGAGAACTGGCCTAAGGGCTTCCTGTCCCTACCACCCCAGGACATCCCTTCACTGGGCCTTCATATGTGGGCTTTCATTGTGCAAACAGTCCCTCCAATGCTGGTCCATGGCTGGAGCTGCTTGAGGAAGGCACTTGCCAGCACCACTGTACCCTTTTGGACATTGCAGCATTAGCTGAGTTTGCTGCTGGCGCTGTCTGAAACTCAGCAGCTCAAAAACAATATGCCTTCTCCTCAGGAAGGAACATAAGCAACTTTCTCTGTTTTAATTACCCTTCAAGCCACTATCCCTGTAAACCTGTGATGGAGTTGGAGTCCCAACCTGCCATTCAGAGAGAGAGAAGGAAAAGCTGTAGCCCACATGTGGTGGGGAAGAGCAGGGAATTAGGAACTGTAATAGGCAGTGTTGAAAGGAGAAGCCCCTAACCTAATTTTTGAAAATTTTGGACCCTAATTTTTGAAAAACAGTGAAAATTTCAAAACACCCAGAAACTTTGGGTGTTTTGGTGTTAACAGGATTCTAATTCAATATAGACATAGAAGGCACAATAATCCTTAAGGGTCAGGTCTCCTCTGGGATGCAGCAGTTCAGACATTGAGCTTTGAAACTACAGATAATGTGAAGCTCACAACTGACTGTAGGCAGAAGCTCAGAAGAGTTTTGAATTGTCATCATGCCTCCCATGTCCTTTGTGCTGAATCTGAAGCTTTGGTGATACATGAAAGAGCCAGTGTCTGGCATCATGCAGGGAACTCTCATTTCAGTCCATGGCATGTATATTCTGAGCTCAGAATTTGTTATGATGGGAATGCCAGGCTGGTTGGGCTCACCAGTACCCATCAGGAGGGTCAGCCCTGAGCAGTGGATGTTCATCCACCAAAGTCCTGCTCAGGCACATCTGAGGAGCTCAGCAGCAGGAGAGGTCACTGTCACCTCCTTCCCCAGCCACGCTGGTGGCCATGCTCAGCTGCGTGGCCCAGGCACCAGCGCAGGAGTGTTGCATCACATCCCCTTTTTTACTGTCTAGCCTCTTTCTTTCCTCACTTCTTTCTGTCTTTCTCTCCCCTGCTGTTCCTTGGTTTAATCAACTCTCAGAGGGACATCCAGCAAGCAGAGCTGTACCAGTTCCAGCACTTTGTGGTCTGAACTTTTAGAACTCACTGGAAAGATGCTGGCTTGGGTTTGGCACTGGCACTCCTGCATTTTGCATCCATAAACACGTGGAGCAAATTGATGATGAGCAGGAACACCTGCTGGGGCAAGGTGAGCAGCCAAGTAGTGCCCCTCACTGAACTGCTCATTTTGGTGATGCCAAAGCTTCCCAGCCAGCCTCCAGTGCTCAGTGAAGCGGTAGGATACAGTTAACTGCTAGCAGGGACATGTCAACACATGGAAGCATTTATATCCATTCTTTAAAAAAAACCCAAACCAAAAATTCAGCTCTCTGTTCACAAAACCCCCAGATATTTCCTATGACAGTGTTTTTATTCAGGACATGTACAGTTAAAGTGCTGCTGGAAGTCAGACAGGAAAATCAAATTGAAGATAACTCTAACCTAATTATGAAGGCAAAAATGCTTCTTTTGAAAATACAAACATGTTATTCCATTTCTTTCTAACCTAGTCAAACTAATGACCATTTTTATATATATTTCTCCTTCTGGCTATGTTGTGATCCTTGGTTATTTTCTGCAAGTTCACTGTCACCTGAAGAGGCATTTTCCTCTTACTTTTCTGAATGATTACACATGTCTTTAGAGAAACATTCAAGGTCTGTAGAGAAACATTCAATTGCCAGCTCCTTTCCTTACTTTTGCCCTTTGAAAGTGTTTCTGAATATACTCTCTTGAAATTATGAAAACCAAATAGACTCTAAAAATGAAAATTATCCCCTATCCTAAAATGAGCTACAAAATACATATTTTGCCATGAATTTAAAGTAACATGTCCTCTTATTTGAGAATATTTATTAATATTTATTAATTTGGTCAAAAAAGCTTATTTCATGAGCTGGCTTGCAGATCTTGAGTCTGTATCTCACATATATGGCCATGTAACAGAACAGTCTATGTTATCTCATTATGGCACTTCAGTTGTGGATTGGGCAGGCCTTACTTGTACTAAAACCCATCTTATTAATGATAGCAGACCATTTATTAAACTACTAAGGTGACTACTTGGCACTCAGTTCACCTTGGGAATTTAAATGTGGGGTTAGATAAATGCTACCGAATGCATTTCTTTTTCTTCCTACCCTTCCTTTGTGAACATCTATTTCCACAAATATGAATGCTTTGGAGATAATCTGAACTTACAATTGCACCCATGTTTCAGTCCAGTAATTGCACAGCCTTTTTTTGCACATTAATTTTTCCATCACTAAGATTTGCCAAACTAATTGTTATATCTAATTTTTAGCATCTTTCATTAAGCAGTTTCATTTTAATTTCATATTGACAGCTCTGCTAGTGAACTCCAAGCCCCAAACCTTAAACTTTAAAGGTTTTGCTTTCCTAGAGGAAGAATGAGGACTCCCAGCAGTCATTACTGTGATTTGAGTTATGCCTTCTCTGTAGCCCTGCTTTGTGAGACATTCAGTGACATTTCTTGTCAGAGGAGATCTTCAGTAATCCAATCATCACCAGAAGACATAGTTTTTGGCTCATGACAGTCTGAGACAGGTCTAACAACCCAGGCAGGGACAGAGCCTTGCAGTTGCAGATCACTCTTGTGTCTCTGTTGTAGAGATCACACATCTTGCAACACTGTGTTGTGCATGACCTTCTGATGGGAGCACAGCATAACCAAATGTGAGATTGCTACAATGGCAAATCAGCCCATAATTTGCATAAAAGTACATTTGGAAATACAAGCAGGCTTTTTCACAGTAAAGTTTTCAAGGGGACACTTTGCCTCCTGTTGCTTTTGTATCAGTTATAAGCTAATCCTGTGAGGAAGGGAAGGAGAAAAAGCAAAACAATTTTACTGCCTGACAAGGCAAAAGAACATTGCTGCTCTGGAGTCTGATCTCTTGACTGATCTCTTATCTGAGGTACTTTCCAAACCTGAGCTAAGTTCAGTGGCCAAGCCCATAACACCCCAAAGCACCAAAAGTTACCTGAACTGCTTGTAGCTATACTCTTCTGTCTTGGTTAGACCCCAGAGTTTCCTTGCTCTCCTAAGGAGGTTCAGCACTAGAACACATTCCTGCACAGCAGACCTAGTTCCACTTCAGCACAGGGAGCAGCCAGGCGTCAAATCTGTGTGTGCTGGTTCAGAGGCACCTATGGTTTTGTCAAGGGAGATGATAAATAGACTTGGTGCAGCATTTGTACATCTCTGGTAACTGTAAAGGAAACAAGTGTGCTAACTTAAGAAGTAGCAGTGAATTTACAATTTTAAATGGGTAGACTGAACTCAGAAAGCTTAATAAATTAATCAGATTTAATCTCTCCTTGTATTGATACAAGATCCAGGCCTCTGCTGAGGAAGCAGGTGCTTGGGTAAGTTCATGTCTCAAGACAGCATTCAAGAGTGTGCCTTCAGTTCAAAGCCTCTGGGAATGCTGCTTGGAATATGGCCTGGTAAGACTTGGGCTGACTGTGGCCACTGGTCCTCCTGTGGGAGCTGCTGCTGGTCTGGCTGTCATCAAGCCTTAACAAGGCAAAGTCCCTCTGGTAATGCTGACAGGATGACCCTTGAGTCAATGACATCCAGATTCATTGGCCATGGGATGCTGCAGCTGCCTTTTGACAACTCCCCTAACACTATGGTTGCAGGAACACAACTCTTTAAGAGACTTGTTGTGTTACAGTATGTGGTTACTCTGCAAAAATTTGTATCGATGGGTTCAAATACATCTAAAACATCTTCTTTTCATCCTGGAAAATATATATATATGTAGTTGAGCTTCTTGAGAACTATCCATACTTTAACCATCAGTGCTGTTAGCAAGACAATGTCCTACACGGGGGGGTGAAAGCAGGGAATATATGAACCGTATTAATACATTAAATTGCTGGAAAGTATGAAAAAAGAGGAAATTATTTGATTGAAAAACTAATGGTTGGATCCAGCATAACCAGATAGATACTTAATTACTTGCATGGATCATACACTGCCCATAACTGCCAGCTGGTGTCTTCAGATGTGTCTTGGATCTTTATGTGCCTGGCATTTACACCAGAGTTTGTACTGGCTTACAGTGGGATTCAGGTTTGGATGTGAGGGGGAAAGGAAAGTAAAGCAGAAATTGGTATGTTTCTTGATGCAAGCCTGCTGCTAGCTGGGCTTCTAAAAGTAACGTTAGGGATAATTGAAACGCTCTTAAGACAGGTCAAAAGTAGTTTTATTGGCATAGATTCCATAAGAGCAAATTGTTTTGGACTAGGAGTTGCTTCAGATTGTTCTATTTTTTCAGCTCAAAACAAGAAAAGATTGGATGCCACAAGTCTCTCTTAAGGCCCATAGATGAACTTTCCTATTAAAACTCTATATTTCTGTGAGCCAGAAATATTCACTGAAAAAGTATTTCAAGCTACTTTCTTTGTGATCACAGAATCTCTGTGTTTCGAAAAAAACAATGCATTGAGGGAACAGAAGAGAGAAGTAAATTAAGAAATATTTTCAATTAAATAGAGACAATTCACCACCCAAAGTACAAAAAATCCTAGTAGGGAGGAAAGGTGAGGAAAAATAACGGTGAGTGATATATTGTGGTTATTTTTACATTTCCTTAATATAAATTCTCTTTTAAAATTTACTGGTTTTACTTTTTCTCAGTGTAGGTCTTTTTCTTCCATGCCAGCCCCTTCTTAACTACAGGCCAATCTGAAAGGGTTCAGATGTGCTTAATATCTATTTCACAAATGCAGGACTTCATAGAAAACTCAATCCTTTATAGTCTGGAAATTGCAGCTGGAAACATCACAAAGATAAGAAGTTCTTGTGGTATTTGTTTGGTGTTTCCCTGGGTCAGGCAAGTGGCAGGAGCAAACACTTCTCACTGCAAGCTGGAGGGACGCTGTTCCCAGGCCTGGAAAAACCAAACTAGGCAGGAATGACTGAAAATGAGAAAAGCAAGGGAAATAAAGCTTAGCTGGATTTCTATTGTTGTGTTACTCATGTTTGAATCTCTTTAATCTGCCTAGCTCTTAAGTTAGCAATTTTTAAAATTGAATTAATTTTTTTCCTTGCAGTTTTTTTATGATTGTTTCCCTGCTGATTTTGAAAGAATAAATCAAGCTGTATTTATTTGTAAAATTGCCTAGCCTCCTCACTGCTGAAACAAATAGCATAATTCTCTGCCTTTGACCTGGGAAGTATTTGTGGAGCCAGTTCCCAAGACTTCAAAAAAGAAGACTAAAGATAATAAAAACATATGTCAACATCTTAGGCTTTACTTCTATGGCTTCATTGCTACTTCAGTGATCAAAAGAAGAAAAGTAATTGTTAATGTTTAATCTAGCTAATACTCTCGTGGAATTCCAGTTTGACGTGGCTCTGTTCACTTTGCTTGCTTTGCCTTGGTTTTTGCCACATATATGTAGTCACAGAAAAAAGAATTATTTATTAGTTGTGATGAATAATAATAACGTGACACCAAAACAGGATGAGGTAGAGAATTTCATTAAGCTGGACATGTTAGAAATCAAATGATAACTTGTGGAAAGCCAAAGTCCAGCTATAGTACTTTGATTTTTATAGAATTTCAAAAGCAGCTCTGCTTTCAAAAAACAGAAGCTGGATTCAGCAAAACCATTGTTCTGGGAGGTATCTTCTAGTCTGGATTTGAATGCTTGGAGCTTATTTTGAAACACTGCTGCATTGTTTCAATTGGTGGGTTATGATTGTTCTGGGCTAGAAAAATCTCTTGCAGTTGGGAAGTTTTGAACTGAAGAAGCAGAAAACTCTCCCTATTGAATGCGATGAGGGATGAGTCTGTGACACCAAGGTTATCACTGACCCCAGTGAGATCCAGGAAAGAATGGCTCAGGATGCAAAGATGACTGTCACTTGTGCGTGGTATAATTTTGTATGAGATGCTTGTGCCTTATCTTAGCAGGACTTTTGGGAGATGTTAGCTGAGATTCATTGGAACTTAATTTAGTGCCATAAAAGCACAGTCCAAACTACCTTGCTGCTTCTGTGTTCAGTTTAGGGACTCGGGCACCTTTAAAGGCCATCCCACCCAGCTGGAATAGGGACCTGAGCAGGTCAAAGATGAACTGCTTTCCATAGCATTTCTGTTTACTTGGCTGGAGGCAAAGCCTGGATAACCTGGAGCAGGTTGTCCAGAGAAGCTGTAGATACCTCATCCCCGGAAGTGTTTGAGGTCAGGTTGGATGGGACATGTGAGCAACCGGGTCTAGTGGGTTGCATCTCTAGCCGTGACAGAGGCTTTGGAACCAGATGATCTTTACAGTCTCTTCCAACTCAAACCATTCGGTGATTCTATGATTCTGTGATAACCAAATTACTCAAGCATTTTTTCAGGAGGGGTTTGTGCAAGTCAGTGTCTAAGATTTTTGAAAATCTAGACATAAGATAAAATTTTGACATGAGATGCCTGCTATAGCAAACTCTTGATGGCCACCATGTGGACATGGTGTGATGGCCAATCCAAGGAGAACTTGTTCTCTTCCTGGTGCCAAAGCCAGCTCAGTCTTGTTGAAAAATGGCAACATCCTAGTACAGGAAAGGGTTCCTCTTCTCCGTGGAAATGTAAGATAGCAGAAATCCATCAATTTCTTTGGGTCTTCAAGGCTGCAAATGTTTAGAAATAGTGGCAGCTCTGTCCTCACCCTTTGGTCTGCTTTAGTATGCATCTGTTATCTCCTCCTCTTCCCTCCTTTCCCACCAGCTTTCTCTGGAAGCACAGCCAAGGCCACCAAATCTCATCCTCAGTGGTGACGAGTGCACAGCACCACAGCCTGCAGTGGGATGGATGGATGGATGGATGGATGGATGGATGGATGGATGGATGGATGGATGGATGGATGGATGGATGGATGGATGCTCAGCACTGCTCAGGATTAGGGCCCAGCCTTGAAACAGCCTCTGAACTGCAGTGTTTATTGTGCCAGACTGCAAAAGTACTTACATTGTTTTCATCAAGATTAAATGTATAGGGAGCACAGGGAGGGAGTGCCAGTGCTCTCACATTGGATTAGGATAATAACCCTGTACATTGCTGAAGTATTTAGTGTGCTTGTGATGCTTATGATGTTAACTAGAAGCCCAGACAGCAAAGCCCTAAGATTACATTTTGCACTTTAGCTAAGCATTTCATCAGAAATGTTAATAATCTCTGGATTAAAAAGTTTAACAGCAGATTAGGTCTAGCAATGGGGCTTTTTCAGGCACAATCCTATCATAACTACAGCTGTAAGACTTGTGACTGGAAATTGAAAAACATTTTTTATTAACCCCTCAGCAAAACTATTGAGGAGTTCACCTGTTCTATTAAAGTGTGGTTGCAAAGTATTTTTTTTTAACTACCATAAATGACTGCGATATTTTGAATATGTAGTGCTGAGAAAGCTGAGGAATCTGCTCTGCAACTGGGGTCCCATGTCTATTCACTAGGAACAATACCTTTTATATATTTACATTTGTCTGAGGAAGTTGAAGGTGATGAGTACAGACACAGCTATCATTAGTTTATGTAGCATCTTGCAGCTCTGTGTGCTCTTAAAAAGTTGAAAAACTTTTATGTCTCACTTGCCAGGCAGGAATCAGAACTGCTTTTACACTCACAGAAAAGTCAGAAAAGTCTCAATTGTCACTGAGGGTCCTCAGCTTGGAAATGTACTGCTGCGGGGAGGAAAGAAAATGCTGCTATAGGATGTGCACTGATGTGTATATCCTGAAACTCCCACAAATTTCCACTTAGCACCAGTAAATCTTCAGTGACAGCACCATGTGCCAATGTGAGACATCTGGAAAAGAGCAAGGAGAATAATATGAAGTCTAAAAAATTATCTAGATGAAAGATTGAATCAATTAATGTTATTCAGCCTCAAGAAGAACTGGGTAATGGGAAGAGGAGATAATCTGCTCTCTGTGCCTGTGCTGGATCAGAACATATAGCAGACCTGAATTACAGCAAGAAAGAGACAGCACAGATGTTGCAGAACTTCTTCAAAGCCACAGAAGCCATGTCTAGGGTGAAGTTAGCTGGCTGTCGGGTGTCAGCTTTTCCTGCCTTGAGGCACAAGCGTGGACTAAGCAAGTGCTTATGCGCAAGGCTTGTGGCACTGAGCAGGTGCCTCTGTTCCATGCTGCTCTCACCACACGGACTAAAAAAACAGCCAGGACTCCCAGATCACTCTGATGAAATCAAGCACAAAAGAAGTAGAAAGAAAAACACATGCCATAGAAAGTTCTGGAAGTCACCCACGCTTATGGTATTGAACAGGCAACAGACCTAGATGCTAAACAAATTAGGCATACTATGGTTCTGTGATCCTTTTCCCAGAATGTGTCAATAACCCATTAAGAACCACTTCAGAATAGGGAAAGAAAAAAAAGTATTTTCAAAAAGGAAAAAACTTTCAAGTTATTTCTTTTACAGAACAGGGGTTGCACATATAGCTCAGGATTTTTCCCGTATCCATGCAGGGCTGAAAAAAATGACCTACTTTTTAGGAGGGCACAAGATTTTCTCCATGCTATCTGACCTCAATCCTCAATGACCTTTTGAACTTGTAGTTATGTGTCACATTTGGTGTGCTCCTTACATTCTTTTTCTTCCATATTTAAAAAAGTGGGGGGGAAGTAATGCTAGCTAATGCTCTTGTTATAATGATCAAGAGACAAACTTCATTAATAGATGGGCATCAGATTCATTTGCTGTCAGCATGCATGAGAGAAAAGATTTAATATTTCAAACCTTTAAGCTCTTCGAGAGAATGTATCATTAGAACATGGTTCACTGATCATGGAGTGCTTGGAGCTCTGTAGGAGGACCGTGGGTGTTTTAGACTATAGAGAATTGTCTGATATTATTAGTTTAAGCAGGCCAACACTTACTGTGACTTGAACTGTTAATGCTTCCTTTTCTCTTTGTTTCCCTGTCCTGTTCTTCCTCCAGCATCGTTAGTGAGAAAACAGGAGACCAGAAGCTGTAACCTGCTCCCTATCTTTGGACATTAATCAGTTTAGGGTAACAAATTTAGAAATTTATCTGAAAATAAAGGAGCAAGCAAGAGCTATTGACTTAATTCCTTTCCTAGCTGCTGCTTTTGAGCTAACACCCAGCTTGGCCGCTGCTTGTTAAACAGCAGTGCAAAAAACTAAATGAGATGATAAAAAAGAAATCTTATTATGTGGACAGGTCTTCAGCAAGTGGTCTAGTGATTTAGTTGGAGTGTTGTGCCTTGATGTGGCTAAAAGGAAAATAATGAAGCCAAGCAGGGGGTCAAGAGCAACGCGAAACAGTGATTAAAATTGTTTATATCTCTTTGTTGGCATGGATACAATCAAATAAGCTCATTAGACATTTTGAATAGCAGAAACGTAGCTCAGAAAGCAGCCTGAAATAATATCTGCTATTGCCCTTGTGCAGAGTTTCCCTCCGGGCTGTGCCAGCTAGTTTTAGCCTTCTGATAGGTGGTATGTGCTTTCAAAGGAATAAATGAAGTGAATGCAGATATGTTCAAAGATTTTTAAGGAATTCAGAGTGGATATGAATCTGATGTTAAATAAAACACATGTCAGATGTTAAGATATTAAAGGAAAAATACTGACGATTACCTTTAGGAAAAGTTAGTTGCTTTAAATGGGGCCTTTTCAAGGTAACCTGATGAAATGAGATCTTCCCCAAGCACACTTGTGCATGCTGAACTACTTGCACCCCACTGGCAACTTTGTCCTCAAGGGGTGCTAAATTAAACAAAACTCACTACTAATGTAGTTATTGTCAAAGGTTTGCAAAATCTAACCCAGGACTGCTGAAATACAGGTGGAGGAGAGAGTGGTGTCCCTGTGCTTCTTAGCTGAGCTTTGAAAGCAGAGAGCTTTTGTACTATGTGATCTAATTGCACTGTAAATTTTGTGCTCCTCTTAATTACGCTTCCTCCTCTGTCCTTTGTGTGCTCTTTGTGTACGACTGAATCTAATTTGTGACTGGTTTTGGAGAGCTGATGAGACTTTTTCCAGCACTCATGTGAATGAATAACTTTAAGGTTAAGCTACTGGTTGCAAGGACCATAAAGCTCAAATGGTGTGTTCCCTTCATTCATACTGAGCCTCTCTAAGCACTAGACTGGGGATTTTGCTGTGTGTTTCCTTTAACAGTAGATGGAGGACAACAAGAATACCAGAGATGGTTGCAAACTGTGCAGTCTGACATCACAGTGAAAGATGATTTGTGTCTGAAGAACAGCCAGGGGATAGAGGGCTGGAATGCATCTATGCTGGATTCTGATACATGGGGCTATATCTGAGGAAAACCAAGATATCTGTTGGGTTTTCCACAGTGAAGTCTGGGACTCTCTGCAAGTTGTTCAGGCTTCCAGAAGTGTCCATGGCACTTTAGGAAGGGGGACCTTAAGTTCACTGCCTTTTGACAGATTTACCTGTTCTACTTCCTATCCATACCTGTGCTCCATACGACACTTGTGCTAGGCTGGTGGATTCACACTTTGCCTCCCCCTGTTTAGGACATTTTCTGGTAACCAGTGAGGCCCAGCCAGCCGGTGCTGTGGTCAGGAAGGTGTTCACCTGATGGGACCTGGTGCTCAGAGAAGCCTGTTCCTGAAACAGTTTCCAGGCTCATTCCATTCTGGTGGCTGAATCTACTGCATGCCCAGGAGACCAGATGGCAGACAGATATAGAAAATTGGAATGTGCTTTCCAGGAGTGAGGTGAGGAGCTAGGGAAGCTGTGGAGTGCCCAGAGCAGCTCCCTCTTTTCCTCTCTTCTGTGAGATATGAACCCCTTGGCAGCAGCAGTGTGGTATAAGTCTAACTCTGAGAAGCTGGATGTGGAAAAATATCAGTGCAGTAACTCACCTACTTGTAACTGTGGCTAGCTGGAGTTGTGAAGGTGGGTCTTTGGAAGGCACAAAATACATTCACTGAATAAGGAATGAAAAAACAGTCTTGGTACAAGACTTCCAAACAAGGAATATGGGAGAAGAGTTAGATATCTTGGTTTGGTGCCACTGTAGATGGGCCTTCTGCAGAGCTGGAGAATAGTTATTCTGTCCTGAAGCCAAGGAAGTGTCGCTTCGGTTGGGTTGAATCTGTGTTCCAGATTGGGGAAGACATCATAGCAGTCATACTCCTAAAATGCACTGACAACCCAGCTTCATGTCCTGCAGGGGCTTCTTGCTGGCAGAAGCAGAGACAGACAGCCCAACTGAAAAAAAAAAGTGCAGTTTGGATAGAGATAGGGGCTGGGAAATCCTTGGAAACCAATCTAAGCCTATGAGTGTGCCGGTTAATTCAGACTCTTTTTTCAGAACTTGTTTCCCCACCATAACTCAGTTTGTGTTTTCCTAAGCTTGACAGTGTGGCCAATGTGGTCACAGATTTTCTATGCCATGCAAGTCGACATATTTAATGCCTCAAGAATCAAGTAGGGATCTGTCAATGGCGACTGGGGCAGCGGTGTCAGGACATGGAAGTGTGCTGAGCACAAACAAAGCGGCTGTGTTGGAAACTGCAGGAATAAAAGGGACTGGGGATGTGGAAACAGGAGGATTGTGGGACACTCAGGGTAAGCAGCATATGGAAACTGCTGTAGCAAGACAGCTTTGCTTTGATATGTACTACTTGTATAATTACCATATTAATTAGCTGACAGGACAATGTTGTGGTGGAGAGATTAAATTACTCAAAAAATGTCATTGGTGTCACTGGGAGAACAACTGAAGAAGGGATAAGACAGCCAGAGAGGCTGGAGATGCTGCATGTAGCCCCAGCAGAGTGCCTGGAAAAGATCATACCCAAGAGGGGCAGCCCAGAGACATGGGGTTGCCTCTGAACAGAAGTGCCAGTGGGGACTCAGACTCTGCCCTGCTCATTGATGGCTGGGCTGGGGTGTGAGAGTCTGCCACAAACAAGAGTCCATCCAGTCTCTTCATGAGCATGCTTAGAAAATCCTTCATCCAGGAATCAGGGCTGTATGAGGGATGACTTGGGAAGAGTCATGGCAATGAAACACATTATCCAGACCAGAGCTCCCTAGGGAGAGGGAAACATGCACAGCGAAGGGACTGTCTACCTGCCCTCTGGCGGCACTAGCCACAGTCAGGCAGCAGCTGCAGACTGGCCCCATGGTCCCTCTGGGATGATGAATCTCTGTCTTCAGCATCATAAGCTCAGCAGGTTCAGATCAGAGGGAAGAAAATGGTCAGCTTGCTTGAAGAAAGTTTTCAGCCAGCCTTGATAACTCTAGGAGGAAAAAGGTGCCCTGGAGCGTTCCCTGCCCTGGGATCGAGGGCAGGGCTGCTTTGGCAGTGCCACTGCATTGCACAAGTCCCATCCCTGCAGTTACTATCCTTTACCTTTGTGCACCCACATCAGGACATTTCCTACCTACTTTTTTCTCCCCTCCAGCTGGGAATAAGTATGCCCTGCTTTTCTGACTAATTCTTTGTGCCCATAGTTATTATTAGAAGTATATCTGATTCTTGCCAGAAATAAAAGTAATTACAAGCTTCAGGCTGGCACCTTTCTGTCTACCTCCTGCAAATATTTAAATCGGGATTTTGTTACCAACTGCTTTTGGTAATTAGTTGTTCAGTAGTATTTTTCCACTGCCCACACATAGCTGTGGACTGTGAAAACTAGACTGGATCTCCAAGCCTGCCTGCCTCCTCCCTGTCCCATCCCCTCCCCACATACTTTTTAAGTTTCTGTGAGAGCAAGTTTTATATGACCTTTTCATAAAATAGAATTACAGAATCATTTAGGTTGGAAAAGACCTTTAAGATCATTGAGTCCAACCGTTAACCCAGCACTGTCAAATCTACCCATAAACCATGTCCCTAAGTACCACATCTGACAGCCTCTTGCTGAAAATGCTTTTTGGCCAGGGATTAATGGATAAACAATCAGTGGAAGAGATTTTTATACATGCATTTTTCAAATAGGTTTCCAACTGTCTGCTTTACTTTCTGATCTGAAGCAATCCATGTTTCTCAGGCCAGCACTGACACAGCAGAAGGATAGATGGCATCTTGATTACAATCAAGATAGTAGAGTCTTCCCCAAAATTGAGAAGCATTTCTGAAGACTCTCCTTCGACTCTGCTCAACCGTTCTGTGTGGAAAAGGATCCCTTTGTATTTTGTACAAAGCTTTGGCTTTGACCATGTAATCATGGATTGACTTTTGATCTTGCTTTTGGGTTACACCGACCTTCTTCTCATGTGCTGATTCTTTGCTGTTGAAAGTTTCATGGACGCCAATTAGGCTGTGCTTTGTTTTGCTGTGCAAGGCCCACAGTGTGTTCTAGTTCTCCCTGTCACTGGTTATGATCTTTCAGAAACCTGCAGAATTTGCTTTCTAGGTTACAGCGAGCAAAGGAGATGTGGATGTTACCAATGCTCCCTAGCCAGTGTGGACACTAAACTGAGGACCTGGGCTTCTTGTCTCGTATTTACCTACAGCAAAGCTGCACCTTGTGTGACAAACATACAAATTACTTGGTGATTCAAAATGCCAAACACAGCAGCTATAGAAAAGTGGAACACTAAATATGACATTGCCAGAAGTGTTCGGCTCATCCCACATACCTGAACATGACATGATTGATGACAGCTCCACTTCTTAATCACTGTATTTAGTTTGCTAACTCTTACATTGGAATACAGAGATTTTACAAGTGTGAGACTTTATATCTCTCATCCCCTGCCTCAGAGGAAAAAGCATTAAAAAAACCCATCCTACAGATCTCCGAGAAGATGTGAATAACACATCTTGGCAGCAAAGCACTTCACAAAACGAAAACTCTGAGAAATCTTGCCAGCTCCTGAGTTATTTCTAACTTGGTTTCCAACATAGTGTGGAAAGGGTTTTGGCAAGGCAGCTCTCAACAGGAGCTGAGTTCAACAGGCAGAGGCTGCCAGGCAGTGACAGTGGGTCACTCAGCACCCTCGGAGCAGAGCTCAAGTGTGGTACGTGGAGCCAGCCCAGTGCCAGCTATGCAGAGAGGAATGGGCTGCAGAGGCAGTGCAAGAAAGGGCAGCTGGGACAGAATGACAGGACAAGGTTAACTAGATTTCCAGTCTTCCCAGGTGCCTGCTAGTCTCTTCCATGTTTTTATGCAACTGGTCTTGGTCTCACTTTCCAAGAAGCCATGAACAGCCAGCATAATAGTGTACACAAAATTCTGAAGGACTCATAGGAAGGAAGGGGGAAGAGAAGGGTTTGGAAATCCTTAGAGTTCTAGTAGAGTTGTCATAGATGATATATTTATTCAAACACTTTTATATTTGCTTAAGAAAACCTGTTTTTCTTCTGAATGGCCACAAAAGGAGCCATTAATGGTAAAAGTCCAAGGAAGCTGTGTTACTTCCAAATGCTTTCCTAATGATCCTTAATGGGGAGAGCGCACTTTCCAGACTCTAGTTAACCTCGCCAGGATAGGAAATGCAATAAAATTATAATTTTAAGTCCTGTAGTTCATTAAGATGGAAGAGCTTTTGCTTAATTTTTGAGTTTCAGGGTGCAATTGAGACTACGTAATGAAACGCTTCAGAGCACAGAAGCTGGAAAAGCTGCTGGGGAAACAAATACACTATTTATATCATCTAATAGTTCTACTTTTCCACACTGAATCAATTTATTTTTCCTTCTGATGTCCTTCCTCTGAAACTCACAGGTCCTATATTTGTCTCCTTGTACGGTATGTGAGCTGAAATTCACAACACAGGTATATTTGAAGCATTATTTAGAAGACTCAGATTTTTGTGAAAGGAGCCTGAAAGCAGCATCTGCCATCTGGACATATTGATCTTACTTTACTATGTTCCACATTAAGTCTCTGTTGTCTTTAATAAATTTTGCAGCTCTCACACGTATGTTCACTCACATGTTTCACATGTCTGTTCATTCTGCTGAGCCTGGGAAGCTGACAGAGCTTTGCTTCAACAGTGTAGTTAAGTTTTCACTTCAGTTTGGAACCTCATTTATCCTGTCCTGGGGGGCCTAAGCCTGCTCAGGGTTCTGCCATGACTCCAGACCCTGTTGGAATCCCATTGGAATCCTGTGGTGCTTGTCTTCCTTGTTACTGCTCAAAGCACACTGACTGTTTGGACAGCTCAAAGAGCAAACTTGAAAAAGCTTCTAAAAGCACGCAGGAAAATGCTGTCAATGCTATGCTGGCACTTGTGGGGCCAGGGAACAGCAACTGGCCTGTCTTGCTGCTCCAGACTGCGAGCACTGGTCCTTGGGGAGTGAGGAGATAAAACATAGGCAGCCCTGGGATATCATCTGCTGTGAAGCAATTTCTTCTCTGCAGCAGATAAGTGACTTATGTGAACAGGGACTGACCAGTCTTGAATTTCAGCTATCAACTGACTGCACTGAACTGCTTGCAAAGGATACAGTGGCCAAGAATTACTCATGGAAATAATTCCACAATCATCTTTGAATAAGCAATAACTATAGGAAAACTGTAAGCTGTTCAAACAACTCAGAAAAAGGGCCTTATGACATGCTATCCACTCAGTTTCTTCTCAAGGCTTAATTTCATGCCTTAGTAACTGCAGCCTCCAGTTTTGTGGCCTTGACAGTTTCAAACACAAAAAATGGGAAGCCTCACGCTGCTGTTTTCTGAAGTTTTCCTTCTCTTTCATCCTTCTGCTGTCCTCCTAAGCAAATAATGTGTTTGTGTGTATGCCACTAATGCACCCGAGTTTGAAGCCGCCAACTTGCATAGCTGGGCCAAACTAAATGCAGGAGCGTTTCCTGAGGATTGCAGCTGAGCTTGTAGTCTTGTGCTGTGCTCTGCATTGATGCAGTATTTTGCAGAAGCACTTTATGCTGTATAACCAAGACACCTTGGCTGTCTTCAGAAACAGCAGCCACTTCTCTGGATGGTGATGCAGATGCCAGCTGAGATAGAGCAAAGCAAACTTCATGTCTGCACCTGTAAGGCTGTCTATTGTTTTGCCCTATGCTGTATTTCAGCCCTCATTTCATATCCTGAAATCTCACACCACCACTACCATGTTTTCTCCTTGTATGCTTTTTATGCATGGTCCTCTGTGCTCCTGCTCACCCTGGTGATCTCCCAGAGATCGCCTGGCAAGGCCACAAAGTATCTCCCTGTCGCCTGCTTCAAATCCTTCCTCCTCACTGACATTGCAGGGGAAGCCCCACACTAGTAGGCTGGCAAGGACATCAGTCCACTTAGAGCTGAGCAAGTCTGCCTGATCCAGCTGTTGCATTTCACCACATTCCCTAAACATCCCACTGCAGAGCTGCCTCTGTGTTGGGAGGGGGCTGTGTTACCCCAATAGTTTCTTGGAAAACTCTCTAGGGAAATACCCCAGTGGTCTTCTGTAATGGTGTATTTATCTTGGTGTGCACCTCAGGATATTTTCAGACTAGGCTAAAAATTGTTTTAACTTGTATGGGGAAAACCCCTATTTGGGCCAGCTTTTGGGGAAAGCTAACCCTGAAGTTACCTCACACCAGCAATAAAACAGTTAGAGGCTGAGTGAAAACTGAAGTATTCTTGTTAAGAGTGTCTAAATCCATTTACCAGGCCTGTACACCATCAGACGCTGTAGTATCCTGAGATTTAGCTTCAAGTGCCCCCTTTCCCCTCTTAAATGTCATATAATCTATACAAGACAAGAGGTACTATTATGAGGGTGGTTTGACCTGCAGCATTAAAACACAGATCTTAGCTGAGGAATTTCTGTATGAAGCCTGTAACCTCTGGCTGAACTGGAATGTGCCTTTCAGAAAGGAATCCAGGCTTTTGCTTTAAGACCCCCCAGCCCACACAGTCCACATCCGCTGTAGGTATGTCACTGAAATACTCAGCTGTACACTTTCTGTGCTTGTATGTTTAAAAACAAAAGCCACTAAATATATTTTTGGCTGGATTCCCATGGGGGACTTTAGAAAGTGCCAGTTACATTCTTAAAAAGCGCATGTGCTGGTGCTTCCATAGCAGCTATCCATTGCTTCCCAAATTTGTCAATATTTACAGCTTTTACTCATAGAGAAGCTCCAAACAGATGTGCCCTCATATCATAGGCAGCAGGCTGTTGAGACTTATGTCCAGACTCTGGTAGGTCTGTGTACCATGTGTTTTTCTGCCTGTCTAGTCTCTGCAGCTGATTGTAATGTGCATGATCATACAACATAGAGACCCTTCTTCCTTCCTGATGGCTGCTAACTATTTCATATCCCCATTATGAGTGTGGGAGACCAGGCCAGAGCTCTTCTCCTACATCACCTGGAATAGAGGTTTGAGTTATGATCTCTTAGATATGCCCTAACCACAGGATTTTCAGATGCTTCAATAATTCTTTCTGTTTAAGCATTCATAGGCCAGAAAGTATTAGGAATTCCCCTAATATTCAGCTATTTTATACAAAGTACAGCATGTTAACTGGGGCACAGTGAGTTGCATGTTGCAGAATACTCCATCACTGCAGTGAACCTAATCCTACTTTAAACCTGAATTTGAACCAAATTCCAGCTACTGCCTTTCATCATATTTCTGATGTCCAGATTAAAGAACAATTAACTGCTTTCTTTTAACCTCATGTAAGTCCCTGGTCCGCAGTTCTCTGGTTGCTTTAATCTGACAGGCACGAGTCAGAGCTCCCCATGCTTCAGGCCTGATGGCTGTTCTGTACTGCCTTGGCACCGGTGTAGTAGGTGTTGCAGCGACTGATCTGAACACAGCAACAGGGAGGAGAGGGGTGAAGGTCTGGTCTATCCCTTACAGTGGCCATCAAGATCGCTCTAGGATGGCAGACTTGTGTTCCTCACAGGACTATTTCTTTATTTCTTTTCTGCTCTCCCACCTGTATGATATCAATACCACAGACTTCTGGAAGATGTTTCAGAAAAGGCTTTATCTGTGGTTATGGTGGTTTGAGGATGGGTAGAAAAGAGAGTTCTTCTATGAAATTCAAATTTTTTGAAACCTGAGGTTTTTTACGTCAGGTTTCAAAAAACTTCTTCCCAAAACCTTTCCAGTGGGAACATCAATAATCTCTGTGGAAGGAGTATCTCCTTCAGGAGTGTGGACAGGCTATGGCAGAGAGGAATATTTGTTGCTTTTGTAGAGTTATGCTGCTCTACTACTCTGAAGGGCTCTAGGTAAACTTTCAGTGTGTCTGTGGCATAAGTCCTCCTTCCATGCAGTCCAAATCCATGCTTCAAATCTGTAGGGACAAGAGGAAATAAAAGTTTCAGGGGATAGATCTCATATCTTGCTCTAAACAAAAAGCATGTGCACACTGTTGCCCCTGGTTGAAAGCCCTCCAGTTACGGCTTGTCTGTCAGCCTGGTGAGCTGATGCAATGTGCCATCTGCTAGGAAACCAACCCAGCAGAAGGATGGAATATTTTTCTGCTGGTATGGTAAACTGAAATGATCCTGCTGTGACCTAATCAGTGCTGCAGAGGGTAAAGGGGGAACAAGAGTAGGTGAGGGAGGAGGAGTGGTTGTGGGAGAGGGCTCAGATGAGCTGACTTTGGGGTTAGCCAGACATGGAGATTGGATATCTGGGTATCATGGATATCTGACAAAGTCCATGGAGTGGCCTTGATTGTTGTTTTTTGCAAAGGGATTACATATTCTAGAATAATTTACTGGCTGCGAGAGACAAACATAGCCTCTCTCTGAGCTTTACTTTTTCCAATTTAACACTGAAGTTCTGTTAGAAATGACAGACACACAAGAGTACTTGGGTCACAAAGAGGAAATTCTTGAGTAACATAACCAACTGGGGCTCATGAAGGTGCTTTGTAAAGTTACGTCATGTAAGAAGTTAAGAAGGTGCAGCTCAATAACTTCAGTGGGAATTAGTTTTCTTTTGGAATATTCTGGGAAAGGATAATTCTGGTTTATGGCCAGCTGGTTATCATTTTTTTAGAATAATCACTTAAGGTGTCCTCACAACATTCAGGTTTCTACATTAAGTAATTAATTTTTTGGTATTTTTTTAATTCCACTGAGGTAGACTTTTCTGTTAGGCACCTCTCACTCACAAATCAATTCCTCTTCTTGATAAAATCAGCAAACCAGTTACATCCAATGCCAAAAATATCTGAACTTTATTAGATCACCCAAAGCAGTGAATAATAAAGTTAGAGGGATGGGTTTAGCTGGGACCACATGCTGAGTTTCACTCCAGCATAAGTCTCTGGAAGTCTCTGGTAGTCTCTGCAGTGGAACTATAAATCCCTGGACCTAGCATGGAAGTGCTAATGGGCTCTCAGATTCAGTGCCACTACCAGGCAATAATATCTGTAATAGCAGCTAACAAAGATACAACCAACTGAGCTCTTCAGGGTTCAGCAACTGCTCCCAGACTTGGAGCAGAGCTCATTTATTTTCTCCTCTTCATTCCACTAGAGCAGCTCCAAGCCCTGACAGCACATGGGGATAATTGAAGCAAAAGTGCTCAACCCTGACTGCCCAATCTTCTCATAAAACAATCCCAGGATTGTTCTGGGGACCGTTGGCACAACAAACCTTGCACTGCAAATTTTGCTCCATAATTAGCAAGCAGTTGCTGTCATGCCTGTCAGATGGGTTTATGTGACGATGTGAATAGAACAACAATTGACTGTCTTCCCTTGCAACCAAGGAGAAGAAACTGCTTTGAGTAAAGCTGACAATTATGTAAAAGGAACTAAATGAATTTGGCTTATGGTTCACACTTACCCTTCACAGATGGAAGGCAGGACCTCTGAGGCCTGTTTCTGAGTCCTTGCCCCTTTGTACCTGACTAGTCACTGGCTAAGTGCCTAATGAGGCTCAGAGGAAACAAAACCAGTACTGAGGGCTTTTTATTGTCTTTCTTTTCTTTATGGAGCAGGGAATTACCATGTGGTTCGCATCCAAGTTCAAAATCTGATCTTATCACCCAAAGCTGATGACAGACACAACAGTGCTTTTACAAAAACAGAAAGACTAGTGATACCATGAGTTAGACAACAAAGATAGGTAGAAAACTGAAGAAGCCTTGAAAAATGTAGGTGCTCCATTTATATATATGTTTTCTCAATCTATCTGTACTCAAGGCAGTTGTGTTTTGTTTTTTCCACCCACACACTGATCATAGTGGTAGAAGCAGTAATATAGAGGGTAGTCCAGGTATCTGCCTACATATTACCACTAAACATTCCTAATCTCATCTAGGACAAGTCTCATGAGGAATATAGAAACTCTGATTCTTTGTGGGCAGTTATAGCTGGAGTTGCCACTGGAATTCATAGAAAGGCAGGCTCAGAGAATAAGAAATCTTAGATATTAAAACATGTTGATGCTGGTCTCATTGCAGTGGGAGAGCATTTATGACCAGGGATGAACAAAGTGGGCCTCTTTTTACATTCAAAGTGGGAATTTTTCTTTTGCTCTGGTGTGTTCAGGATGTTTCTCAGGAAATGGTGTCCCAGTACAGTATGACATGTGGGAGTGGTCTGTGTTGAACTGCAGGCAGAAAGTTGTTTTACTATGCTCATGGTGCATAGAATTGCCTGAAGACCAAAAACCTTCTATCAACCTATAGCCAAGCAGCTCCTCTGAGCACCCCAGGCTCACCAGGAGTAGGTAGAGAATTGCTGTCCAGGGACCTCAGTGAAACCTGATGTGCTGGAAACGAAATGGAGTGATCCAACTGGAAAGACAGATTTTGGGTTGTATAAAAGGAATAAGCTGGGGANGATGATAAGCTTATCAGTGGACTCAATGGCCCATCAGCAGAAAACCCCTCCCTAGAGGGAGGATGGGTCGTGGAAGAAAATAGGGAAATTGTCCTGCTGATTTCTTATCAGCTGGCTTATCAACACAAGATTGCATCACTTCCCCTCATTCCAGTTCCAGCAGATGGTGATAGAATAACACACTTTTGATTACATTTTGTACTGTAACCCATGACAGACAGATTTTGGGTTGTATAAAAGGAATAAGCTGGGGATGTGGGTTGAAGCACAGAGATGCAAGAGCTGCCTTTCCTTTGTGGCCATCTAATTCTACCCTTTTGAATAGCCCTGGCTAGGCAGGATGCTTAAATGAGTCATCAAACTGGTTCACTGGATCTTCTCTCTGGTGCAGAAGTGTAGAGAAAATCCAGGCACCTGCATGTGGCATTGCAGCTCTTGCTGCCCTTTGACTCTCCACCCCAACACTCCTCATGGGAAATGCTTCCCTATTTAAGGATCTTCCTAACTTCTGAGTTGCTTCCTGCTCTATCTTGTTACAGCTTTATCCTTCTCTCTTGGGAAACTTTGTCTAATATATCATTAAAAAGTCACCAGACAGTGAATTTCTCGATGAGGATGAATCCTACCAGTGCTAATCTTACTAATCTTGTTAATTTTTTTTGTTCTTTTGCATTTCCTGGACAGCTGGTGTGAAGAGAGTTCCTACCTGTGTGTCTAGTGAACTGGTAGAGTTGCAAACATAATCAACAAAAAAAGGACCTCCCTTACCTATGGACATGTAATCTTGTCCTCTTCTTGTACACCTTCTTTCCTTCCTATGTGTCTCTGTGGACTTATGCTCTAAAACTGACTAAAACAGAGCACATATCCAAATGCACCAAATCTGTATTAAAGGTCTTTGAAATTCCTGTTTACAAAAACCCAGTAAAATCCAGGCACAAATATGTGGGCAAAATCACAGTGCTTTCAGTGCACAATTCAGCTGTGTCCTTTCTAGCTGTATCTGTCTCTTTCAAAATGACACAACCTTTTTCTAAATGTAAAATTAGCTCATTATAAGTTGCAGTTTTCAAAACTGGCTGTAGATCTTGTAGCTGAAACTGTGCCAAATGCTGAAGGGTTTGGCTTTTTTAAACTGTAAGTGTTTGAAAAGAAGAGAGAAGAGAGGATTGTACTTGAGAAATATTTTCATGTAGTGCAAAAGAACAGCTGGCAGACATGGGCAACTCTGTTCTGTGACTTCATAGAAGCTTTTACCAGAAACTTTCATAAAAGGAAAACCCAAGAGGACCTGAGGAAGGAGGGGGAGCTACAAATGCTGTTTGTCTTTCCTGATAGTTATAGCTAATACATATCAGCTCCCCTGAGGTACCAATACAGCAAAGACAAGACACATTAGTTTTGCCATGGAGTAAATTCAGCTGAAAGGTTTATGGCAGACCCGTCCAATTTATCTCATATTAAAATGAAAGTGCTTTTATTTTCCCTGTTTACTCTAACTTTGTTAACAAACTTTAGCTATCCTGAGACCAAAAAAAGCAGCTTTAGCACTAAAGTCAAGCCAGAGGGTCCCACTAAAATCGCTGGAGAATAGAATGTGACACCCTCTTTACCTTCTTTTCCAAATGCATTATTTATATGAATGTTGTAGCAATTAAGAGAAGTTAATGTGCAACAATAAACCAAAAGACCATCAAAGAAATGCTAATGGTAGGGAATGTTTTTTTGTTTAAATTGTGGATTCACATTTCTTTTTCTTTTTTCCTTGAGGGCTACAAGAACAGAAAATTTGCAAACCTAATAGAAGAGTCTTCAAATGTCAAATCTTTGAGTACAGAAAAGAAAATTAAATCCATGTTTCTGTCTGTTTCTCTCACACCTCCTTTGAAATATAACAACTTCAGAAAATGGACTCGTTTCACCCTTTTCTTTTGGCCTGAATGGTCATGTAAACCATAACAAGAGTGACTACATGGCTTTGGAATAAGGGCCAGAGCCCAAGGACCAGGTAAGTTTCTCCTTAATCCTGCCACAGAGGGCAAAGGGTTTGAAGAGGGTTTAGCAGATGATGGAGGTTGACACTTGGTTGCACAGATGGTGCTGGGAACAGCAATTTGACTTTTACAATCATGGGACTGAGAATTGAGGACTGCTAGGAAGAGTTGAGATCCATCTGAGCAAGTAGGGCAAAACATCTTGGCCAATAGGCTGACCAGCCTGAGGAGACATTTAAACAAGGAATGACAGAAAAGGGAGATGATAACTCACAAGGAAGTGGCAGGCCAGGATGGCAAGGAAAGGGCACAGGGTGGACTGAGGGGAAAGGCTTTGGAGCAAACAAACAAGACAAAGATGAGTCCACTAATGACATAGCAAAGGTAAGTAAGTACGCACACAGGTAAGGAAGTGTGAGAGGGAGAGGTGGGTGATTTGCAAGGTTCATCTCCTCCAACCTCAATAATAGCCAAGCTTGTGGACCTAAACAGCTTGGAGAAATGTATTTATGGGAACCTGGGTCAGGGCAATGTTAAACATGGATACAGGCAGGACAATGAGTGGATTGAAAGCAGCCCTGTGGATAAGGATTTGGGGGTGTTGGTGGATAAAACACTAAGTAAGACCCATCAATGTGTTCTTGCAGCCCAGAAAGCCAACCATATCCAGCTGCATCAAAAGAAATGTGACCAGCAGGTCATGAGGGGTGAGTCTCCCTCTCTATTCTGCTCTGGTGAAACCCCACCTGAAGTACTGCTATTCTTTTACTGTAGAGGTGGTTAAAAGAAGAACAGAATTTGATGTAGCACAGATTTATAGGATGCTTTTTAGCTATGTTCTGCAGCACAATTGTACAAAATCTTTCTGTTGATGTACAATAGAATGTAATTGTCAGAAGTTTTAACTCAGTCTAAGCTAAGACTTCCAACAGTGCAAGCTGTCATTAGCAGAGTTACATTCTTAATAACCATGAATACTTATTTGATTTGCTAGAAATTACTAAAAACTATGCAATATTCTCACAATAAAAGATTTTTTTTTTAATTTTTACTTCAGGATTGAATATGTTTTATCAAGTATGAGTTATTAATTCAAAAGTTTCAAAACCTTAAAATTTCCTTCAAAGGACTTGACAGTCTGAAAAAGACCCAAGAAAATTCAATGATTATTGTGCTAGACTGTCTTCTCAAAAAGAAGCAATACTCATGGAGTTCTAAAGGAAGCAATGGCACAATGGTAAATCACTGCTCAAATGGGAAGAGTTCAATCATGTCTCTCCAACTCTCAAAAGCAGGTGCAAAGACCTTCATTTTTACTTGCTTAAGTTAGCCAGTAACATTATGGCCAATTCAGTTGCCAAATAAGATTTGTAAACATCCGTTGAAATTTTAGACAATGTTTATTTAAAATAAAATTTTCAGGTTGGGCAGACAGGACCTGATACTTCTCCTCTAATCATTCTATTGGCACATTCTTTACAGTTATGCTGTACAATCTGCTGAGTTGTGAAACCTGTCAAATTGAATTTGGTTTGCTTTGGTGTATGTTAGAATGTCTTCCTTTTCTTCCCTTCTAGCTTACCCTCAGATACATTTGTTGCTCTTTTCCCACAGTAGAACATCAAGGATTTACAATTGTCTGCCTGGTGGTCTCATTAGGAGGTGGTCTCACTAGGAAGAAATTCTTTACTTCAGGAGAGTTAAAGTAGAATGATAGGCAAGGAAAAGGCTGTGCAATGGAGGATTCATTTATTCCCAGGTGTTTCAGGAGTTTTATGGTGCATGTGTTATGAGGAACCTGTCAGTTCTGTCTTAGAAAGTGCAGCCTCAACCTGCTCAGCATCCTGAGGAATCACAGGAGGCAGCACTAGAACAAAGGTTTCCTTGAATTCTTTCCAATCTGCCTGCTTTGTAAGTGGTGGTGAAGGTGTGAAATCTGAGCCCATGGATTATTTGATTAGTGGCCACAAAAGTAATGGCGTGAACAAGCTGATGGACAAAATTGCTCATACTGATAGAAATATTCTCCATTTAAAAGAACATGAATTGGGGTAGTTTGTGGCCAAGCCTTTGCTGCATATTTCCCTCAGAGTGAGAAAGTAAGTAAAGAAAGCTGTGAAGTCCTTTACTAGCATAAATCCTGTGTGGTGGTCCTTTAGCTGAAGGACTAGGCTGTGCAGCATCCAGGATGCACAGGTTTGTATCCCAAACCTTGTTGCTCTCATTGGTGCCAGCTGGATAAGGTGTCACATGGCTGTGCTGAGCACAGGCACCGTGGGAGATGAAGTAAGAGCTTTTTGAAAGTCAGTGGGAGTCTGACTGCCTTGAAATCAATGACAAGGGTCTTGGTCTGGAAATGCACTGCTGCTTGGCAGGAGGTGGGGACAACAATGATGGCTTTGAGAGCACGGACACGTTTCCAGCCGCTTCACATGCAGTGCAGTTGTCTCTGTCAGGCCAGGGGTCCCCAGGATACCCCCACCTTTGCATGGCCTTGATCTGCTCTTTCCACCCAGTAGACACAAACTACGGGCAGTAAAGCAGGCTTTGTGGTTTCTTTGGACTATTCAAATTGAGACAGTCCAGGTTCATAGGGGAAATCCAATTTAGAACAGGGTTTTTCAGTGGTGACTCAGAGCTGAGTTATTTCTAAACAGTGAAAAATATTATGCCCTGCAACTCATAGAAGATAAGTAACTAAAATGTTATGCATACTGGAATGTGTTGTGTCTGGCACTGAAAAGATCACAAAATTTGCATCTAAAATGATATCAGTGAATGTTAGAGGCTGAAAATTCTGCTCCTATTTTGAACTGTACAACTCCAGAGAGGTTCCTTTGGCTGTAAGACATAATTTTTTGATTAAGGGTTTATTTAATTTCTGTCTTTTATCCTACAACTGTTAACTCTTTAGGTCTCATTCTGCTCTTTCCTGAAGTTAATTAAGATTTTCACATTGAGTTCAGGGGAAGCAGGACTTGAATTTTATTGCATGTCAATTGCAAATGGAAGCCAAACTTGTGTTCTAGACATTATTATTCTATTTGCTGTTGGAGTCTATGCCTAAATTATATGAATACTAAAAACCTGGCAGGAATATACCCCAATAGATTATTTTTTTACTCTAACACGAGTTCAGTGAATATTTTTACAATTCAAGCACTAACTTTTTTGACTCGCTCTTCAAACTGGAGTCAAATTATCCGTGGGTGTCAGTATGAGACCTGGAGACCTTAGACAATGGAGTAAAATAGTGTTAGTTCTGCAAACCTATGCTAGACTTCCTGCAACTTGGAAATGTGCCAGAGAGGAGACAAAGCTGCTACGTGGTGAGCAGGGGGTGCTTGATCACCTGCTCATATGGATAATGCTCAGCCCGGTAGAAAGAACTCTTCTAAAGCTATGCATCCACATACTGGCTTTATTCTTCTCCTCCCCAGTACAGATTAAACATCTCCTCACCAGTGGCTAAAACATCCCCTTTGCTGGAGCACCAGTCTTATGGACAATCTGAAATCAGAAGCTGCTGCTCAGTTGCACAAACACAAGAAAGGAGGGTTAAAGGGATCCAAGGAAACTCTAAAATCTATCAAATGAAATTAATTTTGTTATTTTGGTAACACAGGAAATACGCAGATGTAGGTGAAATAACAAACAACCCTACCCTAATTTCTTTTTCTTGGATCCCTCACTGAGTTTCAACACTTTTACTGAGTATAAAGGAATCTGTGTTTTCACTTCCTGTCCTCCAGATCGAAGATCCTCCTTCAGATGAATCTCGCTTATTTCTTCCTCACTAAATTACAATATCTATAATGTAAGATATCTCAGAATGTGATACAGTGATGCTGAATGGCCAGTGGGAACAAATATGTAGGATATAACAAGGAGAGAAATTTTTCCTCTATCCTCTTCCTTTCCATTGTTACCTCCCACTTCCTCCTTGCACCCTCACTGCTGGTTCCCCAGTTGTGTCAGCACTTGTCAGCTGTGCCAAACTCCAAACCAACCTGGACTTGATGGTTTGATGGGACTTGATGGGACTTGAACCCATTTCAGACAATTCCTCTGAAAATGCTCAGAAACATTTCCTGGGTAGGCCTTTAGTATAGACACCTGGTTTAGACTAAATAGACAAGACGGTATGTGACTCTAGAGAATGGCATTCCAGATACTAGGATGTCAAGGGAGGGAAACACAGCATCTAAAGCCTCCTTCAGAGCAAGGTTACCTCCTTTGCTACACATGAAGGGCACAATCTGGGAAGCAGAAACTGGGATGTTCAGGGATGCATGCCAGGCAATTCATATTTATGCCCAGAAAATTTATATTTATGCACTTTGCTCTTCAATACTTGTGATGTGCAGAGTGAGAGCTTTGAAAGTCTAAACTTTGGACTTTGTTACCTAAAGTAGCACTTAGGCAACAGCTAGGTATTTAGCTTACTTTGTGGATAGAGTCCATCAGGAGCTAAACTTGGATTAGCGGAGTTTGGAGCTGAGGTTACAGAAGTACTGTATTCTATATTTGAAATGAAATACTTTGCCACCAAACATCAACCCCAAATCTATGTTAGGCTTGAAACACTTCATATGTAATGTGAAGCCACAGGAGATTTATTATTTTCTTTTGGAAGGTTTGAGGTAAATCATCTGAGTCTTTTGGATTTAAAATGCAGAGAAAAACAGGCACATATTGGACTTCTAAAAATACACCATAAGAGAGGAAATCCAGTAGGTTCAGGACAAACCCAGTGACCCTGTTCAAAAGACAAGGAGATTCTTACAGCCTGTCTAGCCAATAGCACTACACTGGATAATAGGAAGACCGTCTATATTAGGTACCTTAAAACAAACCCCCTTCTTCTAAGGACTGCTTTGCAGACAATGATTATTCCTGACCAAGAGTAGCTTCCCTTTGCAGGGAACGTGTTTGTTTTCAGTTTATAGGCACTTTGCCATTTTTCTTTTGGCAGGTCTCCCACTCTTGCCTCACCACATTGCTTCATACCTGTCAGCTTCTCTTCGTACCTGGTCATCTTGGTCATCGTGACCAGATGTCATCTCTGTTTAAATGGTGGTAGGCACCCAGGGAGTGCCCCTTTGCAAACACAGAAAAAGTAGTGAATTCATAGCTGGCACAATAGCCCTACATGGACATTTTTTGAGAGCCTGGAGTTGGTTGCCCTCTCCCAAAACTGGCATGTTCAGTCCTGTCTGTGGGAAAGTCGCCAAAATCATAGTGCACATCTTAGGGCAGTCAGTGGAAAGGGCACTGCTGACTGTGAATTAAGGAAAAAGATGGTGGGGAAGTACTTGGGAACTGGGGACTGGCATGCAAACCCCAGGCAGCCTACAAGCAGAGAGTAGTGTGCACTGAAATGCTTGCATATTTTGGAAAGAGTAGAGAGCTTTTTCTTCTGCTTGGCCAATCTTTAAAATGTTAATTTCCCCATGATATCAAATCCCATAATTATCAGTCACCCGGATAATCTTGATAATTTTCCTTCCGGAGTTATTTCCCAATTTTTGCTCTCTCACTTCATTATGATCCCCTTCAAGAAATGGGCACCAGAGAAACCAGAAAGTTCAGTGTGCTTCATGTCAAGCATGTTTATTGTAGCAGAACAATTACCACAGAATCACATTAGTATTATAATGTGCTCTTATGCTGATCCAAAGCACCAGATGAAAATGTAATGCAATGATAGCACCCCTATTCAACATAGATCATGAAGGGAAGACTGCTCACCAGAGGCCATCTTTTAGCCTCAGCTCAGTAACAACATGGCTCCTACTCTCACCTTGTCATTGCCTTTTGAAGTTCAAACCATCTTTGTGTGCCAAAGATCTGAACTGGGTTCACAGCACCAAGAGCAAGAGGACAACTTGCTGAGGAAATGGAAGTGTGCTGAGGGCAATTAATTGCTGGCTGAATGCTGCTACCCAAAAACAAAGTGCTCTGCTCCCTTGTCAAGTATTGTACAAATTGGGAAGCGTTTTTGAAGTGTTCTCCTGTCCTGAAGGAAACCTCAGAAGAAAAGGAGAACTACCATGTCAAAAGGAAGGAGAGAATCAGCATTTTATCTGTGGCTGGGTTAATTTTCTGATTCTTTAATTTATAAATCTGACTCCTTAATTTATTTTCAAGCAGCTGGTATAAACGATCTGTATACAGCCACTGGAGGAAGACTGGCACATCCAGAGGGCTCAGGATCTTGTCCCTGTTAAAGACTCCTCTTAGGATGGGAAGCCACACTAAGAAAAACCATTCCAGATCAAGGTCTGCTCCCTTTCCTCCTCTGGCTCCTCAGTTTGCCGTGGAATCAAAATCTCCAGGAAGCTGTTGCCAAAATCTACCCACTGCATGACCACAAACATGCAGGCATCACTGTGCTCATATTATTCATTACCCTTATTACAGTCCTGGAATTTGCACTGAGCAAATCAGAGCATGGCATGAAAGCAGAGTCCCAAACACTTTCCTTGGTGACAAAGACCATTTTAGAGTAGCTCTGGCTGTCCTTTCCCACTGACCGTTCATTGAAACAGAACCAGTGTGAATTGAAGTAACATGATATTTGTCTATTAAAATGCACAGTTTTAATCTTCTCTTTCATTTGAGAATATTAGGGCCCACTTTCTATCTCATATCTCCCACGGCAGAAAGGGCAGGCCTTTGATTTGCATAATTGGATTCACATAATCCTCAATTAAAAGATACATCAAGCTTTAGCAACCAAGAGCTGAACGATGAAAATCTCTCTCCTGTAATCTGAGTGGCAAAGTAATGTCTCAAAGTGACAAAATCCTAGTATTGGGCAGTTTTATAAAGTGATTTAATCCAAGTCAGTCATGGAAGCTCCATTTTCACTTGACCTGAGCACTACACAAGTTGTCATATAACCTCTTAAAATTCCTTCCAGTTCTTTTTATGCAAAGAGCATCTGCAAAGCAATGCAATGCTGTCCAGATGAAAAAATAGAAAGCCTGGTTATGATTGCTGTGCAACTGAGGTAGGGAGTTCCTTAGGCAGGATAAGCAGCTGATTTCAGGTTAAGTTGGAGGTCTGTAGTCCATTAAAGGCTGACACATCTACACAAGGTATTTGTGGTGTTCTTCTGGGAAGCTGCACAGATGAGGAAATATCCACCTACATCATTTAGGCCTGTACAGCCTAAACTGAACATGCAACACTGCATGAAAATGGAGCTCTCAGATGCATGTGTTGTATAAAGATGAAGTAAACCTTCACCTGAGAAGATGCATAACAGAGGATGATAACAAACTCCAAAGGTACCTGCCTTCAGAAAGAGCTGACTGCAGTATATAAATATAAATGGAGGCAGTTCTGGGTTTTGGTCAGTTAAGAACCTCATCTTCTTTTTTAAGTGTTTGATCATGTTTAGCTCCCCATCTACCCAGGAGCTGTGTGGGTAGGTAGGGAGCTGTAACTGTGTGATAAATCCAGGGCTGGGCTTTACAGCTGGGAAAGATTGAATTCCTATTAAGGTGTAATTCCTTAATCCATAAAGAAAGGAGGATTAAAAGCAGTCTGGAGCAGCTGGGGTTCTGGGCTGTCCTCAGGAGTGCATTTGCGTGGTGTCTTCCCAAGATGATGAAGGTGGCTGGGAGGCAGGACAGTCAGAGGCAGGATGGCCAAATCTAGCAGGCTCTGGACTCAGCCCAAGTTAGTGAATATTTTGACTTGCTCTTGTTGGGCTCAAGTTTGTAGTTTAATGGCTATCCACAAATGTTTGCACAAAAGACTGGGTTGCCTGCTTGTGCAAACCTTTTGCAATAGTTAATCTTTAGTCAGTAAATCATGGTTTGGGAGCAGAAATAGTGACTGGCGAGTAAGCAGTGACACAGAGCCCTCCTCAGCTGCGCCAGAAGATGAGATAAAACACGCATGTTCTCCTGTGGCCAGGGTGGATATGGGCAGATCATCTCCCACCTCCTAGCCTGTGACACAGCTCCTCCTGGGCATGTTCAGGCAAGGCCAAGCTTTGCTATAAGGACGGATAACTGTTGCAACCATAATCATAGATAGCAAATGCATTAGGAAAGATAAAGTCTCCTGGTGAGAGACTCATGAACAGAGAAAAGGACACAGCTTGTCAAAGGCCTCCACAACCTGTGGCTAACTCTGTTCTTTCCTCCCGTTCAGTGAGGCTGACTTTTGCAGCTCCCAAGCTACACTTGGACTCAGCAGAGATTCAACTGCAGAAGCCCTGCTCAGAGGAAAATGTCAGAAAATTGTAACCTGTGAAAAGATCAACATTGTCAGGCATTGTGGTGTTAGTCTGTCTTTGTCCCTCTTCATGGGTTGGTTTACACTGGAATGGAAAGGTAAAATAATACTCAGTTTTGTAAACAGATCATCAGTAAAATATCCTTTGTTAACATTAATAAATAGCTTGCTTAAGAAAAGCCCCTAAGTCCCTGTGGTAGGTATTAGCCTTTGGTTTCCAGTTACTCAACCTCTTTACAAGTCTTAGAGATCTCATAAACTTTGAATGTTGTAGTAAAAATATTTATAGGGTAAGTCAAAGAAAAACATAAAATTGCATTCAAGTTTTGACAGGAGTAAAACTACTTATCCTGCTTATTTTTTATTATAGAAAACTCTATGCTGTGACCTCACTAAAAAATGATAGCTATTTAAGCAGAAAAGTTGGAAAGGATTTTGTGCATGTTAGTATTTCCTCTCTGAAGTATTAATATTTACCTTGGGAAACTCTTAAGTGCTTAATTGGAAAAGACAGACAAGAAGGGCTCATGGTGTCACGGGCTGTTTATGGAATCACAACAAAACTCTGCATATTTCCAGATGATACTTCAGTCAGAAGCTACATTGGCCTGCATTTTCACTGGTCTAGGATGTGGGTTTGGTAAAGGCTAGATTCACCATGAACACCTGAGTTGCAGCTCAAGTGTTTCAATTCAACTGTCATATCCTAGGGAAACCTTTTTCATCTTGGTCCAGTCCTGTAGATGCTGAAAGCCTCCACAGTATCTCCATTTCCACTGGCACCTCACCCTGATCCAGACACCACCAGATGCAGGGAGCTCCAGATAAGCTTTTCTTGCCTGCCACTGACCTGCCTTGCTTGTGATGTGTAAACTGGCTGGCAGGCTCAGAGCATACGTGGTACCTCAAACTTTACATGGAAAACAGCACAGGACATGCTTTCCAGGTGAGAGATCTGCTTTTAAATTCTCCTCTGGCTTCAGGCCCTCTCAGATCCCAAATAAGTTCTGGAGACAATTCAAGATGTGTTTTCCTCCATCTCTTTGTTGAGTTAGTTCTGTGTTGTACTGCAGTGATTTAACTCCAGCTGGCATCTCAGCCCCTCACAGCCTCTTGCTCCCTTTGCTTCACTCAATAGGTAAAGCAAAGCAAACCAAGGAATTAATTCTGGTGAATCAGGTGTTCAGCCATCTCAGGGAATGCAAGGATCCATCATTTAATGGCTTGAGAAGACAAACACCATCCTTCTGAACATCTCCTCCCTTCCTCTTCCCTCTGCTTTATTTGCTGAGCACGATGTCATACACTATGGGATGTTTCTTTGGTCAGTTGGGGTCAGCTGTTCTGGCTGTGTCACCTCCTAATTCCTCAGCCTCCTCACCGTGGGGGGTGGAGTGAGGAGCAGAAAATGCCTTGATGCTGTGTAAGCCCTGCTCAGCAACAACAAAAATATTACTGTATCATCAACACTGTTTTCAGCAGAAATCCAAACCACAACCCCCTACCAGCTATCATGAAGAAAATTTACTCTATGCCAGACAAAACCAGCACAGATAATAACAGTTTGATATTTTGGGGGACTGTGAGAAAGATACACTGATTAACTTCTGGGTTGTAAAGATACAAAGTACGAAAAAGCCGCTGTTAAGTCAGTCTCAGGCTGAGAGAAATAAAGGATGCTACCATCCTGCTCTAGTAGCTAACCTCTTTAGGAGCCCTGACAGTATACATACTAAATCTTTAATTTGGCTTAAAAATTCAGGCCTAAACCCCAAAAAATGATGCAAAGTTTGGTTTGGACTGAGAAAAGAAGCAGAAATAAAATCTGCATATACTTTGCTTAAAACGCCTGTGTTAATGGTGAGGTTTTCCATTCTGCAAAAGTCTGTGCAGTTGAACAGCTGCTTAATGGGGACAGGGACAGTCTAATCACAGCTCCTGAGAAGTAAGTGTCACATAGCACACCTAGTAAAGGCTTATGTAGTAAATGACCGAGTGACCTAAGCTGCCATTTAGGCACTAAAATTTAGGCTGTTTTAGTTTTTATTTTTAAGATTTGAAATGGAAAATTTGATTATCACATCCCAGAGCACTTGGGCTGGTAGCATCTCTGATCATGTAGCTTTCTCTGTGGAGACCAGCTGAGCAGCTGCTGGAAAAATCTGTTTACATTCTTGACAAGATATTACATTTTCTTGGTTTCCTGTTGAAGACTGGTTCTTCTCCCTCAGCAGCAGGGTTTCAGTGGTGGCTCATGGTGGGCAGATGCTTCTTCCCCAGGCTGAGAGCTGAGGATCAGGCACTCACTGCAGTGGGATATCTTCCAGGATACCCTCTCCTATAAAAGCTATTTCATTCCTGATTCATCCAAAGTTTTGAACTGCAAGTTATATATATGATAGAATGTGAAGCTGTCTTTGGGGCAAACACTAGAAAACCCTCCTTTTCAGCCCAGGCAATGCAGCTCCCCTGCAGGGAGCCCAGCCAAGGGGTCTGCTCAGCCCCACTGGAAGGGGACAAGGTGGCAGCTCACACTGCTGTGCTTAACACCCACAGCTCTGACAGTGTTACACACACCTGAAGCCTTTATTGCTATTATAAAACGGGAGTTTAGGTATCTCACTCTCACATTATATTTAGATGGAAAATAGCCCAAAGTTTCAAGACTAAAAGCCAAAACCTTAAAAAAAAAGATGCTATAGTAAAAAGTCCTTGGTTCTGGAGACCTCTTTTCCATTAGGAGATGACCAATGTTTGACGATCCTTTGTCTTCCTTTGTCTTTTGTACATAAGACATTATGACTTCTCTTAGGCATTGTTATTCCAGGTAACAATACAGAAATAATTTCATAAGAACTCTCGCTTCTTGCAGCATCAGCTACAAGTTACAACATAAAACCACCAAACCCTTGAAGATTATGTGAGAGCTATAGTTTGATGAACCATTAAATCAGGTAACCATTATTCGGGCTATTTCCATTACAAAAAATGTTTTAGTGCTGTCTTTTTACTGCACTCCTTACTTTGCATGATCCTGTTTTTAATCAGCTCCCTTGGTAAGAACTATGGATAAATACCACCTTCACATGTGTGCACAAGTTCTGAACTTTGAACGAATGAAGTATTTTAATACATATTAATCTGTTTACTTACTTAGCCTGTGTCTGGTCACAGCCAATAAATGCACAAATCCAGGCTCTGCCAATTGTATGGCAGGCATGTAAGCACACAGTACACAGAGAAAAATATGGAAATTTGTCAGCTCATGGAAAGGTGCGACTTTATTTGTGAAACAGGATGGTGCATGATGTGCTGTCATAGGTGCACTGCTGTTTACCATGTGCTGGTAGCTTGTATGATTTTGTACACATTGCAGAGTAGGATGTTGCTCTTACCTCAGGGATGTGACACTGAATTCACTGGTTTGCTGGGTGTAACCCAAGAGCACAGCCTCAGTGAGTGGTATCCAACCAGGTGTATTGGGGAGTTTGTGTGATTCCTCCTCCGCTTTTCCCTGATAGAACCTGAAAGGGGATGGGTAAGACTCATGTACTTTACATGTGTGCAGAATTGCTTTCTTTGATAACACAGATGTTAATTAGATACAAAGATGTTGTGCAACCTCACTGGGGATGGCGTGTGGTACTGCCTTGCTTTGGGTGTGTAAGTGATAACTTGGTCTTGTAATAACTGTGTGCCTCCTTTGGGGTCTCAGACGTAAGCCACCTCCTGGGATGCTGCACTTTTAGCATGAACTGTATAGTAAAATCATCTGACTTTGGAAAGAGAAAAAAAATCTTTGTTGTATTTTTTGACATCTTCTGAATGGGATAAAAGGCTGAGAGGCAGAATCCAGGCATGGAGTCTTCTTATTATAATGTCGCCATCTCTCCCTCATGGTTGTTTTTGATATTAAGGCTCACTGGCACACAGATCTGGGACAGAGCCTTCTGGGGTAAAGCTGTGCCTTAATTTTACTCAAAAAGTGCTATTAGCTGGGGGCTTGGGGTATATGGCTCTCCCTCCCTCCCTCCCACCCTGAGTTCTGCTTTCTATGAGTGCCTCTGGAGCTTGCTCAGTGCAGTGTACTGGGGGTCCAGTAACACTTTAGTGAAGACAGATGTTAATGCTGACTGAGCAGAAGCTAACAGACTTGCAGAACGACCTTGGCAGCTTGCCCCATTTTTCAGATTTCAATGTACCTACAAAAACTTAGAAAAAACCCAGAAGAAAGCCCTCTCTGCGTTTTGGCCTAGAGCAAACTCTGCTGTAAGTAGTTCATCAAGACACACTCTCTTTAGCTCCTTAAACACACAACTAGATCAAAATAAAGTATGAAGAGCATAAAGTAACTCACAGACACCATTTATTAACACTGAGGCCTGCTGCAGGAAGAAAGTGACCTAGTAAATAGCCTCCCTGAGTAGTAAAATAGTTGCTGTAAGGAGTTACAAGAACTTTTGTGAGCTGTAATTCCCTAAGGAAAAAAAGAAGAGAGGTTTTTACAATCTTTCATCTCTGCTTGAAAGCAGAAATAAAAAGCCTTCCCCTAAACTACTAGGTGCTTGTGAGCAGCCTGCTAATAATGTCATCTTCTGTCTGGTCTTAAAGAGAAAGGAGAGATATGGAAAGAAAACAAACCCACAAACAGCGCTGGTCAGCTTTATGAGTGCTGCAGCTTCAAAGACTGGAAAAAATGCTCCCCAGACTGGCTGTTTTGAGGATCAAGAGTTCAGGGGCTTTAAAGGACCTTTATTAGAGAAAATTCAGCATGAGATACTAACAGTCCTTGATAGTACTGCAAACAGACGTCGCGCACTGGCAGTGCTGCAAATAGGGAACTTTGGCTCCAAGGAAAAGACAGCAGTATAAGCCTACTTGTTTTTTGCTTGCATTTTAACAAAGCATATTTTATAAAGGGCTGCAGCATGGTGCTATTTGTGAATACCATTCTCTTTTTCACTGGCAACTAAACTGAGACAGAGGGAAAGTGCAGCTAAAATTTTCATAAGCAATCTTAGGTTTGTAGATTCTTCCATCCAGGTTGCTGCGTGTGAGATACAGAGCCATGTCTATCACGGTGCTTCAAGTCAGTTTGATGGAAAATTTGGAGGGTACAGCCCTGTCCTGGTTGGATGCTGTATGTCTGCTATGGGGAAACAAATTTTGTAACCCAGCTGGTCTCTTTAAACAAAGATTCAGTATTTTGCAGACAAGCAGGGCTGTAAAACAGTGCAGATGTGTAAGTTTTGTAGACACTTTTGGTATCTTTATCCATACTGAGCAGGAAAACCAAAGCAGAAAATTTATCCTGAACTATGTCCATTTCAGGGAAGATTATCTTATCCTTGTTTATCCTCTCTCTGTACCCCTCTTTTTTTTCTCCTGTGGCAATTGCTGAACTGAATTTAGCTGCATACTGTCTAAGAAAGTTTACAGCAAATGTTCTAGCAATCAGAAACATGATCAACTTCAAAGGACAGTAAAGAGAACGTATATCAAAAGAAAAGCTAGAATAATCTCTCTATTTTCCACACAAACAACAGTGAAATATGCTTAAAAAAACCCCCCATCAGATGGTGTGCTAGATACCAGCACGGTGCTTGCAAATAAAGAGTTAACCAGTAAATTGACTGAAATAAGTGTGCCTTTTTTTCTTTTTTTTTTTTTCACTTCTGTGGACAACTGAGTCTCTAACAAGAACCACGTCTGTAATAAAAGTTATGATGTCTCTAGCAGGAACTGGTAGTGCAAATCAAACATACCATTAGCTTGTCAGGCTCAGCCAAGTGAAATAACAAGCAGCTGGGTAGTGCTGTACACTGAAATGGAAAACTGTTGCCCCTTAACAGAAGATTTCCTCAGAGAAAATTAAGCTTGAGGGGCAGCGACAGACCTGGTTATTCATGAGCACAGTGTCACAGGGAGGTCAGTGGAAGGACCTTACTTAAACCATCATTCTGGTTCAGGAAATGCTGCCTGACTTCTGAAGTTAGCAGTGCATACTCTCCTCCACAACCCGAGGAGTAAATCAGGGTAGTGGAGAAGTGCCTGGCACCAGGGAAAACAGAGGAGAAAGACGCAATGTGATTTCCCATCCAACTGTCTATGCTTGGCCACATAACCTAAATGCCTTCAGTTTTGAGGAGATGGAGGGCAGGATGGAGTGTGCATGGGTAAGGTGGGAAAGAGGATCTCTTTTTGTTTCTGAGGGTGTGGAAGAATAAACCTGGAAAATGAAATGTTTCCTTATGCAGCCAGGGAATTGGATGCAGACTGTGCTAAGCTAGATGAATTTTTGTACTTTGGGCTTTTGGCTAAACCCAAGCTGTTTGTGTTGTCACATGCTCTTTTACAATCTTTTGGCTGATGAAGCCTGGGTGGCAGAGTGGAAAATTGTTTGGGAGGTTTGCATAGCTGTGTGTGTGTTCTACAGCCCCAAAGCCAGATACTGTTTATTGAGTCCTGCAATGGATCCTGGTAATCACAGCTGATTTGCAAAAGCATATCTGTTGTCCATGTGTATCAATTAGATTGCAGTAGTTGTGTACAAATCACAAACTTGATATTGATCCTGCAGCTTGCAGCCAGCAGAGCACATTTTTATGCTTGTCTGGAGGGACTGAGCCACAGTACTCCATTTGCCAATTTTTCTGCTGCCCCTGCAAAGATGCACCCAAATTTCAAATGCAGGTATATATCTAGCAGCTCTCTTGCCTAAATTCCAGCTCATGAAATGTCCACAGACATCTCCTTATCACAGCCACCCACTCATCCCACCAAGGTTCCCTGCTTCTTGCCTGGGTTACAAAAGCACCATGTGCATTTTTGGGCCAGCAGTCCATACAGCAGAAGGTTGGTTGCAATTCCCAGAAGCCAGATCCTGGAAGAGGGAAATATTTTTCTTATGGCTCTGAGTGCTGATGATTACCATCCTTTTCTTAATGCTAGAATAGGCCTGAGGCAGAATGAAAAATGAAGGAAACAGCATTTTGATCAAAAGGCTTTGTTTTCAGAGAGTAATTCAAACCTTTTTTTGTGTTTCTGTGGTACATGTAGACATTGATATTACAGGACATATCTAACCCAAACTGAAGGGGCTGTCAAAGCATCTCTCCTGAAGAAGATCTGACAGACCATTTCTGGGTTCCCTGAGTTACTGCCAGGCATTAAAGTTTTTGGTATCCTGGAGGGCAATACAGGCCTTGCAGGCTCAGTCTGAACTGAAGCTGTCCAGGGCAATTTTCAAGCTCCAAGGTTTTCAGACTGAAATCTGTAGTGTAAAAGACACAAGAAGATTTTTACCCCAGTTCTAAATAGAACAGGCTAGAAAAATGCTTCAAGTGCATTGCAAGAAAATATCTTCAGATGCTTTTCTTAGCAATTCTTTCAATTTTTTCTTTGATTTGAAAATACAGTTGTGCTGTTTTTTTTCATTGAGCAACAAAAGAGGAAAACTCCCTCTTCCCTTCATCCTCTGCCTCGGGAAAAAGGGAAAAAAGGGCGGGAGGAGGAAGAGGGTTGTTAAGAAGATAATGACTTGAAATGCTTTTTCTTGAAAAGTTAAAACATTTTGGAAAGAAATTTTCCACATTTATTGTTGTTTTTGAAAGATCCTTTTAAGAGAAGTGCTTTAAGCTCTGAGTATTGGCTAACTTTATAAACAAAATTCTTTTGCTGTTTTATTAAGGGGAGTAAACAAGGGACAAGTGATAGCTGAAGCAACAATTTTCAAGATGGTTGACACACAGGAACTTTTATCTTTTCAACTATAAACTTTGATTGGTTTTCATGCCCCCTGCCTCACTTCCTCCTTTCCTCTTTCTCAAAATTATTGCCTTTCAGTTTGTTTTAATGGTGTTTATGTAATGTCATAAATATTCTTGTTTAGAACTGTAATTATTCCCTACGATTAATTCTCTTCCCTCTGAGAGGTTGTGCAAGTTTTCACTGGAGGGTATGTCTTTTATGTTCATGTGTTTCTCCATGTAAAATGCAAGATGTCCTTTACTGAAGCCATGCCTGGGAAGGCAGGGTTAATGCTTTTCCTTTTTCCCGTGGCAATGTTTGGAAGCATTTTTGTGGAGTGTTTAGTGTCATTCCTATTCGAGTTGGGATTAAGATAATTGACAGGGCGCTGAGCCAGGAGTCCTTTAGCTGTCCAACCTCAGCTGCATGGGGTGGAAGCATGCCATGGCCAAAGTCACTTCCTTTCTCTTTCTTTTATATCCCATTAGTCTGCCTGTGTTTTCGATTTCAGAGGAATTCCTGTAAATACATCGACTGTAGCTGCTAATTGTGGGTAAAGCATCAAATATGTGGAGGCGGTGGGAGTTTTCCCAAAGTAAGGGCTGCAGGACTCAGCTGCCTGTGTTCTCTGAAATGTGTTCGAAGTAGGTGGAGATAATGATCAGCGTTTTTGTGACAACTGTTCTTCGTTAGGTGAGGGCAAACAGTTGAAACCAGACCTAAAGAACAGGCTGTGTCCCATCCAGCCCTGCGGAAGTGGCTGACAGTGCACAGAGGCCAGATGCAAGTACACGGTGCCCAGCACGTTTACCTTTGGTGTTGTGCCTTCCACAATGAGTTACAAGAAGATGGATAGGGAGAATTTCATGCCCTGGAGCAAAGGAAAAAAAGCTTGGAGGAACTAAGCAAAAGTTGTGTTTTAAAGAATGTGCGGAATATATACTTTAAATACACAACTTGTCTTCTTCATTGTATTTCAGGCGTATTTTTATATGCTATCATTTTTTTTTCTCTTAGCAGCCTGAAAGCCTAATCTTCTGGAAAACTTTGGCTGTCATCCTCCTAGACAGTTTCACAAGCAATCATGTTAATGCCCAGACGAATTGACTGTGATTATTGAGCATAAAATGACTAAAGTTACATACTATTGGAATAATGTGGAATACTTATTATTATTATTATTGGAATAATAGTGAAAAATGTAGAGTTTCATTTTTGATCATTTTTACAAGCCCTGTAAGTAGCTTCTAGACCTGCCTGAGAAAGGGTTTGTAGTGGGGATCAGCCTGGTGTTTAACACCCAAAGGAGGAAGAAATTGAAAGCATAGGGCCCTGCTCTGGGCATCTGCTCAGAGGAAACCTGCTTGGTGCCGTGGAGATCCAGTCACCAAAGAGTTGTCAGATGCATCTCTGGGGAGAGGACATCCCAGCACCTGCAGGATGTTGGACACAGCTCACACTAAGCCAGACCATGGTTTTGCCATGTTCATTCAGTTATATTTGTATCTAAAAAAGACAAGGAGAATGAAATTTTTTTCTAGAAATTGCAGTTTAAATAAGGCAGTCTATAAAACCAGGTAGGAAACCGCTGAGAGACCTCAGTGGAAAATCCCAGAAAAGGCAGACGTCCCCACACATTCCCTATCCAAGCCCCTGTCACAAAGTCAGGGATCTCATTAGGTCATGTTTGCTGAAGGTGCTTGTGTTCTGTCTTCTGATTTTGCCAGAGACAGGACATGGGGAGGACAAAGCCTGTCCTAAGTGACCACCGGTGGAGCCAGCCCTATTTATGGATTAGGGCTGCCATGGAAACTCCGTTTGCAGAGCTCACCACTGCAAACATGGAATGAATGGCCAGGTCAGCTCCTGAGATTAAAGGGGAGGGAAAGAGGGAGTTGAGCAACTGTTTGCTGAACTCATTTCAGTAGCTTTCCTGGAAGAGTCCAGTATTCCAAAAATTGGATTGTAGAGCTTTTAGTTAAAAGCAGAATGAGGATTCCCCTTGTTTGAGAAAAGGGTTGTGTCTTCTGGGTGCATTCATTGAAGAACAGCAGTAGAGCTGACCTAAGTATTGATTTAACTTCAGAATCACCTTAAAAGATCTGAAAGAGGTTTAATGATCAGCTGTATCCTAAAATGAATCCCAGAGGCCTTATAGTTTAATGTAATGATTTACACAAATGAGCTGCCAGGAGTTCTACCTGGCACTGTGATTTTGATCATTGTGAGACAAAAGTCATATCCAGGTTTTGACTGTGCAGATCTATTGGTTACCTAATCCTAGGTATGTTAAAGATATGATTCAATGTTTCTCCACTTGGAAAATAAAACTTTTCTTGCAAGATCAAACAATGAAGTTAGCAGAAAAACATATTTTAACAAGCACTTGTACTTTTCTATCTTTTTTATTTTTAGGTTTTTTTTAATGCTTGTTTTTTCATATCTGAAATTGCACATTTTTTCAATGGAAGTCCCATATCTGGGGAATAGCCTGTGATTTGAGAGCTCTTCTGCATCCTACTCTTTTATAATCTTCCTTATTACATAGAGCAAATTTCTCTGTCCCAGGAATCCAGAGAAACATGGGTGTATTCTCCATAGCCTGGCAGTATCTACCCCAAAGGCTGCCTGTATGTTTTGAAATGCTCAGCTGGAGGCTAGGCACCTGGGAGCCCTGCTCTCAAGCCCAGTGTAGATGCATAGAGAATACCTTAAGAGCCAGAAGTGTGATTCATCACCTCAAACTCCAGACCTGGAGGGAGCAGAGATGGCTTATGTGTTTTTATTAATTTCTTGCTTAAACCATTGTTCTCAGACACAGCTGTGAATGACATGCTCAGTCAGGTTAGAAGGAAAAGCTATTCCCTGAAAGCCCAGGAAAGCTGCAGTGCTCTGGTGATGAACCAGCTTACTCAATACCAATGTCCTGAGTGCTCTCACTTGGCTGTGTTTTTCAGTCAATTAGGCACCCATTTTGGAGAACTTCTGTTTAAAACTTATGTCCTTAACAAGGAAACACAGTATTAAACTTTAAATTGAACCCACAGATCCTTTTCCAGACAGTAAAACATTTTGTCTCTTGGTAGAAGAGACTGTGGTTTAACATTCTTAGTTCTTCATAAATCTAAGTTGAATTTTATCAGTTTTTATCAGTTATTCCTATTTTCTATGAGGCAGTCGCTTTATAGTGTGTTCAGGTATCTTGCTAAGGTTAAACTGGTTGGTCATTTCGAAAGTTTCCCATTTTTGCATAATATAGCATCTGGTGCTCTTGGGTCTTGTAAACCCTCATGAGTTTCTAATGGTTCAGCAGTTGTTCTGCTTAAGCTGAAAACTGATTTTCCCAAATACTTCCTTGTATTGGTCTAATGCGAAGAAATTTGAAGGTTTAAAAGTCCATTGAGGGTAAAACTGGAATAGGGAGGTTCTGGAAATGAAACAAAGTCAATGGTAAAGCCTTCACAGATTTTATCAGAAGAGAGCCCTTCATCCATGGGCATAAAACAGAAGAGAAGTGGGTTGTGTGAGGCTGGGCTTTAGCAGTAAACACAAGAAAAAATCCAAAACTCATGCAATACCTTCTATCTGTTTGTATTAGCACACTATAGAAATGTCAATTTAAAGAAGGGAAACTGCAAAATTTGATCTCAAATCGTTGATGTTAGAACCATCTGTGCAAAGGTAGATGCGTGGTTCTGCATGGGCCCCCTCACCTCTGCAGAGCTGCCACAGGACCTTGCTTCACAGGGGCACATGCAAACCTCGGCCACCCTTGTTACCTGGTCCCCCTGAGAGAAGGGAGGAAAATGTTTGTTTTCTTTTGTTCATATCCAAAGGGATCTGAACAAAATTTCTCTCTCAGCCTGTGGCCTGATATGTAAAAGTTCATGTACATGTGCGTCTCGCTCACTCTAGCTGGGATGCCTCAAAGCTGCCTCTTCTGCTTATAAAAATGCAAAAGTTTCTTGCTGAGTATTCTAAAGAGGTCTCTTAGATCCTCATTTACATGTGTTTTGTATTTCCTGTGATTTTGCTTTTAGTGGTTTATTCTTCCCTCTCACAACTTGCCACTATCCCCTTCTTTAACCTGCCTGACTGAAAGCTGACATTTTCTGATTGCTCCAAGTCCTCTCCAAGTCGCCAATCAGAAGAGTAGCTGTGCCCATTTGGTTAAAGGAAGATATTCAGTACCAAATTTTGTCTTTCCTGTGTTTAAAAGTATTTTTTCCTCTGCCCTCAGCAAAGATGAAAAGATGACCCTACAGAGAAAAAGTCTCCATTAAATCAGCCATTGGAGAGGAGGAAGTCTGGGTTTTTCATTTGAGTTTATTTTGTTTTGCGCTTAAATATATTTTGTTAACCCAAGCTGGGAAAAAGAAGGGAGGGAGAAGTTGCTAAAAGAAGGGCAATTGTGTCTTCCCACTGGAGTTCAGCCTACAAGCTACCCTTTCTTAGGAGCTGATTTGATTTCCCCCCGATTTTGCTTCTGCAGGCAGGGTGTTTTATCTGCCTTTTAGCCTTTGACCCAGAGGTGTGACCTTTTCACTTTTATCTCTTTTGGATTAAGCCTGAGCCCCGTCAAAGTTCCTTGAGAGACTAATGGTAAGTGTAGAGCAAGAAGGGTCATTTCTGACAATAAAGAGGACCAAGCACTGTGGTGGGTGAGAGTGAGGTGCCTCCAGGCTGCTCTCCAGGACAGGTACCTGTGCTCCTGCAGCCTGAGCAGCCACCTCTGACACCGAGTAGCAATGACAGCCCCAGAGCAGGCAACTGAAAGGTAATCCTCTCCAGTAAACCTGCCTTTGCCTCCCTCTCTAGCAGTGCAGCAGCAATAAATAAAAGCATAATCACTTTCAGGAGCAATGCTTTCTCACTTCCCACTGTTTAAAGCAGCCAGATTTAGTCTAGGTATACAATCATTCATGGAAATAATATTCAGCGGTTACTATTATACTTTATGTTTTTAATGCGTCCTTCTTTCTGTAGAGAAGTCTTTTCTCTGTCCTTGAATGAAAGATGCATTAAACTTCAAAAATATACATTCATTTCTTGTATTTTAAGGATCCACAAAACCTAAGCTCTGGCACGCCTTAGAGCAACAGCAGCACTCTCATTCTACCGGAAGAGAATAGGGAAAATCAGCAGAAGAAAGATGTATCTGTGACACAGAGCTACCTGGGAGGTCTCCTACCAGGAACCTTCCTGATGCTGCAGCAGGAAGTGAAGCTGCCTAAGTGATGTGATTGAGTTTCCGCTTTGTGGAGCTGATTTGTGTTTCAGGGACTGCTGTGATGAGTCCTGATCGTTCTGCTTGGGACTGGGGAAAGACAACGCTGCAGGGTGCCTCAGGGTACTCCAGGATGCATCCATGTGTGTGCAACACACACTCCTTCAGGCTGTGATATTTCCTGACCTCCACGGAGAAGAGGGAAAGGAAAAGTCAAATAACAGCTACGTGCTGCGGGATTCCTCCTTCTGTTTTGGATAAGAAAGTGCTGGAAGGAGTCAGAGAGCTAGGGAAAATGAGCGAGGTGATTTTTGTGCTATTTTTTATATGCTGTTCCAGTTTGGTTCCAGTGGGTGTGTGTTTGGACCAAGGTTTGCTTTGAATAAAGGGGCACAGAAAATTCATGTGAAAGAGAAGATCATGAATCACAGGGAAATCTGTCCAGCACACATTATGAGGAATGAAGTCTGGAGATCCCCAGTGCAGGGAAACATGGGGAGGTGATGCATTCTGTTAGGGAAAGGGAGAGTTTTCAAATATTTGTTTTTTATTTAAAAAGTTCCCATACAAATTTTCTGTGGAAAGCAAGATTTTCACAGAATTTACTCACAAAGAATAGAGTTGTTCTCTATAAAAATCTTTCCAGTTTTGAATGCACATTTCCATCTTGTTATCCTAGAGGTGATGACTATAGTGATCAGGTAGCCTCTGGAGGGGAGATGTGAACAGAAGTGCCATCATTACAGACATGGCTGGACATTGCTACAAACTGGGCCATAGCATGTGTTCAATATCCTGAAAGAAATACAGGATAATAAAGACTAGAGAATCCTCCCCTCTCCAGCTCACTTGTGCCCAAAACCCACTTTGTGCGTGTGCAGTAGCTCAAATGGACCAGAGCCCACCAGAGTAGAACCAATGACTCATTATTAATACAGCCCAACAAAACCAAGATGCTTTGCTATACACAATGCTTCTGCTTTTTTCTTTTTTTCCTAGAACACAAATGCTCCTAAGCACAAAGATGGCTTTTACACTCTAATGCTCATGGCTCATTTCTTCATTATATTTCCAGTGTGTGCACTTTGGTGGAGTTTACCCATCTGCAAGAAGTCTGCTCTGTCCCCAGCCCAACCCATTGTGTGCCAGAGTCTGGTGTTCATCTCAGATTCCAGCATGTGTCACACCAGTGGCATGAATTATGACTGGTGTTTGGGCATTGCAGACAGTTTCAGATTTCCAGCTCATCACTTTGATTGTCACAGTGCTCCTATTTACTTTGCTGTTTTTTTTATTAAAAACAAAAGTGTTAAGGCAAGAAGAAAAAAGTTTACCCAGAAATGAGCTATGAATGTTCACTTCTCACTTGTACAGAAAACACACTTTCCATTTATTTCTTAAAATAACTTTTTAAAGATTTTTTTTACCCCATGGAAGATTTGAAAAAAGGCTTATTGAAACTTGTGGGCAGATGATTCATTTGATTCACACTGATGGTCTTCTTCAGGTTAATGTCTCAACTTAGCTTTAAGAAAACACTGCATTTATCGTAATGAGTTTGCCTTGCATGAAAAGTAAATAGTCCTGCAATAGTTAGGATTTGTTTTGGTAATTCATTGTAAATCAATGTAAAAAAATAAAGATCAAACAACAAAAGTTATATTTTGCTGCTGTTGTTGATACTGAAATTTTCAAATGTCATGATGATGATTTCATCAGCTCTTCCCTGGAAGTGAAAAAGCATCTCCCATGTAAGCTGCTCTCCAGGACTGGATCCAGCTGCACTATTAAACCTCTCCTTCTAGGTCTTGTATCTTCTTCCCTTGACATTTCAGCCACCACCAGATGATAGTACTTTTGGACAAAGTCTGCATTGCTACTTTTTCAGGGTAGGACTTGAGGCTGGGTATGTATTGTGGTTCTCTAGCTGTATATATGTATCTGCATGATGAAGTGATCACCAAGACCACAAACCTACAATCCTCCCTTCTCCCCCTCCAAGGAATTTATTAAAAGCAACTGACTCCTTTAAACAAAAATCTCCCATGTTCCAGACAGAAGAGAAGGGTCCAGTTTGGCTCTGGAAAAACCTGGGTACAACTCCCAGCTCCACCACATAACTTTTCAGCAAGTAATTTTATTTCTTTACACCCCACTCATAAAATGGAGATATAAAAATGACCAGTCACAAAAATGGTGTCAAGTCTTGCCTCAAAACTTGCCATGTCACCAAACTGTGATTTGTTTACCCTCTGAATTTGAGCCTGTGGGATGGGAGAATTTTAGCTATTTTCAATCTTTCTTTTTTCTGAAACCACTTAGTTAAGAAGATCTTGGGCAACAGGCTTTTGGCAAAATAGGATGCGTGATGAAATTCCCAAGTCAGCTCATGGGACATCTTCAGGATTTAGGTCTGGCATGTACCTGACAATGGTGTTAGCTTTTGGTTTTGGATTTAGAGTAATTTTCACATGAAGCAAGACAGAAAACAGACCTTATTCGAGATGCATAAAAATTCTTGCTGGGATGTTATGCTTCATTTGAGCGTAAACCTGCTACCTGTTGGCAAAAGGCTTTAGAGGATGCCCACTGCCTCTTTTCCAATGGACTTTCTTTATGGCAGTACATTGGGAATTACTTAAAACACAGAGGCTCCTCAGATCCATACTTGTTCCAGCTTTGTCAGAGACCAGTATTCTGACATCAAATGCATTTTTGCAGACATTTAATTGCATGATGATTCAAGGTTCTCTAAGCAGCCAAATTTCCCTATACAGTCAAAGAGGAGCAGTGTCTGCAAGGGTGTTTCAAAGCACAGCTATTGTCTGCCCAGTGCTAGACAATATGACTGTCTCCTTACCAAATAATTCAGCCTCTCACAGGAAAATCATGATTCAGGCTGAAAAATTACAGGACTTCTTAAAAACAGAAAGGGTAATTTTGTTTGCTTTTATTAGAGCACTCATGTCAGGGCATCAGGCTGCTCTTCTCAGCCAGCCATGATGGCAACACATTTTCAGTGAGATCAAACCATATGTGGGGTCTTGGTTCCTGACTGTGAACCTCCTGAAGTAAAAAACTCTGATATATTACAATTAAAAAGTTCAGAAAACAGCTAATGGAGAGACCTTCTTGCTTTCCTGCAGACTGTTTATCCAGCAGCTTGGCAGCCTGTAGTCAGGGCTGGCTGGGAAGCCCTGAGGCCACGATGTCAATGGATGAGAACTCTGGCTGGGAGTCCCTCTGAGTGCAATGAGCAATGACCACGGGCTTGATCCCCCTGGGGACATGTTCCCAAATTTGACATGAAACAGGACTTTTTGCACGGATTGTAGGATAACTTTATTCTTTTCCATTTTCAAAAGGATCCCACAGGCTGGATCCTAAAGGGCTCTGTGCACAGATAAGGTGAGACCCAAGTGCCTAATGCACACAGAGAACAGGACTGACTTTGTGCTTGGCTTATTGTAATCACAGATTTTCAGCTTCAGTGAGCACATCATGCCTTGCTCTTCTCCAAAGCAGCTTTCTGTTAGTTATGCCAACAACTGCTTGAGGATTAAAGGCTGATTTTCCAATCCCGTCCTTGGAAATTTGGTGTCACAGCTTTGATAATGCTAGTTTACAATGTTGCTAGTTTACAATGTTAACTCTTTTATGTTATGTTTTATATATTGTCTTCCCTTGATGATATTCAGTTTGGTGACTTGCACTTATGGCCTGTACTTCTTGGAATATACAGGGATTTCAGGCAAACAAAGTGAAAAAACCCAAAAATTGGTTCTAGAAGTAGTCATTCTGTTGCCAGATTCTGTTGCCTAAAAGATGGCAAAAGGCACATAAAAATTTTCATTAGCCTTCAGAGGGACATAAGATTTTGGTTTATAAAGACCTATCATTATTTCAGATTACGTGAGACAAAAGAGAAATTCTTTATGAGACTTTGAGGATGTGATCATCTAGTCCCTCCCCATTCTATAAGCTCTCTGTCTTTATTTTTGGTGTGAGTAGATCTATAACCTGGCTTCTGTAATTCCCATAAAAACTCTGTACATTATTTTTCATTCTAACAATGCCACTGATAAAAACCAATCTATTTCCTAGGACAGAGGGCAATAAATGCTTTATATAACATCCTCTGCATAACATAGCCTATGGAAAACTTGAAATGAGAAGTTGAGTAGACAAGAAAAATTTGGAGTAACATAACATTCACACGGGTAGTGGGAAGAAGTTTTGTACATTACAGGAAGTTTAATTATAGGCTGAGTCAAGACAATGATTGTAGATGTGGGAAATATGTAATGATAAATAGTTCTTTTTCTGACAAGCAGAGAAATGGAGAGTATATTTTGGGATCCAGGTTCAAAAAGATGAAAACTGAAGAAGCAAAAGAAGTAGTGCGAGACCAGATCAGGGAAAAGACATGAGGCAAAAAATGTCACTATCTGGGGGCTCAGAAAATGAAGCAATCTTAAGACTTTGAAAATTAAGGATAGCTTTGGCACTGGAGGAAAAACCACTGAACAGGAGCCAAATGTTCTGTTTCCAGCTCTCAGACAGCACACCAACTTCCCTGTTCTTTGAGATATAGGGTAAGAGAGTGTCTGAACCTGTGCATCAGGCAGCTCTCTGAACACATTAATGTGATGGATCTGATCTGGTTCATTTTAGACGGAGAAAGATTAGGAAGCTCCAGATCATAAAATTACATGACTGCAGAATCATTTAGGTTGGAGAAGACTCCAAGATAATTGAATCTGACCTTTGATTATCACCATGTCAACTAGACCAGGGCATTAAGTGCCACATTCAGTCATTTTCTGAATATCACCAGGGATAGTTCATCCATGGATGAACCACCATCCCTGGGCAGTCCAATCCAATGCTTGACAACTCTTTCCAGAAGAAATTATTCCTGATGTTCAACTTGAATCTTCCCTGGCACAGCTTGAGGCCATCCTCTTGTCCTGTTGCTGATTGCCTGGCAGAAAAGGTCAACCCCCACCTGGCTTACAACCTCTTTTCAGGCAATGTAGAGGCCAAAAAGGTCTTCCTGGAGCCTCCTTCTCTTGAGGCTAAACACCCTCAGTTCCCTCAGCTGTTTCTCACAGCACTTATTCTCTAGGCCCTTCACCAGCTCTGTTGCCTTCTCTGGACATGCTTCAGAACTTTTCTTGCAGTAAAGGGCCCAGAACTGGGCACAGGACTCGACGTGCAGCCTCACCAGCACTGAATACAGGTGGACAATCACTTCTCACGTCCTCCTGACACCACACTATTTTTGATACAAGCCAAAATGCCTCTGGACATCTTGGCTACCTGGACACATGCTGTGTCATGCTAGCTGCTGTAAACCAGCTCCCCCAGTTCCTTTCCTGAAGGGCTACTTTCCAACCACTGTGTCCCCACCCTGTAGCACTGCAGAGGTTGTTGTGACCCAGGTGCAGGACCTGAGACTTGGCCTTACCGAACCTCACACCATTGTCCTTGGCCCATTTATCCAGCTCGTCCAGGTCTGATGGTGAGATGAACCAGCTGGCACTCACTGGACAGTCCTCATCTTAAACCCAGATCCTCTCTGACCACAGAAACTTCTGACACCTGCCTCAGAGGAAAACCCAAGGTTTTCTCAAACACACTTTGTTTTATGCACTGAACGCAGCACTGAACTCAGCAGACACAATGTTGACAATTTGCTGTAAGACAAAAGAAAACACGGCTACGACAAGCTGTGGCATCTGGGTCTCTGCTTCTGAAGTGCAGACATCTTCCCAAGCCTGGCATTGTGAAGAAAAAGGCAATCTGAACATTTTACAGACCCTCTACAGCAAACAGGCATGAGCCAATGAGGATTTAAATACAATTTTGATTCTGATCTGCCTGTAATTCCTTTTGATCCTTAAGACTAAACTTTTTTCCTAATTGTACATATGTAATGCTGCTACTGTAGAGCTGCTCTCCTTTGGAGGACTGAACATCAGCAGCAGTCAGGATGTGTCCTGGGCCAGTACCTGATAAAGTAGGAAAACATCCTGCTACCTATTTTGTCAAGGGTTTGTTTCTCTGTGAAAAATCTTTCACTTAATCTTTGATTTGTCATTGTCTGAGAAAATACTCTAACGAGCATTGAAACACTGAACAGGACTCTCCCTTGGGGGGAGATGCTGCCATCCTGATGCTGCAGTCCATCTTCTGTGCCCTTCTCACAGCCTGACTGCTTGATGTCAGGAAACCTTGTATGAAAGGGGGAGTCCAGTTCTCAGGAGAAGAACAAAACCTGACTCATGAAGTGCTCTTAGTCACACAGTAAAGTTAATTTATATTTTCTTTTTGTCTCATTTACCTCTTGAGAGTATTCAAGTGACCTCTGCCTCTAAACATTCGACATTGCCATTTTCATTCTTACATCCCCATGTCAAAGACACAATTGAGCTTTCAAGGGAAATCTGAGAAAGAGAAGCAAAAGAGATAACAGGTGCTTCTGAAATGGTGATGGTGACAGCCCAACTGGCTTCAGTGCATTTGAGTCTTTCCTATTGAGAATTTTTCTCACCTTCACATAAAGGACCAGTATCTATTACAGCCACATGTGTCGATTCTACAGATGCACCCTGTTGATTAAGTGAACTTTGTGTACCTGATCTGGTGTTGTTCCGAAGCCCAGACACAGACAAGATGTTCTTATTATTCAAGCCTCCCCTGCTCAGGTGCTCTGTGTTGCTACTGTAACTCAACCCCAAAAGATTTAGTGTTGAGGTCCCCTGTGTGCGTCTACCAGCAGCTATAAGGCTGCTCATTGTCAGCTTCTCCATGGTGGCAGTGGGGCTGCCTACAGAGGCACACTTTGTGTACTGGCTGGGCCCACTTCAAAACAAAATCACAGCAGGGATGGAGAACATGGTGAACTTTCTGAAGGATGTTGAGGTTTTGAAAGGCTGAGGCTAATTGTGCTTTCTAGCTGAAGGTACAGCTCCTTCTGCTGCAAAACATTGAAGCAGGATAAATTCAGTTATCAGGCTTTCATATTACCTGAATCATATTACATCAATATATTTGGAAACAATCTGAAGAAAAGGCCCGACACTGAGATGACAACGTTCACTGGTTGGATCATCTTAAGAAAGCAAATTTGACCAGTGGGGCACAGAGGAATCTCACAGTCTGGAGTGACTGTGACGAAGTGATAACCCCCCTGACAGGTACAAAGACATGCACAGGAGGCTGGGCTGTGTAAATAACTGTGTACATCCCTAGTGCAGTGCAGCCAGCTGATTGAAGAAAGTGAGGCTTATTACACCACACTTGGAACACTGAGTCCAGTTTTGGGCTCCGAGTAGAGGAAAGACTTGGTAACTGTGAGTCCAGGGGAGGACCAGCCAGATGGTGGCTGCTGAAGTGCTTGTCCTTCAAAGAGGCTGGAAATCAGGGTCTGTCTAGCCTGGAGAAGATACGGCATTGGAAGCCTTCCAGTACACCTTTGAGCAGGCTGTTGGGTTCAATGCCCTCCAGAAACCCAGCCTGAGCTACACTGCTATTCTATAATCCTTAGGAAAGGTAGCTGCAGTTATTAGTTTTATTTAAACATCAGCTTCATATATGGGAGCAATCACAATAAGTAAACAGAACATTAGAATTTAATAGGAAGGGAGCAGAGAAAAATCAGCTATTTTTAACATAAATAAAAGGTGTGCCTGGATCATGAACATCATGTGCAAACCTGCTTTCTCACTGAACAAAGAGCATAGAACTATAAAATGTGGGTGGAAAGGAAAGAAAGGTAATTAAAAGTTTGAAAATGAGAGTAATTTACCTAGAACTATACTTTCTGGAAAAAAGTTAACAGGGGATTTGTAATATAATAAATAAAGTCATGATTATCATGAGACCATGAAAGAAACCAGGTGGCAAGGTCAAAACAGTCAAAGTGAACCATATCTGGCATGTCTCAAGAAAGCAGCAGGCTTATGACTGGGTAGGACAAAAGACTGGGTTTTATGGACATGATGTCAAAATTTCCATGCAAGTTTTCCAGAAAATTAAGAAAAAATGGACAAAGAAAATCAAGAAAACCTAAATAATATATTACAGCAATACTGCTATTCAAATGAATTGAGTCAACACAGATATTTACGAGTTCACAGGTTTATTAAAGAATAGCTTCACCTTCACTTACTGTCAGTCAGTCGGCTTCCTGGAAATAACAGGTTAAAAATATGCCATATGAAAATCAGAGCCTTTGCTACAGAGCTCAGGACTAATGTATTAGTACATATAGCATTCACCTATTTATAAGTTTAGAGGGATGTACCTTCTAAAAAGTGTTTTTAATTTACCTGGTATTTACCTGGCTGCGCAAGTATGGGGCAGACAGGGCACGTGGCAAGTTGGCCTGTGGCCATGCTTGCAGGCAGGGGGCTGCAGCCCCTCCTGCAGCCCTCGGGCCAGACTGCAGTGCTGCTCCCTTACCAGTGGAGCTCCATGTCATGGATGCCTGGTGCAGCCCAAATGCCGTGGCTGGGAAAGCCAGTGGTGCACATGGAGATGGTGCATTACACACCTCTGCCCACAGCAGGAGCAAAGAGATTCCCAGTCCCAGCAAATGTAAACCTAAGTCCTTGGATTGCTACTGTTTACCTGCAGTTGTTCAGGGTTTTACTTTTCTGTCCCCTCCAAATGAATTTTCAAGTTCAGTGGAAATTCTGCATTTCTATTCCCTGAAGTTTTCCACTTTATGTAATTTAAAAAATCTTCCGTGTGAATTTACTGGCAAATGTTGTCTCTGTATTTTGGAGCAAGCAAATCAGACCCAAACCTGAAATTTAAGTAATATATTTTTTCACTCCCTGAAATCTGGATCCCTTTTTCATGCACCCAGTGTACAGTTCTCGTAATGATTGCACTTTGATGAAAGTCATATTAAAATCTCTGATGGTAACAGATATAAGAGCACTCATAAAAGAAATAAAACTGATCCACAAGGATTTTGTGAAAACCTTTGGTTTCTGATCCAGTTCATTTCTCTTGTATGCCTAATACTCTCAGTTTCATTCAGGACTATGTTTAGATGGGTTTATAAAATGAGAGTATTTTATTACTTATAAATTCCCATTTCTAGAGACCGGACTGAATTCAGACCCCTTTGGTGCTATGCCCAAAATAAATGAACAAAAAACCCCAAACATCTCAGTCTGAAGGTAGATTCTGCTTCTTAACTCAGCACTGGGAAATGTACATTAAAGAAAAATATGCCTTTATAACTAGAACTTTTAATTTTATTCCATATCCTAAAGTTTCTCTTTCAGCTTTGAATAGGTTCAGTCTCAGATAGAGCTGATCTTCTCATTATTGATGGAAAATTTGAAGCTTTGTCCCCTGACAGAGAGCTGAAGGTAGAGAATCTGTAAAATTTTCCACATAGCACAGGAATATGGGGACAGAAGAATTCAAAAAGGAGATGCGGGGCCCTTCTTATGAACTTGAAATCCTGGCAAGCAGTTCCTTGAAGCTGTAACTGAAAATCAATCTGATATATAATTAAATTTTAGTCATCACATATGCACCAGGCAGTCTCTTCAGCTCTTAGCCAGGGCAGCGGAGGAGCGGGGCCATCGATCCGGGAGCGCTCCCGGCCCCATCAGCCGCACTCGGCGGCTCCGGGGCTGCCCCGGCGGGCGGTGCCGCGCAGCCCCAGACTGCAGGACAAACAGCCGACTCCAGCCGAGGTGTCCAATATTCCCTAATCATTTAAGTGCATTGCACAGCGAGCCCGGACTAGTCCCACAGTCTCCGTGCTGCCATCAGTCTTTCCAATAAATGAGCTTTGAGCAGGCTCCAGAGAGAAAAGGAAAGTAGGCTGATCAATTCTTTCCAATATTAGGTTTGCATTTTAACTTCTGCTCCTCAATGGTTACTTGGGTTGGGTGCTCTGTAATTATATGCATCAAGATCTGTCAACATAAATTGACAGCCTTGGTTTAAGGACACAGCTCTAGTTTGTTTACTAAGTCGGAGAGAGAGACAACTAACATTGATTATTTCTTTTAAGAAGAGGAGCTAGAATGGCTTTTTTCAAATTATCTAGTGTTTCTAAAGCCAAGCTACGCAATTTATACATGGCTCTTGCTAATCTCCCTTTAATTCTGACAAAGATAAAATTTATCTTGTCTCCTGCTCTAGACACTTTTGGTATTAGCATTAATATTAACTGACTTGTATTCCTCTTCAGTACTACATTATTAATTTGTCTACTTATTTACAGTGTGCTTGTCACTGTATGCTTTGAACCCTGCCAAAGTGTGCATGCTCACATACTGCCAGCACAGAAACCCTTCCTAACATAGGAGTAAAATAACATCAGTAAATATCACTCTTGTACAGAACAGGAACAAACTATCTAAATGGAAAACTAACCATGTCTGGTAAAACTAATGGGTTTCTTCAAAAATATCAGTGAATAGCTGGGCAGGGGAACTGATTGACATTATTTACTTGACTTTCCAAAAGAGCCACTGATAACTCCCTTTAAAAGCCCCTAAGAAGGTAGGCATGATGCAGGGGGGAAGAAATAGCCCAAATCAAACAGCAGTAAGAGCTGGGCTGAGAGCAAACCTGTGACTCCTGGCTGGCAGATGGGGGTTGCAGGCACTTGCCTGTTAAGACACCTCCCAGCCCTAATTACAGGGCTGGTTTTCATGCTTATAATTTTAACTGTTCCTGCAGAAATTTTCCATGCTGGTGCCTGCCCTGAGCTGGCTTGTTGTCTCTAAAAGAATTGTCCCTTCAAAACCAACTCAGCTCCCTTAGCAAGGGAATTTTGGAAAAAAATTTATTTCTTTGCTCCTTGAAAAAACAAGCAAACAAACTCCAATAACGTTTTGTCTGAGACTCCAGTGCCCCCGTGCTGTGTCTGGATTGTGTGGGAAGAGCAGCAGTGCTGCAGTGGAACCCTACCTCTCTCCTCACAGTCCTGCCATCCAGCATCCCGGCAGGGCTGCCTGCTGTGGGGAAGCTCTGGGAGCAGGAATGTGCAATGTGGTTGCTACTGAGACCGCTAGGATTCAGTGGAGGGACAAACTTGTCCTGGTGTTCATGACTCTGAAAGCAGGACAGGCCATGAGGTCCAGGCAAGCAGCTGAGCGTGGTGAGAAGAAAAGACCTTGTATGTGTCCCTGGAAACAATGAAAGGATTCAGAAAAGGATAGCAATGAGGCATAGAAATTTTATTTGGGTATTCTTCTGCTGTGGGTAGAGCTGCTAAAATGTGTCCTTGGACAGCAGCCAAGCCAGACTTTTGCAGGACACTGCTCTCATGTGATTTGTTATGTTAATCCTCTGCCTTAGGAGGAGAGGCATGAGCTTCCCTCAACTCCTGTATTTTTGCTATTCCTGTAATCGTTTTCCTTCCCCTGCTATCTTTTCCTGAGTTTCCCTGCTAATCTTAGAGGCAGCTCTGTGGGTTTATTTAGGGATGGGTTAAACTCCACCTTTAAAGGGACCAGTTAGGGAGAAGTTAAGCTAAGTAGGTAAGAGGGAAAATGTCAGAAAAACAAGAGATGGGGAAAGGAGGTCCATCTGGGAGATACTGTGACTGCAAATCAGGTAGACTGATGCTGTGCTGTGGTCCTGAGAAGCAGGGCTGTGGTCAGCAGATGCTCAAGGAGACAGCTGGAGAAAAGACAGCCTGCAGCAGAAAGGGTCAAGCCCTGGCTCAAGTGGGCTATGGCACATTTCCCCCAAGAAACCAGAGATTGAACCTCGGTTTCATCGTTTGTCTGACATCCTCATGCAAAGTGCTGCATGCCCAGTGACTTTGCTCTGTCAGGGCTAATGTCCTGCTTTGATTTCTCAGGCTGCTGGAATCCACGTACAACACACAGCTGTCACTGGAGACTGCACCAGTGTCACGAGGATGCAGCCCATCTCTCTAAAAGCTCTATTTATTGCTTTTTCCAGAAGGTCCCTTCTGAAAAAATCAGTGTTAAGAAACATAGTATAAAAATGTTACCTGTGTTTATGTGTTTAAGTGTTTATGATGCATAATTACATTTTTTTGCAATGCTTTTTCAGGACATCGAATAGTTCAGTGGTTTGTGCTGAAGTCAGTGAACAGTTTCTGCAAGAAAAAACCTAAAAGGAAAGCTGGCACTATTTCCTTTTGCTATTTAAATATGAACTTGAAGCACTGCATTTGCCTATATTTTCCTACTTAAATGAAAATATTAAACATGCACAGGAAATTTTGATTTAGATTGAACAAAATTATCTTCTGGTGAGGGATAGCCCTATTTTCCAGCTGATAGGCTAAGGCTCAGAGTCCAGGGAGAGACTACCTGCTAAATTTGGAGCACCTACCTGAGATGCCAGGACCTTAATCTTTTAGTGTTTGACATCAGAATGTATTCCATATGCACAAAACACAGTTTACATTGACTTTGTTCATGACTGAGAGCTTGGGAACTTCAGCAAATCAGATCCTAAATTGCATCAGGCAGGCTGGAAGAGGGACAATCCCAATTTCCTCTTTGTATGTGTGATAGCTCTGAGAGCCTCAGGGGTTCTCTGATCATTGTCCCTGTATTGGGGCATCAGTCCTTAAAAAAATCATAGTCTTATTTCTAAACAAAACCCAAGGATCCTGAGGACTTAATCCCATGTATTGCATTTTCCTGCAGTGAGGATTCCCCATGGGCAGCTGAAATGCCATTCCTTTTCCTTCTCATTAAGACAATGAATCGTACTTGTTTGGGTTTGTGTAGGCTGCCTGAAAGGAAATGTGCAGGGAACTAGGATTTTTATCTTGACCCTTCCCAGAAAATTCAAGTCCTCATTTGCAAATTAGAAATGAACCCAGGGGCTATGGAAATGCCAAACAAAAACGTCTGTAAAATTGTTTTCCTTAAAAAGGAATAGAAAACTGTAAGAAAACCCTCTTGAGCATCCTGTACAGCTTTCTTGTGTGCTCAGCAGAAACAGGTATTTTCCTTGTTATAGTCTCAAATGAGATTCCTTGAAATGGTTGTGACTGCTGCTTAACATGCTTGGATAGGACTCATGCAGGGAGAGCGCGACTCTTTGGCCTCCAGAATGAACACAGAACCACAGAATGATTTGGGTTGGATGGGACCTTTAAAGGTTATTTAGTCCAGCCCCTGAGCATTTTGACTAGTCTTTTGGATTAAGTGATACCCATGGATAGGATTAGACTGGAAACGCCCTACTGGAAAGAGCCAGCTCTTGGGCCTGTGCTTGCTGTAACCCATTTCATACAGGGCCCACTCTTCATGTTTGTAGTCATTCCATAGCCATGTGCTTCTCCCATTCTGCAGTCCAGGAAAACACTGCACCAGCAGCTCCTTAGAGTGTACTTCACTAGCACCAGTCTCAAGGCAGGTATCTTTCCCCCCTTTTGATGCTTTTTTTCATTGCTGGCTGTTTCTCTTTCTACAGAGTATCATTTTTTCATGACAGAAACCAGATCTTTTTGAAATTTGCTATCAAGTCTTGGCTCTCCTTAAAAAGCTTAAGCAATAAAATCATGGAACCTAGTGCTTTTCCTTTTCTAGTGAATGGGCACAGAATATAAATTACCTCCCTCTCAAATTCCTTTGCCTGGCTCAGTCAGTTTTGGTTCTGATGAACTCTAAACCTCTGGATTTGAATAAGGATTTATATAGGAGTTATTCCATGTTTAAGAGTAGCTGCTTGTGCCCTCCCCCAGCATCATTTTTGTCTGCTTCAACTTCACTTGAGTTATTTGTTTGCCAGTCACTTTCTCTCTTCATTCCTTGAAAGCCATTAGAATTGATTTCTGTAAGTATTTTAAACACTTCTGCTAGTCCCTGTAGGGCTGTCTCAGAGCCTGTGTAGATTGCTGTCAATTGGAAAGGTACTGGAAGATGCTGCATTCGTACCAAGGGAGAATTTCCTCTTCCCACATTCTTCTGTTTCACATTTCTTCTCTGGGCTTCTAAGTAGAAAATTTTCCTGAGCCTTTGAAATAAATAGTCAGTGGAAATAAATATGAAATCTGGGCTCCATGGAAATCAATAGCAAAAAGCCTGCTTGACTTCAAAGGGCTGACCTAGAAGGTCAACAGCACTAATTTAATGCTGCACATAGGATAAAATCCACTTGTGAACCATGTACTGTACCTGAGGAGCCCAGGGTTATAACGTGACATTGTTACTAGCTGGTTTAGTTGAAACAGAACCTCATTTTTCTCATGGCTTGGAAAATTGTGGATGTTGTCATCCTTTTCCTATAAGTAAGCTAATATTTTTATTGATATAGTGCACACCAAGCACCACAGTGATTTGCGATGTGGGAAGGTCTTTTGCTGCAATTTCAGCATGGGCCTGAAAGCAGATTTAATGACAGAAATGGAAAAACCAGTTACACACGCCAAATCATTATTCTAAGAGTTCCTCCAAATGATATGAAGGAGTATAACCCCTACAATACAAAGAGATTGTGGAAAATCTGTAGGCAGCATGTGAATCACTTTGTCATACTTCTTTACGGCACACATGGCACCACACACTTTATTTAAGCCAGCGCCTGCAGATCAAATCTGTTTGGAAGAAAGGTGATTGGTTCTGTGGAGCTGCTGGACATGAAAAAAATAGGTGTGTGAGACATGCCTGCAGTTGTCTGTGAGAATGTCAGGGCAAAACAAGGGTATTAGAAAGACTTCAGAATCTGGATGTGAGGTTTTTGCTTTTGTCCTAACTGGACTTGGAAAGGTATTTCTGTAGTTTCAAGTTAACCAGTTCAAAGCCTTATTGCTCTGGGCCACATTTGCACAATGGCATTAAAAACACATATTTGAGGAAAATTGAAATCAAGGAGTTAATTACTAAGTTTCAGGATTTTTTTTTCTTCCAAAAGAGGAAAAAAGATAATAAGAAATAAGATCTGGGTGGTAAAGCTATTCATTGAAACATTTTTGACATTCAGTCAAATGTCTTAAGTAATCTAACAAACTGGTGGGATTTGAAATTGCTTTTGTTCTTGTTAAGGCATTGTTCATCCCTGCCTGCATAGTCCTGCCTGCCCCACTTCTCTCTCCATAACAGCTCTGGTCTGTGCGTGGTAGGGGAGTGCAGGAGAAGCCATGGAAAGGCCCATATGGCTTTCCTGCTGAAACATGCCTGCACCCCACCCAGACAGAAGTATGTCTCAGCCAACTTACTAGCCAAGTTAGAATAGGCAAGTGGTAATGTCCGTCTTTGGGTGCACTTCTCCGCTTTTGCAGCCTGAAAGTGAAAGAATTGCTGTAAATGCTACTTACTGCCTTACATTAGCAGCCCAAAGGCACCGGCATCTCAGTATGGCCATTCTGGAAAATCCATCTCACAGCTGCCCTGAGCTTATTGTTGCTTTGTTACTCGCTCAGACTGCTGGGATATTAGGCTGGGCTTTGTAATAACTCCATCTTTGGGCCACGGCTGTGGGATTTGCCAGCAATTACATTCTATCCTTGGTGAGTAGTCACAGCACGTGCACAGAGATTTCAACAGGATCTCCCGCCCTGCACAGGATGTTTCTTCAAAGGCTGCTTCCTCTCACAACTCCTGCTGCACCAGGCTGGGGATGGGAGGCATCTCCCTTACTACTGCCTTTCCTGCCACTAGCGAGGGGACCATGTGAAGGTCTGCAAAGTCAGAATGGATTGTGCTAACCTAGGGAAACTGCAGATTTTTCAAGTCAGAGTTTTAAATTTTTTTCTGCCACTACAGCATCTAAGAATCTCGAAGTATTTTATCCAGAAGTCACACTTGACAGCTCTCTGACATAATTTATTGTCCATATGCACTTTTCATTCTAAAATCACCCTATTTAAAAAAAACAACTTTCTGCAGGAAAGGAAATATCAGAATGAAATATTAAGTATGTGTGCTATGGTAATGAATACTTTGTGTAATCAATTATAGCCTAACACAATTTAGACAATTTATATGATTTTCATACAGCGCTGTGGATGCCACAAGTACTGACTATCTGGCAAGAGACTCATTATAACATGGTATGTAGCAGTTGTGCAAGTTACAATGCAAAATGGAGAAAAAAGGTGCTAAGTTCTGGCAAAACATTTTTCTTAACTTCCTAAACTTTGTGCTTACGAGTATTTGTTATGTACTCCAAAATCATTATGAACTTGAGCTTCACAGCATCATAGAAACATTCTGAAAAACTTGTTCAATCAGATCTCAGCTGTAATTCTTACAATATGATAGTGGATAAATCCAAATTGTTATTTAACATCCTTTTCCCTTTCAAATACAAAGGAATTGTCTTCTTAAAACTGTGATCGGATTGTTTGGACACAGAGAATAAAGTCTTAGTTTATGTGACTATTTATATGTACATGTGTTTATATAAGTTTTTATGAAGGAGAGCATGACTTCTCTATATTTTTCTACACCCCAAAGTACAAACAGAATAGTTTCTCCTGTTCTGAGCATGAAGAGATACTTTCCCCAGCCAGCTTTGGACTCTGACAGAAGTTCACACCAAAAGCTTTATGTGGACAGGCAACTGTTGGACTGTTGTTGCAAGCTAGCAAACAGTGTAATAATATGTATTACCTGAGATAGCACTTAAAGTCTCACTTTTTAATGAGCCGTGTGGGAGTAAAGAAGTGATCCCTCTTTCCACATGTGGCACTTTGGCCTGCTCAGTCTGCAGCACTTGCTCTGTGTGCATCCCCTAAAGAGCAGCTTTGCAGGGGCGGTAGCTATGTGACCATATTTTCTCTGTTCATGTTGCTTTCCTGTCTGTAGTCCTATGAGAAATCCCTTAAAGCCTTTAAACTTGAGGTTCAGTGGGAAAACCCTGCAATTCAGCCACGCATGCATGTCAGGGCTGCTGCTTATATTATTTGATGAGTGCTGCTGTCTGCTCTTCCACTTAAAACCAACCCAAACATTTAATCTGTGATCACAGAACGTACCTGATGCAACCACAGTGATGGTAAAGTGATGTGTGGAAAGTATTTGAAGTATTTAAACATAATTTCATGACATTTAGCATCTGGAAACAACAAAAACCTCATATGATCTGTGTATACTTTTCAGAACATGTCCCCAGCTGGCAAAATACCATTTCACTACTTGCCTTGCCCCATTCCCCAGCTCCTACCCCTTCCCCTGTTCAGTGGACCAAAAGGCAAGAATTTGCAGCTTTCAAGAGTTTCTGCCTGTATGAAAGATATTTTTAAGACCAGGCAGATTGCAAAAGGAAGATACAGAAATTAGCATAATTTTCTCTACCTTTCTGAAGCTAATCATATGGAGTTTTTAGTGTCTTTAAATCACCAAGTTTCATCAACAGCAAATAGGGGATGTCTTGTTTCCATTGGGGTTAATATCACAATTTTCCTGATTATTCTCAGAACATAACTCAGTGGAAACAATGCATCTTTTGTAATAAAGCTTCTACCAGAAACCTTGGATGTTTTACAAGACGGAAATATTGGCTAAGACTGCAACATAAAAATGTGGTCTATGATTCCCATATAGATGTATAGTATTAATACATGCTGCCATGCCAAAAACTTGCTGGTATACCACATCCAGAATGGGATGGATGAGGGAAATATATTTTTCTCCTGCCTTTCTATGCCTTTCTTTTTCCAATTGAGGGATGTAGTACAATATACTCATGTAATAATATGCTTAAAATCACTTACATTCAAATGAAGCAAAACACTCCAAAGCATTCATTGCCTCCAAAATTATGCCCTTATGGTTTCAATTAAAAGGAAATTATTTGCCTTGTGAAACTTTGCTTGGATCTTTCATTCTTCCTCACTGTCTGAATACAGCTCTAAAAAGCTTCTGTCCTTGAAGTCACTAATCAGATTTCAGTTGGCAACAGTCATATGTCATGTCATATCATGTCATGTAAATATTGGTTATTCAGTCCAGTCTGCAATAATGAAGGTTGCATATCATCTTGTTTCTGGCCTTTCTAATGCACAGTTTAGACACTCCACTGCCCAAGAGTATTTTCAGATTTTCAGATGACTTTTTCTGGTACTTCCTGATGAAGTGGCAGTTTAATTTTTCAATCAAAGCATTGATTACATTCATTTTGTGCCATGCATGGGCTATTGATTCTTTTCTCAAGAAATTAATATAAAAGCAAGCAGCAGTGGCAACTAGTCATTAATTACAAACTTTCCTATACTCCTTAAATGTCTGGAATAGTAAGTTCTTTCAAAACAGAGTATGAAAGGAAACTAGATCCAACCCAAAATGCAGAGTGCACATACATCACTGTGCCCACATCCCTGGTGTGTGGCGGTGGTTTGTGCGGTTGTGCTCACACGGAGCAAACTCACTGTGCTTCAGCTGGTGGGGCCAGAGTCTCCACCTTCTGTTTGCTCACTGGCTTTCTTCTCAAGAATTCAGTCTACCATTTCTTCATCTTCTATTATTTCTCTGTGCACTGGTAGCAGCTGTGATGATCCAGGGTACTGCACAGCAGCTTGTGGGAGCCAGGTATTTCCTGTATCATCCCCAAAAGCTGCAAGGCACCACCATTCTTGAGCTGCAGCTTCATTCTGAAGTGAGCACTTGTCCCTTCCATGGCTCAGAGTGAATTACTGCCGCTACTTTCAGGAGAGGTTCATGCCACACAGAGTACAGCAGCCTCCTTCTGCTTTACACCATGTTCCTACTGACTGTGGACTTTTTCACATGGTAGTGCTTTCTGCAACTCCACGAAAAGAAATGAATTGTTGCTTGTTAAGGTATGGCAATGTGCAGTTGTGAGTGTCAGCTAAACAGCTGAGTAGAAGAGGGGTGGTTTTGTTCCAAGTGCCAGGCAGGGACAGATGTGTATCTTGTCAACTTCTCACTTTACCTTGTGATATTTTGTTGCTAATTGGTATTGTGACAATGAGGGAACTGCTTCCAAAGGAGTCTATTACTTAGTCCAAAATGGCTAATAAAAATGTCCTATGAATGGAAATGTAGTCCGGTTTGAAAGGAAATTATATCTCCCTGGGGTCTTGTAAATGGTTTGGAAAAACTGTTCTCTTCTTTGTTGCAACAATCTATGCTGGAAAATATCCTTTTATTACAGCTGGTTGACTTTAAAGACATACTGGTTCAACTATACTGATGGGAGAATAAACGAAGAACTTGTGAATGCTGCTAAATTAAATCAATCAACTGTAGGCAGTCAAGGCAAACAAGTCTTCATCTACTCAATGTTTCCTTGGGCATTTTGCTGGCAGATTTTACAGCCATCGGCAAATAAACAATTTTCTTTTCCTACAGGCTAGTCGTTATTGCTTTGTGTTGCTGTCATCCATAATATTTTGCTGGCTTCTGTTTCATTTCTTTTTAATCCACTGTCACATTTGGTCATCAGTCTAGGAAACCTTTGCAAGAGCAGTCAGACCATCAAGAACATCTGGTTTATCTTTGTATTTTCCCCAGGTTTGGTGTCTTCAGCATGATAGTTTATGAGGTTTTTTCCACCTTCATTAGTCAGACCACTTTATGAAGATGGGTAAACAACATTATCTCCACTTACCAGCTGGAAACAGTGATGCATAGAGAGAATGAGTGGCTTCCCAAGGGAACAAAGAGTTCAGTAATGAATAACTGCTGAGGTACCCAGACGGTCTGGTCTCCTAATGCCCAGCCCAAGTCTCATCTGCCATGGCATGGCTCCTACATCCATGGGAGAAATGGAGCCAGAGACTCATGCAGCACTGCTTTGTTCCTTTGGGTCTGCTGGACAATGGTGTTATGGGTAAGGAAAAATACTTGCTGTCAGACTTCAAAAAATAATTATCATAATAATAAAAAAGAAATGTTTGTTAAAGTGTTCCCCAAAAATATTTACTGAATGTTATCAACAAAACTTTTGATGTGAGAACTAAAGGCAGTTCAGCTGCAGTTCAGCAGCGAGTCTCCAGCAGGGTTTGACTGAGACAGCCCCATCTCAGCAGCTGTCCAGATGTATCACTGTCTTGCCAAGACTTGGGGCACCAGACCAGCTCAGCTATTTGAAGGTTATATTGATGCCATATCTGAAGATGAGCAAACCTGACATCCAGACTCCCTGGATGTGTCAAGGCAAACAATATTCACAGTGGGTGAGTTGTGGTGTGTTCTGAGAAAGGACTATGCATAGACTCAATATTTTATTCCTAATTACAAGGGAATCCTCAAAAACCTGAGATATAGGTTGGTTTTATACTTCTCCAAAAGATAAGGAAATCACATTTTCCTTCCCCTCAACCTGGGTTAATGGTTTTATAGCTTGTCAGTAACCTTTCAATAAGATTAATCTCTGACCTAGGAAGTTTCTTGTGCTTCCTCTCCAGCACAAGATTGGGTCTCTTCTTGCTCTATTGTAATATTTCTTGAAGCATCTGCAGCTTGCCATGGTCAGAGACCTGAAACTGGAGTAGGATAGACATTTGGCCTGTCCTGGTAATAAGATAAAATTAAACTTTTTTGTAAACTTCCATGCTCACCCACATCAAAAGACAGGACAGAGAATGAGTCCTATGGCACACTTTTGGTAGACTATGTCATGTCTTATTGCCTCAAATTTGTTAAAATCAATAAATCTTATCTGAAATACAGAGCAGTGAATAGCCTGGATTCATCTCATATGTCTTCATCATTAGGCTATGATGAAGAAATGGAAGCACAGCATCCTTTGATGTGAATTTCATTCCTAGAATTAAAATTTCCTGCTTTTCTCTGTTGGTGGTGCTTTTGATCTCTTGAATTGTTAAAAGCTGTTTTAGGGTGATACAGTTTAACTGAAATACTTAACTGTCACTCTTGAAAACCCTAATATCAAGAATTATCTAAACCATTGAGCATGCCCTGTCAAGACTCCCTCTGCACAGACCACAGACAGTAAAATGAGGGCAAGGATTCTTCTTACAAAGAGTTTTGGACAGAGAAATATCTGGTTTCTTATGAACACGAAAAGCATGTTCAGTATTTGTTGATAAAACACCAAAGAAGCAAGCTTGTTTTTGAAGGGTATTGCTGCTGCTTGTGTAAGAAAACACCACAGTTCTGTGTTTAGTGGAAATATGCCAGTGTGCTTGGGCTGGCCTGAGTGTCCAGGGCTGCTGGGTTTCTCATGACAGTCCTCTTTCACAATTGCTGCAGCAGCACTACTCTGTGTGTATGAATAAATAATAAAAGCTGTGATTCCAGTACGGAGATTTTATATGACAGTATAAAACTGGTTTAGAGTCCACTACAGAGCTACTGTCACACAGAGCCAGCTTTCTGGGCCTAGGCCCTAGGCTTTGATTTGTAGTAGGCATCCATTTTATCACCAGTGATTTGTGAGCCCATGTAAACACCCATGACATACAGCAGAGCCCTCAGAGTGAAAAAGCTTTTTGTTTTCTTCTCCTCATCCTCACTGAGCATCTGTTTGGCTGCTGCTTGATAAGATGAAATTAAATTAGTGAAATTTAATGCCTTGGATGCAGGAACAAAATACTCGATTGTGAAGCAACTGATAAAAATTACATAATGTTATATGCAATCCCAGTTTAATACATGTGAAATTATTTCTGCAAGAGTCAAATGGTGTCATTCAAGTTTAAATTTTAATGCAATCAAGGTCTTTGCCCTGAGAGAGTCTAACTGGTAAAATCCTAGATGGGCTCCACTCTGTCTGTTGCTTATTCTCACAAGACTATCATGAGGGCCATTCAGAGAGATGTCTTTTCTCTTTCAAACTAATGTATCATGAATAAGCAGTGGAATCTTACTATCACAGCCCCGAAATCCAGCTGGTATCATCTTTCTGTTTCCTTTTCATCAGTAATCTAACTGACAAGGTACCAGTTTTAAAAGAAGGCCTATGGAGGAAACAGATACCCTGATTTTGCATTCTATTGCTTGTTTATCCTGTATGTAAAGAAAGTCTGGGTTCTTTGTTTGGTGGTTTTGGTGAGTTTTTTTTAATACCTTGTCAAATCTGTCTGCATGGTTTTATTGGATGATTTGTTGATGTGACAGAGAAGCTTTTACTGGCACCCTTCTGATGTTCCTTTTCCTGCCATTAGATAGATAACATCTACGGTGGGATTAGGTGCTTGAGGGCCTGGAGGAGCTAAGGTTCTTTTGGGGAACTTGAATTTGAAAACAAAAATATCACAAAAGCCAAAGCATTAATTCCATTTCTCTTTTACATGAACACCTGGAGTGGTGAATATAAAGCCACCAGTATCATAAAACCTCCTGAAATAACGGGTGGACAACACATAGCTCATGGCATTTGAGCATGAATGACTGAATCCCCAGCCCACAGAGGCAGAAATGGCAAGTGAGGATGGATGAGCAGAAGGGCTGTATCGGGACAGGGCACAGCTTGCAGTGCTTGGGGATCCCACAATGCACTTACACAATTTCTCTGAGGTCAAAGCTGTTTAAAAATCGCTGCTCTGAGCTGTCTCCCTTCCTGCCTGCACTGCTTTGTCCATCATGCCATTACTCTGCTTATAGGGCTTTTTCATTTCAACCTGACATGAAGACCATGCATCAGAGGCAAAAGTAACCTCCACATGCCCATAGCTTTTAAGTTTCTTAAATTTGCATGGTGGCACAGTTTAACAAACAGTTGCACTAGTGTAAGTAAAAAGATGATGAAATATAGTACATGGACAGAAATAACTGTCTGGGGGCAAGAGCTCCTTAACCTTAACCAAACAAGCTTTGCTCTTTGGGAGAATGCTCTCCTAACTGCAGCCTGGGGCTATGCTCTGCCAACCAGACAGCTGTGGGAAATGCTTTTGCAACTGATGCCGCCTTTATTCTTTAAAATGTTGCTGTTCCTAGTCCCTTCTGTAATAACAACAAAAATGAAGTGTGGACATGTTTGTAAAACCTATGCAAATTGTGGTTCAAAAAGTTCTGGAAAACAATTATTTTCATCAGTCCTCTAAGCAACTTCTTTTCTTCCAGGGGCTTGGTGGGAGAGCTTCAAAATGGAGGAAGGACCCCGAGTGGGACTACACCACCTTGCACTGAAATGTTTTCTGTTTCTCTGGTAGCTTGAAGTGATCTCAAATGTGTGAGATTCCCTTCCCCTTGAGCATGATGCAAACTCATGGGTGAAGTAAGAGCCCCTCTCCTGCTGTGATCAGACCAGGGTCTTGGCCGAGGCTTTCCAAAGCTCTGCTGCAGCCCTGTGCTGACTCTTTCCAAAGCTCTGCTGCAGCCCTGTGCTGACTCTTTCCAAAGCTCTGCTGCAGCCCTGTGCTGACTCTTTCCAAAGCTTTGCTGCAGCCCTGTGCTGACTCTTTCTCCCACAGGGAACGTGACCAGTGGCAGAGACACTGTTGTGCTCACCTTGCCTTATATCTGTGACATGGGGGGAAGAGAAGCAAGGAAGGAGGTCAGTCAGGCAATGTTCCTGCTGGGATCCCTGTTCTTTTGGCTAGGGGGAGCTTGGACAGACACTTGAGTGTCTGCACATCTTCACTGAAAGGGACCCATTTCAGGGTTCCCATTTTAGCCTGGCTTTTGCTGACTCTAGGACATGAAAAAGAAGTCCCCCTAACACTGATGATTCCAAAAGCTGCAAGAATCTTTTCATTTGAGATCATGCTTTCCTCACTAGGTTGAAGAAATCTACTTTTATAAATTAATCTTTCCTCAAGCTACAAGAACTTGGGCACATGGACCTTGTCTGCTTTTGCATTTGTAGATTTCTTAACATACAGGGAGCTGATGCTCTGCCACAAACGTAACAGATGCAATAGTGAAAAATAACCCCAAGGCTTGTAATCCTGATATGACTAAATTGCAGCTCTGGGCACTGCCTCAATACAGGCTGCAAAATGTTATTCAGCCACTTGAGTATGAAGTACTTCCCCTACCACCCATTAATATCTCTCAGCAACTTCCTGAGAATACGATTATAAACTGAGTATATGGAACAATGCCATATGTATGCTGCTCCAGGATAACCCTAATCTTTCCTGAAGAACTTGGGGTATTTTTCCTCCTCATTTTTCTCCTGTTAGGTGCCCATCCTGAAAAACTTGCAGCAGTTCTTGTGTGACATGATTAAAAAAGTCAGATGTTTCAAAAATCTAGAGACTATAAACAAAAAACTAATCAGAATTGTTCAGTTCTCACATAGTATTACTCCAAGAAGAGTTATTTAGGTGCCTTATTGTGCTGTTGCATATCTTTCTAATTTTAGTCTATTTTATAATGTTTAGTGACAAGTTTCTAGATTTGAGTTGCCTGTTTGGGACTAATGTAGTATTTCTGCAGCATTTTACCCTTAAGCTATAATACAGCCTCAGAATTAAGACCAAGTTAATACAGCTTTGAAGAGTGGAGTGCTTTTTAGGCTATCCACATCAGATGCAGGAAGGGTTCCAAACTATGATATCCCATTGTTCCAATGAAAGTCACTTGTGGGGAAAGCCCCCACAAGTGGATGGTTTGAACAACTATTCTTCCATAGCCTGTAAAATTGATTACAAATATGTTATAGCATATAATTTGAAATAATGCAGTAGTGAGAAAATCGGTAGCTGTGATTCAGTTTTAATCTTCCTGCTGATGTGGGAGAAATTAGGTTGTGATTCTGGCTGTTTGGGATGGTGAAAGCAGTCTAAGAAGATAAATCAAAGAGAATTTGAGGGAGTGTGAGTGCAATGGATCAAAACAAAGCAATTTTTTTATTTCCCCATCTCCCTCTCTGCCCGCTTTGAGCCTGGTGTAAGTTGCCCTTAGCAATTATTTTTAAAAAAAGGATGGTCATGCTTAGTAGGACGATCTTCTAAACTAATGTCAGTACATTGGTAATAGCAGCAAGGAAACAGACCAAACACTAAAAAATCTGTTCTTTGTTTTTATTGGCAAGAAATTAAGATCTGATGGCAAGGATTTTTCTTAAGCAGCAGCGAGTAAATTGTTTCAAAGCCATGCATATTCCAGCTCTGTGTGTATAGTTGTATTCTGTGATAGACTAAATCATCTGCATTGGCAGCAGTGGGAATTGGATTATAGTCTTCAAGGATTTTAGTGGTGTATGGCTTGAAATAGATGGATAAGAGACACTTCTTAATTGTAATAAGGGGATCAAATGTGAAACAGTGTCCCTCAAATGTGTAGGATGACAACTGGAGGTGACTCAGTTCTGCAGGACTCTTGACTTCTTGGAGTCCGGGAAGCCACTTAAATTCATGCTGAACATACAGTGAGGGTTGCCCTTCTCCCCAAGGCCTGCAGGCCTTGGTCAGCTATAGACACTGGTGTAAAGAACTGTGATTACCAGCAGCCTGGAGGGTGGTGGAGGTCTGCCTGGCTGGCAGGAACAGGGATGAGCTCATGGTCGGGTGCATGCTGAGGCTCCTAGAAGAGGTGGCTGAATGGGCTCTAAAGCTGCTACTGCTTTCCAAGAGGACAGAGTATTCCTGCTTTCAAGAGTTTAGAAACAAGTTTTTATAGGAATTTGATCCTTACCCTTTTCCTCCAAATGAAAAGGGTAAAGCATTCTCTAAGAAAAGAGCATTCTCTTTTAGCATTCTCCAAGAAAAAAGAGGGAATAAGTACAACTATTTGAGAAATCAGATTTCTGTGATTTCCCTGCAGCTCCCTTCTGCAGTGGGGGCTGAAGTGATATGGGAGGGAAGGGCTCTCACAGCCAATTCCTGGTGTTCAAGTGTTGTAATATACTCCTGTAGACTTCACTTCTTAACAAGATATGTTTTGGTAGATGTATTATGTACCTGCTCTGACATGTTCCTGCAGAAAATATTCTAGTCACCAGCAACTGACCCCATGTGAATTAAAAGACTTATTTATTAGGAAATAAGATGAAAGGTATCTTTATGCAAGCCAGTTAGAGTTGTGAAAGGAAGCCACATTCTAGATGAAAGGGAACACTTAGTCCAAAGTAAAATATGTACTGTGTTTGGTCACATCCCTTGCATGACGGAGGATGGCTTCTTACCCACAAATGATGATATTGTCTTCAGATAATTGTTCCCTTATCAGATAAATCATTGAATTTCTCATTAAAAAATGAGTATATTCTTCTTGAGGATTGCTGTAGTGCCAGTCCATTATGTGTGGGTGGGGACAGAGCCCTGCCATGATGCCAGTGAACGCAGCCAGCTCTGCTACGCCAGGCTTAGTGCTTCCCAACAGTTTCCTTTTGTTTGCTTTCACAGCCATTTCAGGCAGCACTGAAAAAGTCCACTAAACCCACTATCTCTTGCTTGTTCCTACTGCAACACTGGGTCCTGGTGCTGCCAGCTCTCCCCCTGCACCATGTGAGGAGAAATCATGGTCTTGATGGAAATTGTTTGTTTAGATAAACATTTGTGTCTCCGTGTTGCACATTTGTATGCGAGCACAAGCCAGGAAGGGGGGACCTGAAGCACTTACAGAGTCCAGCAGCCATGTCTGAAAAGTACAAGTGCATAATTCTAGATATTTGGGAAAGCTTTGCTGTTGGACCTCATAGATGTGCATGTATGATGGAAAACTGTAACACTCTGTGGTGTGACCCACATGGTGTCACTCAAACTGCAACATCAGAACTTCAGGAAGTACCCCACAGGGATGAGAAATGGGAGCTCATGGTAATTTCTACTATCTGCCAGCAAATAAAACCCTTCTACACCCAGAGGCAAGGCTGCAACTGTATTTCTGCTGTGTATGGTTCATTTCCAAAACAAAATTAAAGATGAGATGAGAACTGTCTACTTTGAAACTTCCCCCAAAGTGGACACTGGCATAGGTGACACTGAGTGGCAAGGAGGTGGCCTGTAAGGAAGGGTGTGCTGAGCACAGCCAGGTACTCCAGACTAATGTCTCACCCTTGTGCCCAAAGTAGGATTTCAATGAAAAAGGGCAGAAGTATATACATAATGATCAAAATTTACCAACACTTAATGGAAAAGTTATTTTATAGATACCTGGTTGGTCAGGTTGGTGCTGCATTTGTATCTCTAACATGTCCTCATTCAGATGGTCTCCATGGCTCAGAATGCCTTTCATCACTTTAAGCAGAGTAATGCTTCCACGAAAGAATATTTTTGCAAGCAGTAGTGCACAGTATCAATGAATCAGCAACTTTCTGGATTTTGCTTTGGTTTTAGATAATTAGCAAGCAGAGAGGCAAAATTAATCCACTCTCTGAACTAACAGTCAATTCACTCAGTTGCAGAATGTATGATCGATAATTATGTTTTAAAATAAATAACTAAAATGTAGATGGCTGTTTTTTTAAATTAATTTTAATTTTCTTCAAGAAAGAATCAGAGAACTACTGCTGAAGGCTGGCTGTTTCCCCAGAGAGATTTCAACACATTTTGTGTCCTCTTTTTCATGCCAACTGCCAAGTGTACAATAATCTTATCAGATTAATTCTGGTGTAAGGCTTTACAATTATTGTTGACATTTACTCTAAGCGGTGATGGGAAATTTAGAAAAAAAAATATTATGTGATGAAGCTCACATGTGAGAATTTGATCACAAAGAAAATATGAACTTATTCATATTAGACTAATGTCACTGATTAAAATTGAATTAGTCCTGATTTACACCAGCCTGAATTGAATTAAGTCAATAATGTTCATCTCCATTCAAGGAAATACTGTGAAAACATGCTTAATCACTACAACTCATGGAGAGAAGGTAATTTCTTTCTTATTGGTTCCAACTTTGCCTATCATGAATGGTATGGTAATTCCTCTTTGTACTGCAAATGAGCTGTCAGCCTTTCTAGCCTCTGCAGTAACTTTCAACACTGATTACATTCGAGATCAGCTGTTTATTTTGACTTTTAGCATTTGTATGAGAACTGCCATAAACAATTGGGATCTAATGCCCTTAATGATCATAAAGGAACTGGTAATTCAAGTCTTGCTTTTTAAATAAATTTTTTTCCTACCGGTAGTTTTCAGTCATGACTGTAGCTGGAGCACATTATCTCACTTTGAACTTCTCATTTAAACAACAAAAGAAGTTTTTTCATTGACAAATATTGTAAATCTCTGGATATCTACTTTGCACCCTTAAGGACAGCTTACTGCAATTGTCCAAGTCTGTAGGTAGAAGACAGGCTGTTGTCCACATAAATTTTAAAATATAAACAACTTTGCAACCCTTAAATCAAAAGAAGTCTCCATACATTTTTGGAGCAGCAGCTAAAACATCTTCAGGCATAATTTATGCTGTTGACAGCCGTTGCATATATAACACCAGGAAGTCTGGTTTTAATTCTTGTAATATTCTTGGGGAGGTGGGTGGCTTAGTTAATAAACTTGATCTTTCACCTTCGGAATCAGATTTAGTTCCCTTGTTGCAACATGTCTGTCTTTAATTTGGATGCTCATTTACTTACAGAGGCTACCCGCTGACCTGCAAGAATCAGAAATTTATGTCTAACACACATCACCAAGTCCAAAGGCAGATGTGCAGTGAAAGGAGCACAGAAGTGGTCATCTGCCCTGGGAAGAATGCCAGAGGGGCATCCTCTGGTGGCCAAGAGGGCTGTGGGCATGGGCAGAGGGGAGGAAACCATGGCTTCTCCAGGTTACTGTGGTAAGGAGACATTCCTGAAGTGTTTAAGGCTGGAAGTTAAGGCCGTGCTTGGACTGCTCCAAAGGGAGCAGTCAGGCTGGGGTGTCAGCAAGATGGCTGCTCCTCCAAAAGTTGTTCAGGACCATCAAGGGCACCACTGAAGACACTTCCAAACAAAACAATTCAGTGTTTACTGAGCATGACCTTTGCAAGAGAGAGGCCATCAAGAGCAGGTATATTTTAAAGTGACAGACTCCCATGTGCTAGCTTAAGCCCCAGCCTCAACACTACATAAACAGGAAACAAAGCTCTTCAGTAAAAGAGAATATTCTGCCTTAGTGTCCACACACACATTGTCACTTCTCAGCTCTCATGTCCAGGTTCCTTCATGCCTTAGATTCCTTGGCTGTTTCTTGGATATCTATCACAAAACACCCAGAAAACGGTCCCTGAAATAAAGGACAGCATCAGATTTTGACTCAAGACACTTCAGTGTCCTTAACATTGTTGATTCCTGTATATAAAAAGAGGGTCCCAGAGGAGAGCCACTAAGTCTAGAGTAGAGCCATTAAGCTGATCACAGAGCTGGAGCACCTCTCTGATGAAGGCAGGCTGTGAAAGTTAAGGCTGTGCAGCCTGGAGAAGAGAAGGCTCTGGGGAGACCAGAGCTGCCAGGAAGTGCATAAGGGCAGCCTCTAAAAAGCTGGAGAGGGACATAACACAAGGGGGAAGTGCCTTAAACTAAAGGAGGGTAGGTTTAGACCAGCTATTGATATTTTTTACTGTGCACTGAAGCATTGCAACAGGCTGCCCAGAGAGGTTGTTAATTCCCCATTCCCAGAGTAGCTCAAGACCAGGCTGGATGGGACTGTGAGTCTGCTTTTCCACTGGGCAAGTGGAAAGTTCCCTGGCCATAGCAAGGGGTTTGGAGATAGGTGATCTTAAATGTCACTTCCAAGCCAAAACATTCACTGTGTCAGGGGCTGAGAAAGGCATAGAGCTCCCCACATGGCAGAATTATTTTAATTTATAGGCCCTGGAAAGTATTACAATAATTATGACTTGAAATGCAGTGTTTTCTGGATCACTAGGCTAATATCTGAAAGAGCTAGACAGGAACCTAGCCTACCAACAAGTGTCTGCTTACTGAACTTTCCGTGCTCTGTCTGGTACAGCAAGAAAAGCCTGTCTGTCTACTTTAGATTTTGAAACCCTAGACCTAAGCCTAACCTCAACCTGAAATGTACCTGGGTAAGAGTTCAAATTGGAAGAGATCCTCTGCTCGATGCACTATATTCCTCTTACATCCCTACTCCCTGGCTGGCCACTGCAAGATGATGCAGTAACGATGTCCTAAAATTCCTTCAGCTCTGGACTCCTAAACAGCTTCAGCCTCAAATGTACTCAAGTGCAAGTGCCCCATTAAAAGCAGCTCTCTGCCTGCCTTTCTGGGCTCTGCAGGTTGTGACAAGAATAACCAGTCTCGCTGCTTTTGCTTCTCTGACTTAACTGATTTCAGGAATGGGATGGCCCCATGGGCTACATATCACTTTAAGGGTAAATTTTTCATGACAGACATTTATGCACCTAAAGCAATTTTTACTGAGACATGCTGTAAAGCCTGGGCAATAAACCATGGGGGCTGAAGGATGGTGTGTCCTGCTATATAATTGCATTTCACAACACATTTCAGGTTAGAGGTAGAGAAAAATGAAGCAGCCAAACAAGTTATTCTACCTGTATCCTGCACAGACCAGAAAGAGAGGAGGAGGAGGATTCATACTAAAGGGAATTGGGGCTCTAATGTAGTTTATGATCCTCTGGGAAGTTATGATGTTAGGGATTAGATTACAATTAGAGGTATGGGATTTAAAGCATGTAGACAGTGCTTATGTACAGGGCACAGAGAGTAAGAGAGGCATGTGTTTATGGGCTTCAGGCTGGAGCTGTCTTGGAGTATATTTACTTATGTCAGGGTGATAGGAAAGTACCTAAAGCAGCTAGAGAGCCTCTCCTTGCTACTTCCTGCAGCTTTTAAAACATCAGGAAAGGACAGAAGTTAGAGCTAGTCAGGTAAGGCAGGTCCTGTCTACATAACTGCCTCGAATGCTGGGTGCAGATCCCAATGCATTTAGAGATATTTTTCTGCAGTTGATTTGCAGCAAGAAGATTTTGGGAAAGAAGAGTTCTGCTTTGGAGAGCTAAAGTCATTACATCATTGTGCATGAAGCAGTGTTACATTCCAAGAAAAGTTTCCTTCAGGATTAAGCGGACAGGCTAAGTTAATGTCAGGTTTAAAGTTTGAGTTGGACAAGCAAAAGAATCTGTTCCTGGTGCTTTTTCAGAGCTAGGAGGGTTTCACAGAGAGGAGCTATATTTGATGGTCAAGATCCTTTTGTCATGACTTCAGGTAGGTATGGCCTTTTGGAAACTTCTGAGCTTATTCATGGGGATTAATTATGAGACACAAACACCATCCCTGTGGGATGGTGTAGTGGGAGGGCAGAGGTTGAAAAGCTGGTGGTGAACTGAAGGCGGTCTGTCCCTCATGTCTCTCTGTATATGGAGATGCTATGCACATCCATTTGGGATTTGTTGTTGGGAGCCAGGATGAAGAAACAGCCAAACATGATTTTCTTGCTGCGCAAGAGCCCAGAAGGATGAGGTGAAAAGAGGAATTTGGTGTAGTCTCGAGCCCTTCTGTGATGATTTCAGGGAAGGTGCTGCTCCTCGTCCACCTGCTTTTGGGGTCCAGGTCTTGATGTGCTGTCTTCCATGCTCCAGGCAGTAAGGGTGAAAGCAGCTGATAGAACAGCTGAGAAGCTGAGTTTCAGTCTGAAATAACTAACTCCTGCTAAAATTAATTTCACGCTTGTTTTGGGTGGAGATTTGGGGTAAAGCTGGAGGGAGCAGAGTCGTTTCACAGAACCAGATGCCTTCAGAAAATTAATTATTCTTTAGTACTACACAACACAGAAAATTTTGATGAGAACAAGAGCGCTTGTCCTTGTGTTGTTATTTACTGTGTGGGATACACAGCTTTTTAATCATCTAGATCCTCTCCCCATCTTTCTAGAATGAACAAGGTGCAGCAAGACCAGACATTCCTCCTGCTGTAGTTTCTTAAAATGCAACTCTGACACACAGACCACCCGCCCCATCTCCACCCTCAACCCTGGTTCAAGGCATTTTTGAATGAAAATCACAAGATACTTTGAGAAGTGTCCAGTAAGCCCAGTTGTACTTGAAGCCATAAACAATCTCCTGGACTCACATTTACTCCTCATCCCCATGATGCTTCTCCATGTGCAGGATGTGACAAAAAATAACCCATCTGACAACTGTGTCTCTGTAAGCCAACCCTAGCCTGAAGGACACCCACATAGGGAGTCAGAAACTAGGAGTTAGTCTAAGCCCTCCAACTCTACTATTAGCTGCTTCCCCTTAGTGTCTTCAGGTTGTATATGAATACATTTTTCTGCATGAATTCCTAGCCCCCAAAATTTTTCTTGATTAGGGTAAGTTTTGAGTCTATTAGTTTCTCTAACTCTAACTCAAACCTTAAAACAAGATTTTCTCACAGGACAAAGTTCTACCTTAGAATGTAACTTTATGTGACTTTCAATTTTCATTTCTCAACTACTTTTTAAAAATGTCCCCAGTTTCCTAGACACAGACCTATGTAATGAAAATATTCTGCTTGACTACTTTAGGTCAGAACTGTAATTCTAAATCATAATCTTAGCGTGAAATATAGAAGAATAGTAGTTTATAGTCTAAGACACCATGGAAGGCAATCCCTCTTCCTTTTCTATCCCTGAAGAAAGTCTCAGTAAGATAACATTAGCTCTAACCCTATCCATGGCCTTGTTTACACAGTCAGTAATTCAGATATTCAGATGTAGTGTAAGGCCTTTGCCTCATAGATTTTCAGTACTGTGGGCCTTGGGGTGTGACACAAAAATAGAGTCTTCAAGTACACTAGGTTGTAGCAGCTGGAACCCACAACATGATATGCAGCCGGATCATTGCTTCCTCTAACTTGTGAGACAAACCCTTGAAACCCCCCTAACACCAGTCCTATCCCTTCATGGTGCTGCAAAAAAACCTGTTTGCTGTAGGTTTTCTAATCATAGCCCAGCCCTCACTGTCCCTGGAGTTGCTGTAAAACTGCACTAACACCAGTCCTGTTCTGTGTTGCTGAGGTCTACAGGGTACAGCAAGACTACCCTGGCACCACGGAAAACCCTCTGATACCAATCTTTGTCAGACTGGGCCTGTGTGATTCTGTCAGAGTATGTGTAGATCCCCTGCCTTTGCAAATGATAAAATTAAGCTTACCATTAAGCTATTTGACAAGGCTTTTGGGTCAGAAACCCCATGTTGTACAGCAGTGAGTAGCACTCCTCCACAGTGATCAGGGCTCTGAAAGATGCAGGAAGTATGGCTTGTCTAGAAGTGTTTTCTGCTAGAATGAAACCTGATCCTATCTCTAAGTCATAAAGAAAATTGCTCATATGCAACAAAAAGCCATATAAGATTTTTGTTATTGTTTTGTTATTTTTGTTATATTTCTGTTTATATATATATATTCAGTTTTTCTCCCAACCTTTCCATCTTCCTCAAGGCTCAACAAATATACTTTTTTCTTCAAGATGCTTTTTGCTATATATCCCTAATGCAAACTTGTAGGGTTTCCAGGGACTTGCTGTTACAGAAAAATGGAACAAGGCTGAGAACTACTTATAGTATGGTATATTAGTGGTACTTGCTATATTAGCTGCTTTCAAGACTCTGCAGAATGCAACAATAATTATTCTATAGATCTTTACATTCCTAAACACTGATTCTAATCAAAACTTTAAAATTATCCAGATTCTGATCTTTACTGTCAAAGGTAATGCAGTATCTGCATAGTATCTTCAGCACCACCAGTAGCAATCTTGATCTGTACTTCATTGGTTCAGTACACTCAGTTTAAATATCTGGAAACACCCAGAGGCTCTCTCACACCATCAACCCTACTAATCCTTTCTGGCTTCTGCACAAGGAAGCAGGAAATGCCTACCTGTGTCTTCAGGATCTGGATTGCATGCCTCAGTCCTAATCTCAAACATTAGGTGCATTAATATGTCAATATAAGGACTTGCAACATTGAAATGAGTCCTCATTGCACTTTTCTAAAATCTTCAGGGTGTCATAAGAATGACATCTGTATTTTTAGGTTCTAGAAGCCTAATCCTGATGTTACTTTTCTCCCTTAATTCTGGGAAAAAATCCCCAACACCTGTTTTGACATTTCCTGAATCTCTATGACGTGCCATGGTGCTGCATCACTTCACACAATCTAGCAGAATTTTTCTGGTACTTCATTCTACTGATGACTCATGCCAGAAAGTTAAATTGGGAAGTTCTGTTGGGCAGAGTGGGTGCAAAACTAAGAAAGAATAGTTGCAGTGTCTGAATGTGCCCTGCACGTGCCTCCTCTCCTGTAATTCAGCACTAACAAAATAGTAAGGAGAAAGATATCACTGCTTTGGTATTCCTGGTACCCCAGGAGTCAGGGATTAACTGTTTCACTTGCTTTTTTGATTGCCAGGTGCTGTTTTACTGTAGGGGAATTTCTTTGCACCTCTGTGTTGGCCATGGATCTCATCACAGTTGGGCAGCAAGTGGGCTGAGTTCAATCAAAGTGAATTCCTTATCTCCCGCAGACTGTCTCTGCTGGAAGGTGCAGCTTTCAGTAGTCTGTACTGCAGCAGGCAGGATTTCTCCTTTTGGTACCATCTGGGTTTGATTAAATTTACATACTTCATCTGGAGAATTCAAGTGCAAACGTCCAGCTACTTTTGGCTTGTGTTACCATGGACATGGCTGGAGAGGTAATCTATAGACATCTGTGACTCTAATTCCACTGCTGTTGCTGAAGTAGGAATTTTCTAAACTTTATTCAGCATTTGAGGAGATGGGTAGATTGAGATTTAACTTACATTAGTCATAAGTGTGGATATTTTGTGTGTAGATATTTTGCACAGTGTCTGTTATACTGAGGTCACTATTTTATGACAAAGCCAAACTTTCCAGCAGCAGTGACTTAAAATAATATGAAACAAAAGTGTAAACCAGCTAAAGAGTGGAAACAGCATGTGATGATGTAAGTCTACATTACAGGGCTCCAACAGCACTCCAGGCCTGGATTCCTGCCCATCTGAAGGCATCCTTTCAGAAGACTAGATCAACTCTCACTTGTCCCATATCCTATCCCTGGGATAGGGAGGGATTCAAAAGGATGTCTCCATCTCACAGTCTAGAGGATGAGGTCACCTGTTGATGAAGCACCTGATGCTGATGTCCATTATAGGAGAGGTGTGAGCTGCAGTCTTCATATTTCAAACGGGTGCCCTCACTTCTAGACTTTAAAACTGGGAATAAACTGTCTTTAATTAAATGGATGTTTAGAAAATTTGACTACTGTGCTTCAGCTGGAGTAATCACTCAGCTCTCAGATATCTGGGCTCCAATGGCTTCAGAAAGTCAAATGCCAAACAGTGGTGCCCACAACACTAGAGAGAACTTAGCAGTGTCTCAAGAGGATGGAGCCAAGCAGCACAGCAGATAAATGACCAAGCACTTCTGCAGCTGTGTATCTTTATGACCTTTGAAAAATCACCATCCCTTCCTCTGTCTTTAAAAATGGTCTCACAAATACTACTCTGACTTAAGGAAAAATTTGTAACAATGTGTGGTTTATAAAAAATCTTTCCTCAGTGTTTCCCCTTCTACCTAGTCCAGAGCTTTACTCTGGGGATTTAAATCTTCTGGTTCTTATGAAATTGAGACCAAGCATGCTGTGCATAATTCTTATGAGGGAATGACAAGTACCACTTCTTTGTTGTTTCCTATGAGGAAAGGCTAAGAGAACCGGCATGGTTCAGCCCAGAGAAGGAAGAAAATACTTCAGGGTTATCTAGCTGTGGCTTTCCAGTACCTGAAGGGAACCTACAAAAAAAAATGGAGGGCAACCTTTTAGAAGAGCAAGTAATGGCAGGACAATGGGGAATGGCTTCAAATTGAAAGAGAGTAGGTTTAGACTGGGTTTGAGGAAGAAATTTACTGTGAGGTTGTTGAGACACTGGAGCAGGTTGCCCAGAGAGGTTGTGGCTGCCACATCCCTGAAAGTGTCCAAGGCCACATTGGATGGGGCCCTGAGAAACCTTGTCTAGTGGAAGGTGTCTGCCCATGGAAGGGGACTTGGAACCAGATGATCTTTAAGATTTCTTCCAACATAAATCATTCTTCAATTTTATGATTCTATGATAGAAAAATTGTTCCATTGATTTGTATTGCTTCTTCCTGTCACTTTTTTCCCCAAAGACTATTGCACCTATAAAAAACCCCAATACTTTAATTTTGAACCGGTCTAGTAGAAATCCATTAAACAGTGCATGCTGAATACATAAGGCAATTCACAGAGAAACTTTCCATAGCACCCAGTAGTTATTGGTACCACAAAGTAAAGTGTCATCTTTTACTAAGTAGCAGTTCAAGTGCATGCTGTCGGCTGGTAAAAAATGCATGGTGTATTGAGTTAATTTAGCCAGCACTGAAATAAAAGACTTGCACTTGTGTATGGAAAAGTTCCTGGCAACTAAGTTAAGGGGTGAGATGGACCTTTGGGAGGAAATTTCTCTCCCATAAGAATCAGTGCCCCAAAAGCCTGTGCTCAGGACTAATGAAGCACCGAGCCAAGTCCCAAAGGGCAACAGAGACTAGATCTCTGAGACATGAATTTGAGATCACTGAGGGCTGCAGGCTCATCAAGACCCTGAGAAGACTCGCTGGTGCAACACATACAACCTCTTGGCAATGGGAAGTGTTATGTCACTTCCCTTAGTTTCTGCGGTGTCTTGTCCATATAGGCATCAAAAGCAGCTACCTAAGAATTTCAAGCACTTATCAGACAGAAATATAATTTGATCCAAAGTTCAGCTAAGTCTGCATATAACCTTAATTTGTCCAGCCGAGCATGAGGTCAGTGTGATCTACAAAAGCAGGTCAGAGGCAGGACTACACTCGTGACTGGTGCTGATGCTCTGCTTGTCTCCATCTGCAGTTCCTCTTCCCATTACCAGCTGGCACACCCGGACTTGGGGACATGGTTGGGAACATTGGTGCTAAGCTTAAATGCAAGTCTGTGTGCAAGCATTAATCTGTCTCATGCTCTGATTTTTTGAACCCAAGTTCATGTTCATTTTGGAGCCTTTAGAAGAGACCAGAGTGTGAGCTGGGCAGTGAAGCTGAAGAGCTTGACTGGCTTTTCCCTGTTAGCCTGTGGCAAAGTACAGCCCTCTTTCAGCACAGACATAACAGATCCTTTGTGGATCTGTTGTGTGGATCTGCAGTTATGGCAGATTTTCCAGAAGTGAAGAAGCTCTTGGTCCATGACCATAACTCTGGTGAATGCAGTGCAGTGTCTTAGGATGACTGCTGAAGTTTCTTGCCAGCCTTCAAAGATGGAGTGAGGCCATTTACATTCCTAATTAGCTCTATAGAAATTGAATTAGCTTGAGTTTCTGTGGAGAGCAGAGCTAGTTCTGGAAGCGATTCTGCTTCTGGCCCAGATGCTAACCAGCATCTGTGCTGTCTGAGTCTTGCCTGGGCTGGAGACAGATACCATGTCAGTAAATACATGTTTATTGCTTCACACACATATCCTTGCACCGAGCACAGTCCTCATTTGTACATGCATTTATCTTTGTACTTTACACATGTGAATTTCTTATTTTCTGAGGAGGACATCTTAACTGGAAATAATGTCTGCAGGCAGATGGGCTGAGAAGCCTTTGATGACCACATGGTTATTGTTAGTTTCAGCAGCAAGAGCAGTCATCAGCTAGGGAGAGTGCCACTACAATTGAATGATGATGGGTTTTAGTAGTTCTTTGCACAGAAGAAGGCTGGGTTGACTGAGCTTTAAAAAACAGTACTCTGCAAATGTTTTATCTGCATAGCCAAGTTTCTTTTCTTGGCCTAGCTTGGAAAAAAATCAGATGTATGCAAGATTTCAAGTGTCTCTGAAGCATTTGTTAGGACTTAATTTGATTATAGACTTAACAGAAGTTTTTAGAGCCAGCTTTGTTTCTTTAGAAGTCTTTTAGTTTATTCTGTTCAGATTTAGCAATTAACATTACATTCTGAATGGGACATAGCCTTGTAACAGGTGGAAAAGTAACATTTTTTGGGACTCAATAGGCAGCACAATTCAATTTTGTATATGAGCAAGCATTTAGACGAGAAACAAAGTCAAAATCATTGGGTAAATCGCTGGGTTTGTGTAAGTGGGAGTCCACTGCAGTGGATGAAAAGGTGTCAGGACCACTTCATAAGGACTAGCTCCTCAGGGAAAGAGATACCAAGTGGACTCTGCATGCTGTGAAGTCTAGATTTTCTTTTCATGAAAGCATGACCTTCCTTTTCTTTTTTTTAAATCTGACTTCAATATATGATTTCATTAGTTTCATTCGTTCAAAGTCCTATTTAGAGAAGTGGGTCCGTAATGTATCATCTGACATTTTCAATACATTTCTAGAGATCCATCTGCAATTATGTGTCCTGGCTCTCTTCTATATTAATCCTAAAAAAAATAGATAAGTGGATTAGTCTAGTGATTTGCCATTTACAGATCCACATGGACCCACAGGATTTCTGTGGTAAATTATAACAGGTATCTTCAGAGGATTTCTAAATACAATTTCTATTACATAATTTTAGTCCTACAATAAAAATACCTTTGAAAATAATTTCCTGATTTTCTTTGTTGAAATAGAAAGGAAAACTCATTCTTTAGAGTTTTTTTAATATTTTACCTCTTTTATAACTGTAAGAGGATTCAAAAATTAGCTGGATGTGAGGTCAGGTCTTTTTGCTGTCAATATCTTCATGAAACAAAGTGCATGTTCATTTTGGTTATATAAACATTTTGGACACTTGTGTTTTCCAAGTTTTCTTTCTCTTTGGTGCTGGACTGACATGACGGGAGATGCTCTGAGGTGTTACTTCTGATGTGAAACTGTCCAAGGATGAAATGATTTTCCCAGTCCCCTAACCATATCTCTCCTCTTTCCATGTGTTCACAGTGGTCAGTTCTGTGCCTTCTGCGACTGCAAGGCAAGCAGAGACGAGCTAATGTTCTTTGTGAGGAATATTTCACTCACAGAACTCTCTCATAATCTTTCTTGTTTGAAAAGTTCATTGAAAGTAGCATCTGACTTTGAATTCCTACAGCAGCTATGCACAGATGGGGAGGAAAGAGTAGAAGAGAAGGGTGTACATAGTGGTGCTTGCCTCTGCATATTCCTCTTCAAATTAGACTTATTTGCTGTGTCATTCCCATTCACTGGCCTTGGGGGGCCACACACAGCCCAGTGTGGCTCTCACCATCAGGCCATTCTGTGGGTGGCAGGATGGGCTGGGTGCTGGATTTTGTTGACTGTCCTTGACACTCTGTCACAAATCCAGGCAGCCAGACAGATTCTCAGACTTTACTTCCAGAATTTGTGCTACCTTGGAGGTACAAATCAACTGGAAATCCTGCAGATTGGGCCAGTGGAGGTTTTTTCTATGCTGAACAGAGAAGGGATCTCATCCATAATTCAGCTGAGCTGCAGTGAGCTTTGGCTGCCAGACCTGTCCAGCAGGCTGGACTCATCTCTGTGGTAGGATAATGGCTCCAAAAGGTTTAACCACCTTTGCTCCCAGTCTCTGGACATATTTTGGCTATTGCTGGGGATGTAGCTGCCTCAGTTAAAAAAGATCACAAGCTTGCACTGTTATTAACTAGCAGCATTTCTCTGTAATTCTGTAATTCAAAGCAGGCTTTGCTCACTTTTTTGCTCTATGTACAAGCCACGATGATGATAGGATTTCCAAAATCAAAGCTGAGTGCTGAACTGAATTAGGAGAGTAAAAGCCACACTGCCTGGTTTGGGAGAGCAGAGAATAATTGTTCAGGATCCTCCCAGCCGGTTTGGCAGTGGTGGTGAGGGAATGGTTTTCTTCTATCAAACTTGTTTTATTTTTATTGCAAAATAAACATTTTCTGGGCATTGCATGGCAATTACTCACTCTGCCCCTCCAGGGATGAGGTCGTACCAACTGCACATCACAGAGGAAGGCAAAACTTTCCCAGTTAGATTAAAACTTGCATCAAACAAAGTGAACATCAGTGGAACCTTGTTTTTGTTCCTCTTAAGACTGGCTCACATTATATCTCTGAACACTGTGTCTGCATTAACACATTGGGCTTTGAACTTAGGTTTGACGGGTAAACTGATCTTCAACTTTTTACCCCAGTATGGCAATAAGGCTTATTCCATATTCCTTTACCTTCTTCTTTTCAGGAAAACTTGTTTACTGGGGCAGGCTAATCTGTTCAATAACTTCAGGTACAGTATTACAAAAAGTTAATTAAACACGGTAGTGAATTTATTTGAAAATGACTGATTATTAGCTAAGGTCACTCACCATGGCAGAACATAACAAAAAGTGTAATTAAATAAGCTATTTGAAAAATAATGTGAACTTGAGCCTAAAGGAACTGTTATCTTTCAGACTGATCTAAATTTAAACTGCCCAGCCCTGCACACAGACAAAGTGATTGTAAAGTCAGAAGTATGTGATTTCTCAGCTCTTTATGGTTATCCTTCCAAAATATCTTGGGCTAATACTGAAAATAATGAAGTAATACAAAAGCATTTGGTAAAAAATTCTGTTTTCCATGAAGCTAGAGCTGCCTAGTTAACAATTGTTTCTTGCTTCACAGGGAGAAAGAAAAGTACTTTAAATGGCACCTCAGGGTGACTGGTTTGCTAATGCTGCTTAAGTAATGGTTACCATTTCACTTTTATTGTGCTCTTGTTAATTAAGTCCCACATTTAAAGAAAACAGAAATTCAATATAAGGAAATAGAGTTCTTAAGTTATTGAATGCTATACATCTGTGAAATCTGGCTGAGAAATAAGGCTTCAACACTTGATTTAGTATTTAATAGTTTTTTATTAAGTTTTAGAAACCAAAAAAAATCTTAGACTGACATAGCCAGGATAAACCTTTTTTGAATGTTTCTGAAGATAAACAAAGAAGGGAAAATACTGTCTGCATGTTCAGCTTAAAAAGACTGTGAGATCAGCTCAGCTGTTCAGAGCATAGTGCAAGTAACACCAAGGTCATGGTTTTGAACCCTGTATGGGCCATTCACCCAAGAGCTGGACTTGATGACCCTTGTGGGCTCCTTCCAAATCAGAATAGTTTGTGATGTCTGAAATCTTGGCCCTGGACTGTTATGGCACGCGCTGCAATGAACCCATGAGAGCAACAGCATTCTTGGGGCCCGGAGAGCACCACTAGAGATTACTGAGGGTAAAGACAAAGTGACAGGTCCTCGTTTGAGTATCCAAAGACTGTTTATTCAAAGGATTGAGAACAACCTCATATGAATTTGGGGATGAAGACAGGATTGGAAATAAGGGCACCGGATTAAATACTGGGCAAAAGGGTGGGTCTGAGGGTCAAGGTCCAATAGGGACAGGGGAAAGTGGTATGGGGGAGCGGCTAAAGAGAAGGGGAACCAATGGGATAACAGGGGTGGAGCAATGCAGCAAAACAGAGCCAATGGGGGTTGATGGAAGGAAGAACATTCTAGGAAGGGTACATAAATGGGAAACGGGGACTGAACAAGGGTGACACTAATTTCCACAAACTACTACAACACCAGAACCCAAAAGGCACCAACATGTGACTGCAAAGCCTGTGGGAACAAGGTTTTCCCCACCCTAATCTGAGGGGTGCTTCTTCTCTCCCGTGCTGTCCCCTCCAGGGTCGAGGCATTCCAGCAACAAGGCCCCTGGACCTCCACACTGGACCATACCTGGCTCCCAACTCCCCATGGCATTCGCCATTTGTGGTGTCTTTGGTCATCCACACAGAGCCACCGCTGAGGCTCAGTTACATCTTCATTTCAGGTTTCCTGCTCCACTGCAGGTGCCTATGAAATCTAAAGCAAGAAAGCAGGAATCTATTAAACACTTAAAGAGAAGGTCATAGAGGATCCGAACTGTCTAATTAAGCAACAATTTTTCTTTTGCTTTGTTAGCCAGACAGGTGTGTAGCTTATTTATTATCCAGGCTGCTAAATTTATAGCTCAGCAGATTCCCAGGAGTAGAGTGCAGCAGCAGGGGCATGCTATTTGAGTGCTTATTTTATTTTATTTTATTTTATTTTATTTTATTTTATTTTATTTTATTTTATTTTATTTTTCTGAAAACTACATAGGATAAACACTTTGTCTCAGAAACATTTGAACAGTGTCCCAGTGAAATGGGCTTCTTTTGCCAGTATGAATGAACTATATTAAAAATTGTGCTTGGATAGCACACACTGAAAAGCCATGACATTATTTTCCAGAAAGTTTTTCCAGCTTTCTCCATGGCTAAAGGCATCTTTTACTCAGGCATTCTTCAAATTCCAAAATTTACTTTGTTTGTGTATTAGTGAACTTTTTAGCTAAAAATATTTCTGATTTGGACAGTAAGGACATGTACTAGTTGTATTATCTGGCTGCATCTCTCTGACAAAAGCTGAAATCTGCATCAGCTTACCTTTCCTGCACTCTACTTCTTTTTTACTATTAGAGGTGATTGACAAATAGAAAAGTAGTGAGCTTATTTTTTGCTCCCCTGTGATACATAAAAATGTTCTCTTTGAATTAAAAGTTCAGATTTAATCTGTCCTTGAAAATGCTACAAGTTGCTGTAGGAATGAAAAATTAAACTCAGCAGTACCCAGAAACAGGAAATTATTCTTATCCCACTGGGTTTGCAAGTGCAAAGCCTGGTGTGTAGAACAACTGTTCCTTACAATACAGAACCATGGCAATTACACCACATATTGCTTTCTATTTCATGTGTTTTATTTGATTCAGCTCTGTTCATGACTTTTTGCTCTAATTTTTTAAGAGTAACAGTAAGTGGAGTGTGAAAATGTTTGTGTGTTGTTTCCATGCGTAGTCCAAATTTAGTTATAAATTTTAGTTATAAGTTTTTTAGCACCTATTTTACTGGCATTGTAACAGATATAAACAGATAGAAATGGATGCAAAAATGCAGTATTGAGTGTATCAGGCTAAGCTGTGCTAACCACTATTCAAACATGAATGTGAAAAAGATTTTATTATTCTTGCAGAGGTACAAACGTATCTTGTAAAGTTTAGTGTTAACCAATCTTTCTTAGGTCTGTGCTAGTTCATAAGATTAGAATATTATGTTCACAAAATTAGAATATTTCATTCACAACATTAAAGAAAAAATGTCAATTAAAAAAGTGATTTTTAACCTGTATGGAACATGTATGTGTTGTTGACTTTGAATAACTATTTTCAAAAAATCACATCTAGTTCCAACTCCCCTGCAATGGTCAGAGATGCTTTCTACTAGACCAGGTTCCTCAAAGCCCCATCCAGCCTGATCCAGCCTGGTCTCTTCCTTATTGGCAGTTACTGCGTTTTAAAGAGGGACAAAAGCAAAGAATTCCTCAGCTTTCCTGTGCTGGCTGTGAGCAGCAGTAAATGGTCTCCCCACCGCTGGGTTTCTTTGCCCTGCAAAGCTGCTTCTTTCCTTGTGTGCCCACCCTGACCCCCTGTGAGTCTCCTTTGTCACTGCCTTGTCATTGCCTTGTCACCATCTGCATCACTTTGGTGTCTGTCCTACTGCCCACACCAGTGCATTGCATTGCTAAAAATACTAACATAAAAGAGATTGAAAGAGAGACACATTTTTAATCTTGGGCGTGTCCATTTATTTCTGTATAAATATTTGAGTTGAAATTTAGGGTAGTACCAATCCAAACACTTTGGGAGAAATTCAAATAAACGGCCTCAGTCAACATGGTTGCCTTTATCAACAAGAAATGTCATCTTCTCCAGAACAGAAATGGTTTGTTTGACAAGATCTGCGCTCCTTGAAACCCTACACTCCTGTACTGGTTCTGTGTTACTCTCATAATATTATTTTTTTCTTTTAGAGACAATATGTTCCATTATTTTGCTTGGGTAGAGAAGCAATGTAGCAGTTCCTGGGTAGATCCTCTTCATCTTTTTCAGTCTGGGAAAAATAAGAATGTATGAAAGCCAGGGAAAATGTCAATGCATTTATTCCTAAAGTATTAAGTTCAGCAGTTCCCCAGCCCTTAGGACCCTCTGGAGTAAGTTCTTTGGTCCTTTTGATTTAAGAAAATTTAATTTTAGTAGATTCTGGCTTGAATCCTCCTTCATGAAAGATGCTTTTCAGTGCATATATGTCCTATGAGTTGATTCAATTCTCCCATTCTGTTCTGAAAGCAAAAGCATCTATTAAATATCCGCAGTCCTTTTGTTTGAGTTCCTTTTCTTCCTAACACATTTTATGTTTCCCGTTACTAATGCCACTGATGACTGAATTTTCATTAATTTCTTTACCTTTTGCCAGTTTTATCAGATGGCTCCAATTTCAATTTGTACCTTGCATTTTGCTATTAACTTTTGTTTTATATTCAAACACAATTGTTTCACTTCTGTTGTTGTGGTCACATCTCCTAACCAGGATGTTTTTGTGGCTAGAATAACTGTTTTTTCCTCTTCCCTTTCTGAATAGTCAGTCTGGGTGCATCCAGTAGTATGTCCTTGAGCAATTTCCAGCTTTTGCTAATATTTCCCACTTCAAATGATGTACATTGCAGTGGCAATGAATCAGGAACTGACAGACAGAATTAAAACCAGTGTTCAGCCCTCCTCAAATTTGTAGGAGAAGTAATGGAATAAACAATGTCAGAATAATTTAATACTGAGAGAAGCAATTGAATTAAAGCGCTTTTGTGTACATAATGTCAAAATGCATAAAAGAAAGTAAGAAACCCATATGTGGAAAGGAAATACAGATTTTCAACAAAATCAGTTTCAGAACTGCATTTTGTGAATGCAGACAATTTTCACTTTCTTGCGTAAGACACAGCTTGACAGCTCGATGCTCACCCTCAGACTGAGCTGAAACACAATGCTCAGTCTGTACTGCTGCACCTGGGCTTTAGTGCCCAAAGGTCTTGGAAGAGCCCTCTTTTAGGATGTGATGAGTTACCCCTGGATCTGTTTTCCCAACGGACTTCACTCTATTTTATGTTTTTTTCTTTTGCTTTCTGTGGTTAGCCCAGTTTGGGTGCCTTAAGTTGGCTGGGAGGAGTGCCATCTGCAGGGAATGCCACAACAGGAGGTGGCACAGGGCCACCAGGGCTGGGCACTGCCAAGCTCGTGGTGCCTGAGCACAGCAAGAAGCTCACAGCCAGACTGGGGGAAACCTGAGGGTAAAGCTCAGGAAACTTGCACTGCATCCTCCAGATTCTCAAGGAATCTTCCCAAATTTGGAGGTGCTGAGATGCCTTGGAATGCATAAAAGTGGGGCTAAAGCATGGCAGGAGGCTTTGGCAGAGCTGAACTAAGGCTTAGGGATGTCACTGATGCTGCTGATGTTGGACCAGGGACCCAGAGGCACGTAGGGCCTGTGCTGCTGCCACTTTGGTCCTTGAGGCAGCCTTTTAGCTTTGGGCTGGTGTTATGACTGGTGCCATGAAAAATACAGGAAGCTGAATGGTGTCATGGTAATTTGTACATAGCAAGTGCTCTCATCTCAGTATTCAGGATGCAAATTCTAACCTAAGAAGGGACCTGAGGGATATTCTCCAATTCCTCAAGGATGTCCCTCCGTACCAGTCACCTGAGGTGCATATTACAGCCATGCATGGGAAGTTTATCTGGAATGTCACCTTTTCCTCATGGTCACCCTCAACCCAGCAGAGGCCTTGTAAGCTGGAGTATGGGAAGCTGCCCCAAACGAACACCCACAACCTTCCCAGAAGTTTAGACACTCTTTGTATAATTTCCTTTGGAAGTGCAGATATTTTTCCTCATCTGTGTTCTCTTTGGTTAAAAGTGAGGAAATATCTTCATAAAGACCAAATAGGAGGCATGGAGATAAGAATGACTAGAAAAGAAAGTTTACCTAGATTGTTAGAGAGCAGGAGTCATGCTGTATTGGAATGGGTCTGCCCCCTGTGAAGCAGCTTGGGTGGAAGAGGTGCTGATGTGGGGTAAACACAGAGCAAAAATTATGAATTAAATCTGGTAACACTGTGCTCAAAATGGGATGGAAATATCCCAGGTTTTTGGAAGCAAACCAGAATATAACCTGTGCAAAACCTTTGAAAATGCCAGTGTTTGTGAGGAATGTTCATGGTTAAAATCCTATTAAGAACAAAATTCTTTATTTCCCCTTGGAATTTATAATTCAGGGGATATCTCAGACATTTTTTCTGTATTGCTGCATTCTATTACTACTACTGAGTTTAAACTGGGTTCATTTCTTTTAACAGAGACTATTACCTCTTTGTATCTTGTTATGTCAGTCTTTCCATAAATACTTACTGATATTTGAGAGTTTTCCAGAGTAATGCTTGTCTTTCTATAATATCATCCATCTGATGGGGAAAAAAATTAATTCTTAAAGAAGAGCATGTTAATGTATTTAATGATTTTATAATTTTTCATTACTATTTTTTTATGGTGAATGTAGCCTCATAATATAAAAATTTTACTATGCATAAAAGAAATGCCACAATCATTAGTGTAATGCTTATGATGCATGTCTTTTTTTCCTGGTAAAGTATGTGACAAAAAGCCATAACAAAGTATGCCATTGATTATTTTATCAATGTACTGGATGGGAAAGGTGAGCACATGCTTTCAGAATTCTGAGAATTTTCTCTGTATTTTGTGAAGAAGTTCCAGCCAACTCCCTGCTTTGATTTTAGGGAAGTTTTGAGGCATGCCAAACCTGAAATGCATACTGTAGATTGTCAAAGGCAGCACCAATTTCACTAATGGCAGACACTTTGTTTTCAGGTTTTCCTAATACTTTAAGAACCAGAGACTACATTAAATACTACATACAACTTGTGGCTGCAAGCCAAAAGGAAGGCCACATGACATTTAGTGCCCTTGTCTGCAAGCTGATAAAAGAGTCTGGATTCTCTAAACTCTTTAAGTGCTCAGTGTCAAGCTGGAATTCAGTAACTGCAGCCCGAACAACTTATGTTATTTAAAAATGCACACTTAGCTCTAAGAGGTTTCCAAGCACTCTGATGCTGGGGTATTTGAACAGAGTAATAGGGTGCTTTTATAAAAGCTTTTTATTTTGCAATTTTATGTTCTTCATCTTGTTCAGATATTGTTTACTTTAGAATTCTTCTGATAGACTCAAAATTAAACATGCTACTCAATATAATGGGACAGGACTTTGACAACCCTCAGGAAACTAAAAATGTTTGAAGTGTTTAGACTTTGCTATATCACAAAGTAAAATTTGCAGTTTGAGTATGTGCTCTGGGATCACATAAAAATGCTAGACAGAATTATTCCTATCCGGTAATTTGAACTACCCAGACCTGCTGGTTTGTAATGTGCAGATGAACCTGTGTGTTTGCTCCTGCCACGAGCTCCAGAGTTGTATAAAATTGTGCTGAAATCCCTGTGCACAATAATCCCAAATGCTAGTGTTGCTGGCTCTTAGTCCATCCCGGATAGGAAGTAAATTGCCTGGTCTTTGTTTTGCCTACACACAAACAAGTACAGCTCCTAATTCACTGCAGGCATTGCTACACCTTGCTTGAAAGGAGATCATGCTTGTTTAGCTCCTTTCCTCTCTATCTGTCACCGTGGAGCCATGAGAGAATTGGGGGATCACAGCCTCTTAGCAGGATTTTGCAAAGTCCTACACTGCATCCTTAATTATTTTAGTTAACAAGCATTTAAGTGAAACATGCTGTGCCTGTGGACTGAGTATCTTTCTCAATCTTCCAATGAATTAATGGAAAATTGAATTTCTGAGAAAAACTATTTTTGTGTCTGACTCTGCAGCAAGAGGAGAATTCACAGCTAAAAACGAAAAATAAAGCACGCACTGAGACTGAAAATAATTTAATTCTCAATGGAATTCTGGAATTCCTAAATCCTACACCTCTAGGGAGCTGTAATGGATATGCTTTGTATCTCTGCAGCGGGTTGTCTGTCAACAAATTTAAGTTATCTCCTTCTCCTGTCCCACACCAGTGAGACCTGGAGCATAAGGGGAATTCCTCTGGCTTAACATCAGCATCTTTAGGAAACATGCAAAATGAGAGATGGTTACAAATTACTTTGCTTCCACTGTAGTAGCATCCAGTGCAGTGTCTGAAAGACAAACGCCATACACTGAAATGTGTCACATGCTGCTAGAGAGGGCAGGGGAAAGGTTCATTCATCTGGACTGAGGCTTTCCACTGCTCTGAGGTGCAGGTGCTGGCAGCTGGGGTGAGCAGTGAGCCAGGTGGATCCACCTGGGAGTTATCCTATGCTTCAGCCAGCTGGTATTGTCCAGCTGAGGAACATTACCAGTGAAAACCCTGTGAGTAAGAGTGTAGATACAAAAAATGTGAGTGGATCCTGGGAGTTCTTTAAAAGAAGCTGCTTAGATGGACAAAATAAATGTGGCTAGGGAAGTCATACAGGAGACAAGAAAAATTTGTGTTAAAGCTCATTCTGGTGTAATGGTGAATGGGGAACAAGTTAAAAATCAGATAAATAGCAAGTACCCATTCCCCCTCTCTCCCCTAAATGCCAAGGAACAGAGATTGCAGGTTCTGTAGCAGAAAACACTCAAGAGGGAAGATGAAAACTCACTGGTGTTACAAGCTGGCAGCAATATGAAGCAAAGGACATTGAAAAGAAAAGTTTTTTACCTGTATCAGGAGCAATAGAAATGGAAGCAATGATACAATACCATTATTTGAAAGAGAGATAATAATGACATAAAATATTCAATAAACCCCACTATTTTCCATTTAGGAAAGAGCAAGATAATGGGCTACCACCACATGGAGATGATAAATGACTGCAATCTGTTAAAGACTAAGTGGGCTGTTGGACAACAGCTATTAGAAGTAAATATTTTGAATAGGTGCAGATTAAATCTCTCATTTGCTGCTGTTTATTTACTGTAAACCTTGAAATGCTATGTTAATTTCAAAAATGCCAAAGGAGATTAAATTGTTATTTTAAAAGGTATTTTGGTGGGTTGGACAGCTGTTAATCTGAATCCCATGTCATGGAAAACCTTATGCTGAACTCAATTATAGAACATTATCCAGAGTCCATAATTATTTTATCCAGGACAAAATTTGAATTTTCTGTATAGGAGCAAAAATATGGAACAAAAGGAACAATATGTCCTAAAACCAGTATCTATGAAAATGATTTAGGGTTTTTGTGGCTGAAACCAGCTCAGTATAGAAGGGCTGTAGAGCAAGAGCACCTAACATGACCTGGGTATAAGAAGAGTAGATTCTGGCTGGTTACTCAGAAGAGAGACAGGGATGACACAGTCATTTTGTTGAATTACACTCACAGGATATTCAAGGGCTCTTCCTAAGCAAAGAAAGGTATTGAAACAGGAGAGGGAGAGAGAGACAAATTTTTATCTGTGACAGATAGGGCATTCCTTTGCCTTGATATCCCCCTGAACATCAGATTTGGATCAGAGGCAGTAAATGTTAAAGCTGAGAGCAAAGTGGGGACATGTTGCTGTTTTACTAGACAGCATGCATGACCCACCTGTGTAGGAGCACTGCTGGTTCTGTGGAGTGAAGGGATACTGGAGTTGGAGAGGTGATGATCTGGTTATCTCAGGGGAAAAAGAGACAGTAGAAGGCAGAGGGGAGTTAGAAGGGGTAATAAAATTGGACAAAATAAGCAGCTAAATCCATGATTTGTAACATCCTGAAGGGTTCCACCCAATTTAAAATAGTTCATATCTTTTTGTTGAGACCTAGGATTGAAAGGCTACAGCAGCTGTTGCCTAAAAGAAGAGTTTTGCTCCTGAGGAGGGGTCTATCCATTGTCCATGTGAGTTCACCCCAGTGCAGGGTGGCTGTTCCCTTTCCCCTGTGTGGCTTCCACCAGGTCAGTCATGGGCTGAAGCACACTGCCTCCAGGGAGGAATGGCTGTAGGATGCAGGATGCTGATGGTGTGGCCTTGGAGAGCCTTTATGCGTGGTTAGGATTCATATTGTTGCTCAGAGTCAAGCCACTTCACACATCTGACAGGAGCTTTGAAGGTTTGAAGTCTGCAGTTTCCATTTCAGACCTGATGAAGAGCTTGAATGCCCCCAGACTTTTCCAACTTGATCAACTGCTCAAATAAAACATATGATTTCTCCTCACAAACATCACCTTACTTGTTTCTAGCTCTTTAAAGTTTATGTTTTGTGAGGAAGTGTATCACACACAAAAATTGTAAATAAATTTTTTTAAAGACACCAGGTGTTTTTTTCACCTTCTGTAAATTCCATTTTTGGGATTTGTTTGGGGTTTGTGTTTTGGTTTCTAGTTTTTATTATTGTTGTTTTTTATTAAAAACAGTAAGGTAACTCAAGTTTTGGAGAATTCTGTCCAGGTTTCCTGAAAAAATGCGTAGACCTGAAACAAATGTCTGTATTGAGTTGAGACCTTGTAATGAAACTGCAAACCACAATAATTTCTTGCGGTTTCAAGTAGCACTGGTATTAATTTCACCTAGAAAGCATATGCCATACCTCTGAGTTGCAAATGCAGGCCTGCAGCAATGCTCCAGACTGCAGTCAGACCACCAGCTACTCAGTAACCTCTGCACAGTTTGAAGTGGGGCATCCCAGCAGTCACCACCAGTGACTCAGCTCTAGGGAAAGGGCTAAATAAATGCTTCTTTAACACCAGTGAGCACTGTGTAGGAAGTAGAAAGTTTCAAAAGAGAAAAAAAATCTAGGGAATGGAAGTACCAGCATCCTTAGCTATCAGCTCAAAAAATTTCCTGTCAATGTAATTTTGGGGGTTTTGGTGCTGTAACTTCAGAAATGTTGCAGCCCATATAATTTACTTTCTTGATCCCAGGCTTACAATGTGGTCTTAATTTCAGAAAATATTTCTTTTATTTCTGTCTGGTCTAGACTGGCACTGGCTAAATTGACAAGTCTGATCCAATGACTGTTACATTCATTACATCATTACACAGAAAAAGAGGAAAATATTTCGATTAAACAGCAACAAAAAATTACATTGCTATTAAAAATCCAGGAGAAAATTATGCATAAATACATAAGTACATCTTCTCTTTCCGTAGAGGAATGAAATTCAAGACTTGTCAGACATGCTTTTCTAATGCTGCAAATGGAGGAGAGACTTTTGTCCCTGATGGAAACCTGGGAAAGTGCTTTGGCTGGTGCCTCCTGGGAGGTGTTAACATCTGCCTCTGGAGCATGGGCAGTGTGTGACCTCTCATAAGACAATTATCTAGTCAAGAATCCGGTTTGTTGGCTGCTGAGGCTGACAGGTGTCTGACATCAGGTATGTCTTTTTACTCACTGTGTGAGTACATGTCTTATGAGTGTAGTAGTATGGGGTGAGGAAAGTAGTATGGGCAAAGGAAAGGCAAATAAGACATCAGAGAATGAGAAATGCTGAGATTTTGGCTTGCCTTTATGGCTGTACTCCTGCAGTGGAGTTGAATTTTTACAATCACTATAGAGTCAGAAGCTCTCAGAAGCATTTCCAACTATGTAGTAGTTGGAAACAAGGAGTGAAACCTTTCCAGAAGCCAGAAGATATTGATTTCAGTCAAAGGTTTCTTCCTAAAATGTACAGCCTGCTAGAGAAGATTTCCAGTAGTCATTTAAGGTGTCGTAGAAGTTACCTGAAGTGAAATGTGAATTAAGACTAAGATGAGGTGTTACATCAGGTGAGATAAAACACAGATTCCCTCTGGTTGAAGCCATAATAAACCTATGTGTAGGAGAATAATTCTGCCTATGTCTTGCAGGTGCTTGCTTCAAACAAATGAAAGCTTGGAGTGAGATTTCTTTAGTGTTCTGAAAACACTAAAAATCAATAATATTTAGGTGATGCAAAATGTCTGATGCAAGTCTCCAGTTCATGCTCAAGAAAAGTCTTTGAAGTAAGAATAGGAGGATTTTATTATTCTGGAGACGTATAATTTAGTGTCTATAGACATCTCATAGGAGCATAGGGACAGGAGGATGATATATATTTGGAAAGTACATTTAATAAAATTTAATAATATATTACACTACACAAAAAAAAATCCTCTCTTTAACATGTGCTATAAAAATTGTTCTTTGATGCTTTCTGAAGCAAGAGATCTAATTTAACTCTCTGTCTTTCTTGTTCTGCTAAAGAGAGAGAGACATCCAACTGCTCCACAGGAAAGTTATTTCTTCTGTCATTAATGAAACAGGATTTGTGATTCTTTCAAGTCCAGGAGGTCAGTAGTTTTAATGACCTTTTTTCTTTACTTACATAATAAATAAATAATTTGGTTAAAAATAGTTAAACATCTCTTGTTGATGTTTTACTTTGGATTTTGTCTTTTGGAGGAGGACAATTAGCTACTGTGAATGCAGAACACATCCAGCTGATGCATCACTGAAGCTGGGGAGCTTTTTGAATTTTATTTATTTATACACCCTTAACACTCCACTGCTCTCCTGCACAGATGAAGAAGGGAAGTGCTGCCTTTGGCGGGGAGCCTCACCTCAGAAATCAGATTGCAGGTTCCTGGCATGTTGGAGTGCTGATCTTGTGAGGAGTGGGAAACAAGGGGAGAGTTTCCCCTCTGGCTTCCTCATGCTGTGTCCCTCCTCCTCATGCCCCATCCTCTCTCTGGGTATAAGAACCTCATGGACTCAACACAGCAGGGTTTGTCCAAAGAAAGCTGAGACAGAACAAGACACAAAAAGTGAGGATTTATCTCCTCTTTCCATCAAGACTGCCTGAATGAGGATGCTTTTTCACTAGTGGTCCTGCAGGAAACTCTCTGTAGCAGCTGCTGGTTTTAACAGGGCAAATCAGTACATTGCTTTGATGAAATCTGCTTCTCTTTTAGTCCTTATGAAAAAGCTTAGCCCTCACTAACAGACATCCTCTGGATATAGGCAAGCATAAATTAAGGTCTCTGCCTAATCACAGGCTAGGAACCTCAGCAATCCTTTGGTATTTTTTTCAATTTATAATTGATAGTGCAGTTGCAGTGTACTGCTTCTGAGGCAGTCCAACTTGGAAAAACTCATTTCTCCATATTCCTTGCCTTTCCACCAACTATGTCTTTAGAGAGGCTCTTTGTGAGGCTCCTGGGGCTCTGGGGCCTTGTCAGATCTGAGGATGAACACTCTAGCTGAGTCCACCAGGATTTCTGAAGTAGGACCTGTAGCCCTCACTGAGAAGAGATGCTCTGAAATTTGAGAGCCCATGTTTGTGCCTATGTATCCAAGGGGAATCAGCTGGGGCAGGGATGCATGCAGCACTCTTTTCATGGAGGGCTAACATGATAAGGCTTGTGAAAAAATGAAAATCACATTTCTGTCATCTACCAGACGCTTTCATGTAAGATGAATTTCATATACAGACAGAGGAGTGAGGTAACCTGCAGCTGGGTATGAAACATAGCAGATGTGCCCATAGCATGTCACTGAAACCAGACACTGTCCTCACCTCTGCATCTCTCACTTTTGCCTCCATGCACATATTTGACTTTGTGGACTGAAACTAATCTTTTTGTTTCCTTGTGCCTGGTACTTTATTTATTTTTTTTTAGGCTGGTCTTGTGTTCTTTATGGACTTTATGTTGTGGGGTTTTTTTCTGAGCTGTTCCATCCTTAACACTCTTTCATTGTCTTTCTATCTTTCCTCTCACTCTTGCTCTTTATCTCTGCTTCACCTTTTTCTCATCTGGCTACTCCCATCATGATATTTTATAAAGTAAATATAAAATTAACTGCCTCAAAATTAACTGCTTCAAAGTCTTTCCCCTCAAATATGTCTCTGCCCCCTGTCACTGTGTTTGACTCATCCTGTGAGACAGGTCACCTGCAAGTGTCCTTTTTCCCTGGATCTTTATCCAGTCAATTTACTTCCCACCCAGTCATCTCTGCCTGCTTCCTAGCTAAACCAGTTGAACCCTTTTACTGGTTCTCAGTGCAGACTTTCAGTTTCACTAGGAACATGTATGCCCTTCTGTCTCTCTTAATTACTGGATTCATCTAGTCTTTGTTCCTTGTCCTCAAATTTAACTTTGTGAACAGTAATTATCTCAAACTATTGTGTTAAAATCCCTAGTCAGTTTGTGAGGTACAGCTCCAGACATGCCATGTCTTAAACATCAGCTTTGCCACAATTATGTAGTGTAAGAACACAGCTGCTCTGCATGAGCTCTGTGGGCTGATTTCTCCATGCAGTCACTCTCACCTCCTTTCCACCTCATCCCACTCTCCCCTTGGCCTTCTCAGAGCCTCCTAGGCTCTCAGGTACTAATGTCATGTGTGGTTTCACTTCTCCCCATAAAGACCCCAAGGACCTCAGTGCTCAAAGGCAGCCTGGGCTGGGGGCAGGAGACAATCAAGGCAGAGGCACTGGGTTTTTTGTAAACTTGTGACAATTTTTCAAGTGACTTGTAATGGATTTCCTTCCAAATACTTGTCCAGTCTCCTCTTGACCTGGTTAAAACTACTTCTGTCCTTTGTGTATTCCTTCAAGGAATTCCACAGCCCTGCAGCAGTGCAGCTGTTCTTTATGGAGTCTCTTGTCTTAATCCCAAAGCCTGTTCTTCAATAGAAAACAGTCAACTCAATGATCAAAATCTAGTGTATGAAAGCAGAACTGGTTTTCATGGTGTTTTCTTTCTTTATCCTTAGCTACACCAAACTTCACCTGACATTTCATACGGTCTTGTGAGATGAGTCTGCAATTTGTCACAACCTGCCCTTATTACTTTAAACAATTTTGTATCATGTGTGACCTTTGCCTCTCACTGCTCATGCCCTTTTCCATGTTATTTATGGGTATTTTGAACAGAACAGACCTCAGTGCAAATCCCTAAAATTTCCACTGGTAACTTCCTTCTGTTGAGTTAAATGACCATTTTGCCTGTGCTGTTTCCTGCCTTGCAGCCATTTCTCCATGCTAAGACTTCCCCCTTCCCCTAGTTTCTTGGTTTCCCTAGAATCTGTGGGGATAGACTTTCACAGATAGCCTTCATCAATACATTTGCTGCTTCTTTCAAGAACTTTGAGATGTTTGGAAAGGCAGGATTTCCAGAAGCCATGTTGGCTCTTACCAAGTGGATCACATCTATCCAGATCATACAGTTTCAAGGTGTTCCACTAGTTTGATCTTTAATTAAAACTTTTATTACTTTGGCTAGTACAGACCTCAGGCTTCCATGCCTCTAAAACCACGGATCCTCCTAACTCATCTTTTAACCTTGGTGTCACTTTTGCTTCCTGACATCCCAAGGTGGGCACTATCTCAGTAATTGAGCCCAGACACTCTTAGGAGTCTTGAACCTTTTGCTGTTTGCTTCTGGTAGTCTGGCGGTCTCCAACTCATCTATTTTTGCCATGGTTTCTTCCATGCAATCCCACTAAATTTGAGACACACCCTGGGTGTGCCCAAAGGGTCTCTCCCAAGAAGGTTCCAGTGTGGAAATGTCCTAGTTTTTTCTGCAAGAATCATGAACATGCAGAATTCACCTTGCGTCTCTGCAGTGGTCTTGCCCTTCATGAGCATGGCTTTTAGATTTCAGACTCAGCTGGCCCAGAATCAGACCTCTGCCAAACTTGATTGATGTGTTGAAGCAGTGCTTAGAATCAGCTTTGATTCCTTTTATGCCATTGCTCCTTAAAATATTTGATGGCCTAACCATATTTTTACATTCAGCCCACTGAATTTACCATGACCATTGGATAGAGCTCCTTGAATGACTCTTTTTGGAAATCAACCAGTCTCTCACCTGGTGATTCAGTCATGCAAATTCCTACCCTTTCTCAAGCCTCTCCTGCTGGATACTGTGTGTGTTACTCCACTCAAAATGTGGTGTCTGCTGATCAGCCCTCGCTGTATTGCAAGAAGGATTTTGCTGCCTTCTCTGAACTTTTCTGTTCAGTTTCCCCATTTATGCAGTTTCCCTCTTTGCATTTTATCGTAGATGTGAAAGAATTCTGGGTCTCTTTTGCTCAGGAAGGGATGATGGATCTAAGTGTCTGATGGTGAAAATACAAAGGGGTGTTCTCTTACTAAGATCTTGAACCATCCCAGTACATGTCTCTGTGTTGAGGACAGGGCTGGGTGTTGGTAGTAGCAGCCCAAAACCTGACCTGTGCTTCATGTTCCATGTGCCCATTTGGCAAATAGCAGGGCACACAACAGAGACTGAATCCACCTTTCACTTCAAAAAAAGTACAATCACTTTTTTACTCATGCTACCCCTATAGTTTCTATCAGCATTCTGCTGTCAGTGCTGCTGTCCCTGCCAGACAGGCAGAAATATACACCCCATGTGAAATGATTTCATTTTATGCTTCTAAAATACAGGTTAAGCTGTGCTTAAAAATATACAAGTGGTTTTTAAAAAAGTTCTGAGAATAATAGACAGTACTGGCATCCCAGATATTAACCTCTATCTATTTTAATTAAATTTATAGTCTAGTTTCTGATCTATTTTTGTAACTCTTCTTGCTGAAAGGTCAATCAAGATGCACATTTGCTGACATTTTTCTCTTAGATCAGTAGTTCATCAACATAAAAATATTTCAGTTCTGTTTCCTGGTCAGACATGCCTTGAAAATTATATACTTTCGACATAAAACATAATTGTGTACATGAAACTAGTGTTCATTTTGCTTTATAACATGCTTCTCACAGCCTGTGGTCTCCTGTCATCTTTACCCTCTCCCCTACTCCCTTACAACAGTTTCGAGAAAGAAATAACCTCAGAAGTTTGGAAGTGTAACATTTAACTGCCTAATGGCATAGAAACTACCATTTCTAATGCAATGTCTGCCCATATTTCAGCCAAGATGATGTAGCATCCATCACTTCAGCACAAACAGATGCATTTTCACAGACTTCTTGGGCAGAAGAGCATCTCAGCCAGCCTGTCTGCCCTGGAATACACAGGGTTCATCTGACAAGACTGAGTCCTGCTGAGCTGGGGGTGTGGGGAACCCTTTGGAAATCAAAAACAAAAGGAATATTGGACAGGAACTGAAGGTATGAGTATCAGACAATCACCTCCTCTTCCATCATCTCCTGTTTTCATTGTAATCCCCAATACAAGCTGCCTCAAAATGCAGAGAGCCTTTCAGAAGATTATCTGTATCAATGCAGGCTTTGAAGTACAGGCTGCTGGCATCTCATTACAGACAGAGATCAAACCTTGGAGATTAACATGGTCCTGGGCCTGCTGGACTTCATTCACACATCACAGAAGTGCTAAGCAATCAAAGTGCAGGGCTCTGTCTGTGTGTTACTTTCTCAGCCATAAATCCAGCAGCATGAACCCGCTGCCATTTTTTTTTTTTAACAAATGAGTCCTTTTAGCCTCTAAGGTGTCTTTTTCTTCATGGGGCTGAATACAGTTTGGGAAATTGACACAGTCCAAACTGAGAGATAAATGGAAGTAATATCCTTTGGGTATTTGGGCTGGATGTTGACTGCATCTTTTTCTTTTGGTAAAGCAAACAGGACACTGTTTGAATTGCAGACTTGCCTACTATGGACAAATCCAGGGTGTAAAGGGCAATCCTGGTGCCTGCCGTTTTCTGCTCTCTTCTGGGACTCAGGGCTGTGCAGGAACCATGCCAGCAGGAGGAGTCAGGGCCTGCACACGCTGCTTTGAATTAGCTTAGAAACAGCATGTCCCCTCCAGCCCATCCCACTCCAGGCCCACCAGCCCCTTGGACAGCAGATGTTAAAGTACAGGAGGTGGGTTTGCTTCCACCTCAAAATATTCTGAAGATGGGAGATGACTGCAGAGCTTTTCTAGCTCCTGTCCCACAGCTGCATTTAGGACAAGGCTGTGCTAATAAGTTGTGCCAGAGCCTAAAGGATCAGGTATGCCAGCTCTCCCCACCGCTGCAGCAGCTTGCAGAGGCCATTGACACTGTTTCTGGGCTGGAATTTGCAAATCATGCTTTCTGCTGTTATTACCATTGAGCAATTGAGCAAACTCAAAATGGTTGTGAAATGCAAGACCAGCATTCAGAGGCAATTTTATTAATGAAATCTACTTGCATGCTCCCAAGCACTGTGAGAGTTGGCTGTCTGTCTGGATGGAATTTTTCTAGGTGGATCCACATCCACTTGCTGAAGGGCCAGTGACACTATTCTAAGAGGATTGTGCTGGGAAGGTTGTTTGACTTTCAAGTTAGAATGCATAGCAGGCATATCAATATCATGTTCCCACCCAAGGGGGAGCACAAATGACCAGGTGTTTTGAAGGGAGCAATAAAAAAAAAGAGAATCAGCTACAACTACTAGGCCAACATAGTCCTGCGTACACAGTCCTGCAGGTAACCAGGAGCTGGTGGGGATATGTCAGCATCTCAACAGGATGAGTTAACATTGCCTTGCACCTCAGCAGTGTCTGGGTGGTCAACAGCCTCCAGTTTGCAGCTGGGTTGTACCTGGCTGACCTTTGTGTGTCACCAAGGTCTGCACAGCACCCTGCAGATGGGCCTGGTTGGGTGCATTTTTCCCCAGGAACCTTTTCCTTTCATCATCTGAAACTGTGGAAGTTCTTTTAAAACACTCATACCAGCAACTTAAGAGAATTTTGACCAAAGAACCACAGATAGACAAAAAAAACCCCAAAAACTTGGGGTGCTCCTGTTTCCATCTTTCCTTAATATTTGAAAAGAACAATAGCTATCAGTCATCTCCCTGCTTCCCAACATTTTAGTTCCAGTTATACCATAATTGCTGGCATCACAACATTAGCTTTTGCTGTTAGAAATAGCCTGTGAAAGGGAATGGGAAGCAGAAATAGTGGAGACAGCTTACTGTGGAAAAGAACCTAAAATGAAGAAATGAGGGGAGAGGCAGGAAAGAAAAGCATGGAGACAAATACTGTTTGTAGACTTTTAAGTATTACTTAACAGCATATTTGTTTTAGAAATACGGAAGGTTCCTAAAAATATATTTTTATCCCTTCTTCTGTTTGGATTTGTTAACAGTACAGAGTGAGTCTGTTTTGGCCAGAGGAACCTTGATCTACAGCACTGCATAATGCTCTGTCCACTGGAGACCACTTCTGTGCAAAACCTGAATGTGCTCCATGGTGTGTAGAAACACCTGTGCTAGTTTTTGATTCAGGGACTCCTTTCATGCACCATAAGCCTCAGCTTGGGATACACTCTCCAAAGGTGGGACACTTGTTTTTTTGTCCACTCCCATCTCTTCTTCATTGCAGAGAAGATCTGCTTAGATCTGAGTCTGAGGTCAGCCAGGTTCAGAACAGTTATGTTTATTTGGATGGGAAACATCAAGTTTTAAAGTAGAGCTGGAATTTTAGAGTGGAACAAGAGCGGGAAAACTTTAAAGACATCAATACCCAGTGCTACTCAATTCCAGGACAGAAAATAGGTGAGACCAGACCCTTTAAGTTTGCAGCTCTTCTAAATCCAGTGTTGCTTGCAGCAATGACAAATATATTCTTAAAAGTCCTAGCAAGTGAAAGCCAAGCCAAAAAAGGGTGTACTTTCAGTATGCTATTAGCATAAATATACTTTGTGCTAAACTGCCCAGAATTAGAAACAAAGAGCTTGAGAAGGTTCTAATTGTTTCAAAGGGAGTACATGTCACGGAGAGGAAGACCAAGGGGAGCTGTGTCCAAGAAGACATGAGGCCAAACCAGCAATTGTTTGAATCCAAAACAGTCTCAGAGGCTGTCTCTGAAGATGTGCCAGTGGACTCAGCACTGGAATTTGCCACGAACTTAGCCTAAACTCAGCCACCAACCTTGCCACTCATTGTGATGAGACATCCCAGTTGGCACAGTGAACCTGCCATGCCTACTGTGAGAACGGCCACAATTACTGAGTTTATTGCTGCAGTCCAGCAGATGAAAGAAGGAACATCAAGCATATCACTAGAAGCACCACATTTAAGATTAATCTTTGTAATTAAAGGATTACTTAAGAACAAAAATGTTTGCTTGAAGCTCTTTTCTCCTAGCTCCTGGTCAGTATGGAGATTGGCAGTATGTGGCAATATAGAAAAGGGACAGGGAGACCTTCAAGTTGAATTGATGAAAAATGGCAGCTGGCTCTAGTCCTGGTCATTTCTTAGCCTGCTCTCTTCTGGGATTGATAGCATTTACTCAGATCATCTCTCAGTGGCCAGCAGATGAGACTCAAAATACAAACTCCTCCACCTGCAAACCCCATCCCAGGCTGCACTGAGAATGTCTGTGCTTTCTGGCTGCTGTTAGGCAGCACCATGATAACCATGACCAGAGACCTCACTCTGACCAAGGCAAAGCTTGTGCAGGCAGTGATGTGCAGGCAGGGCAGCATGTGGGGAAAGCTCACACTGCCTTTGATCCCTTCTGCATGTGTCTGCTGGGATTTGGTGCTTCAAATGCTGCAGGTTTGCCTTCTGGCACCATAGCTCTGGGTCAGGTCTGCTGTCCTTAGGCTTTCAATATGCCCTGAGTATTCACAGCCAGCATCCTGACAGCTTTCTGTGCCAGGGCCTTTTATGTGATGTTGCAGATGAGTCCTTTGTCCCCAGCCCAGACTTCCAGACTCCTCTCAATCTAAAGTTTCAAAATTGTCTTTTGGACCAGCTCAACACTCTTCCCAACTCCCTCCCCCTCCCCACATAAACAAGGTTTATTTGACTTGGAAAAGAAACAATAATTTTCTTCTTAATTATGAAAGATGTGCTGTACAGAATACCTCTCCAAAGATTGTGTAAAACTGCATTTAGTAACAATGAAGTTACAGTGCTATGATCTGGGCCTCAGAAGCCATTTGTCTAACCTTCAAACTGGTTGACAGTTTTCATCACTTCCCTTTGTCACTGAGACTTCCTTTATTTGTCTGTACCTCTTTCTTCTATATGAGATGCAATCTTTACTATGTAGATGTGAACATATATATTTAGACACAACTGGAAGAGCTTTCAGATGTTTGCTAAGAAATAAATCTTTCTGTGAGTTGTCCTTTGTTCAAGATGGAAGCAGGAAGTAATTGCTCATGAAATTCCCTTTGGGTTCGCAAGAGGAATAATTACTTCATATCTGTCAAAGGATGGCTTGGGATAAGTGGGCTGCTGGAAGTAAAACTGATGCTCAGGAGCAGCACTTTGGTGAATTGTTTTTTGAGATTTTGTTTCCTTTCCTAACAGCTTGAGAGACTCTAAAAATGAGAACAATCAAAAAGGTTGTTAAGACTTTCTTCCAGTGACACACTAAATGCCAAGGGGAATGTATCTCCATGTCAGAAATACTGTGAAGGTGTAACAGATCAGTAACTGTAGTGGCTCTCATTTCCCTTACCTTTTGGCTTGTGCCAAAATCCACTGAAATGAAAAGAGAGCTACTACAATCTCCCTGCAGGCTTTGGACAAGATGCATAAATAGCCACTGTGTCTCCAGCTCAGTCCTTACTACACCTGCCCAGTTAGATGTCAGCTGAGGCAGAGACCGTCCATGGATAGGTGCAGGTTTGGCTGGGGAAAATGCAAAGGAATCAAACCTTCTTTCACATGGGCTCTGTGCAGTGGCTTTAGCATTTTGAGAGTACATGCATCTCAGCTGATGGTCAGCAATTGAAGTGTCAGGAATCTGACCTTGTTGCTGTGCTTTTAAATTTTCAGGTTCATCCCATTCTCAAGAGAGACTGAGTCTCCTGTTTCAATGGCATAACTTGCTTGCTCAGCTTTCTTACATTTCAATGGGTTTCTGTCTTGTGAGGAATAAGCAACTTGAGATGCTTGCAGAACATCTGCTTTGATGCTCATTGTCAGTCTAGTTTCCAGGCATCAGATGCTCATGCTTCCAGAGTCACCTGGAAATCCTGAAAGTTTTCTTATAAAATGGCACTAAAAATATTGTATTAAAAATTTTACAAAAAGGAAAAGTTGTGCATTCTTGTTGACATTTCCCATCTTCAAAGACTAACAGTTCTATTTAGGAAACAGAACAGCGTTTCACAAGGTAGTACAATTTCAGTTTCAGTTTGCAGTGGTATATTTTTCTCCAGTAAAATAGGAGGAATAGCTTCCATTCATGGCTGCAATGGAAACGGCAATGCTTCACTCAAGTCCTTCTGTATTTTGATTCTTTGGGAGGGTTCCTCCTACCCATCCCCCTGACTGAGACTCATCTCTCTGCTTTGCAATGGCCAAGAGGCTCAGGAGCCTTCTGCAACCAGCAAAGTGACCTCTGAAGTGCCCTTGTCTGGAGATAAGAACAGTTCATGGCTCCTGCTCAGGAGAATGGGGAGAGACATGGGGGTTGTTTGGGTCTTTTAAATCTTTCTGTGTTATTTGGTGTAGAGGTGCCATGAGGATTCCTCCTCCTCCTGGATTCCTTGTCTAAATGCCAGTGCCTGGCTGAGGACACCAAAAGTATAGCAACTCAGCTTCAGCAAAAACAAAATTTGAAACAAGAGAAACAGATGCCAAACAGTAGCTGCATCTGGATTTTGGGTGATGGACTCCACATGTATTTTCCCATTACTACATAATATCCTAAGAAAACATTTTATTCTTCCTTTGCATTCCAGGATGGCTTCATATCTGAAACCCGTCTTGACCATGCTGAGTGAAAAATCTGCTAGATCAGAACTGGTAAGAAGATATTGGCAGTACAGTGGTTACATTGCTAATTGTAACTCCTCCCATGGGATAGCTGTATGAAGACATTTCACAAAACACATGCAACACATGCTCCACAAGCCAGGGAACAGAAGACAAAATGTGCAACCTGAGGAACAGTGTGCCCAGATCCCAAGGATATGGTTCTAGTGAGATTTAACTTCTTGAAATTGGGAGGTCTTAGTCATTCCTAGAACTGGTAGCTACCAGACAACAAATTGGATGTGAAGCTGTTCTCAACTTTTCATTCCTTTCTTTTTTTAGTGCTATTTTTCCCTTTAAGCAGATGTTTTTAATACAGCATCCTGAAATGCTTACAGCTGTCAGCATCTAATGAGCCTCTGACATGCCATTTCATACTATCAGTTTATGTCATTAAACTATACCATTTGCAGAAAAAAATGTTATATTTGTATGTTTTGCAGTATTTCTGGAATAATCTAACTCCTGTCTGTCAGCATTTACTGTCAATCATTTTTATATAAAGATTTGCATATTGAGGGTGAGACATACACAGACATACACATATTTTTTTTGTTATAGCTCTGTAGGAGATGAACCAACCAGAGGTTCTTCTGGCAGTTACTGCAGTGAAAACATATCTATGACTTGATAAACTAATTATACATGTTCTTGCACAGGAGTTCTTGGTCCTTGGATCAAAAAAGTGAGGAAAAGGCATTTTGATTCCTCAGAAGAATAAATCTAAATATAAAGCCTAGATGTGTGTCTGTGCATTTGCCATTTTTTTTTTAAATTACATAAAAGTGTTTTAGTAAACAAAATGCACCTTTAATTTATTTTAATGATACTTCTGGATCTGTAAATAAAGACAGTTATAAGAAATAAAAAAAAAAAAAGGAAAAGCCAGATATTCCAAAGAGCAGTATCTCTGATTTCCAAAGTACCAAAGCAGTTTTCTACATAAAGCACTTGGTTCTCAGCAGAAGCCAGTGCTCTGTAGTTTCAAAGCACAACCATCACAATGAGACTCCTCAACTGGGTGCCTTGAAAGCCTGGGACCAGAGCAAGCTTTGAACAAGTTTGAGAAATATGTCCCTAGATGCTGAGTGGTTTCTTTTTGCTATTAAGTGATCATCTTTACTGTGGGACTCTTGGTTGAGGAAGAGTTGTGCATGTTCCCAAATGCTCCATAACTGCTGGTCTGCCCTGCAGCCCACGGGGGATGTGATGAGGCACCCTGGGGCTTGACAGACATGGCTGCTTTAAGACTTTGAAATGCCCTTCTGTTCTCTCCTCACTGACAAGTTACCATTGCACCCACGCAGCACAGTCTGTAAGGGTTCAGCCCTCCTTGGAGGAAAACTCATTGCTGACACCCCTTCCTCAACCTTTTCTTTTTACTTCCTCATAGACACTGCTGTGGTCTCCTGTGTCTCCCCAAGGCTGTCCCATCCTGCCTGCCTCTTCTAATCCCCAGACGTCCCAAAGGCAAGAGGCCAGTGATCTAAGGATGCAATGTGGCCAGTGTAGGACAGCTTTCAGCCAGCCCAAATTATCTGGAGCTCAGCATTACTCCTGGTCTGGCCTGGTTCTGAAATATCGCATAAGGTAGTGAAAAATAGCAGATAGGGTTCTACACATCACTGTGAATCAGAGGAAATACTAAGTAGCATTCCAGCAGTGTGGAAGGATCTCTGACACTGATGTCTGGGCAGAAGCAAACCTCCAGGAGCTGTGGGCAGTTACCCATGGCATCTCCTGGCTGGGAAATGGCATCCTTGTGCCTAGAGAAAAGTCACCAGGGAAGTCCTTGTCACTGTGGTGATATTGGAGGGGACAGGACAGCTCATGTGCCCATCACAAGTGCTGTCCTACACCCAGGCAGCAGCATAGGCCTCTTGACCACCAAAAACTTAATTTGCTATTAGTTCTTGCAATATCCCTGACATCACTGTGAGCTGTCTGACCCAAGCACAGAGGCTGACTGGCACAAAGAGGGCCTACTTCTATGTTTCACAGTGTCTAGTGGGGTGCTGTGCTGGTCTGTGACAAGAGCCATAGGTGTCCCTGGCAAGGTACATTGCAAGCAAGAGTAGACACCAGGGCATGGGAGAAGAGCCAGGCAGACACTCAAGTCTCAGCTGAAATAATGTGTGATACAGCAATGTGCCACATCTCCCACAGGAATTCTGTGGTGATCACTTTTCTGGAGTAGCAATAAGTTTGGTTTGAGTAGGGATGATAGAGTCTTTGTAGAAAGGTGTTCCTGCTGAGATGATAGCAGAGAAACATTGAATGATGGAGGGTACCAGGCACATACTGCCTGAGCCTCATGTCGAAAAGACCAGCTCACTGGATTCAAATATATTGGTAGAAGAGGGCACAGAGCACCACAGGCTCACAGCCACAAAGGCACATCCTCACACACTCACAGAGGCCTTACTGTGATGGAAAAACAGGGTAAACCCCAGGCACAATGGGTGCCTCAGGGCAGAGCCATCTCCTTGGGATGTACACAAGAGCTCAAGCAGGTAACTCCCCTGTTCTCCTGGGCAGGACAGGGAAAAAGCTGAAGGCATGGGGCACTTTGGGTGCCCTGAGTTTTCCAGTGACCCTGCAGTGAGTCTGCTCAAGGCCATTTCAGGGAACTGTCTACATGTGGAAGGGGTAATTTATTTTATGAGACTGACAGGCCGTGCTGAGCAATGTATTTGACCACACAACCTCTCCTTTGATAGTAAGGAGTTGCTCTCAGCTTGTACTGAGGAAAAAGTTTCAGTTTCTGCATCAGGCTTGGAAAAGGGCATGTGTGCCCAAAGGGCTTGCCCATTTTTTACAGCTCCCTTACCTCTCTCCACAAACCTTGCCTTGCCACCACAGCTCCCACAGCATTCATGCCATACATGGATGGTCACCAGGGATTTACAAGTGTCAAGAATGGTCCCAATGGCCCTTGGAGTGGGTCAGAGCTCAGATTTGTTCTGTCAAAGAACAGCCCCTATTTGAAGGTCTGGATTCCTATGACTGAGAGAGTACTGGCAGTTCATGGATGCAGCTAAATGGTGGGCGTGTTTATTGGAATTACAAATAGCTTTATACAGACGGGTTAGCCTGGTCACTGGGAATTTGTATGGGTAATTATGGACTCATTATTATCTTCCCTGCAGGGAAGACACATGACCCAGTAGTCTGAGGAAAAAGTTGGGCGCCAGGAACTCCTGGACTCTAATCCCAGCTTCGGCACTCCCTTCTCTAGCCCCAGGCAAGTGACTTAACTTTGTGCCTTGGTTTCTCTGTCTGTGAAATAGGGATAATATCTCTGAGGAGTGTTGTGAGGATTAATTAGATAATGTTCACTTAATGCTTTGAAGATATGAAATGTGAAATCTTATTATGCAGCTTGGAATGCTTTCCAGGCTCTTTTGATTTCTGACCGCACACTTTCATTAGATCACCTCTTTCCCCGCGGAGGTGGATTCGCTTGGGAGCCACCCCAGCTAATTTGGGAGTTGTTTTTTCCAATAGCTTGGAGCAGTTCCCAAACACTCTGACTCACACCGGCTTGCTGGAGAAGCTGCCTCTGACACCTGACCCTGGCTAGGGAACGCCTCTCCTCAATGTGTCCTGGCTTTCCAAAGGCAAGTCAGGGAGTGGCTGGAGACGGGATGAATCAGGTTTAACGGTCTCTAATGAAGCCAGGGATGAATTTTGTCTGCTGGCCTTCTCCAAAAGCATCTGCACTGCTGAGATTCCTGGCTGACTGGGGATGCAAGGAGCAGCTCCCTTAAGGCTGTCCTGCCAAAGGTGCAGATGCTTTCTAAGCATTTGATTAGACCTTGTTTTAGCCTTGATACTTTGAGGCATGGATCTGTGACATAAGAGATTTTTTTTTTAAGGAGTGAAATTATCTCCTCAGTCATTCTCCTTATATACGGTCACCTTCCTGAGAGAGTTATTCCTTTGGAAAATGGAGTTTTCTGCAGCGATAAGTCACTGTGCAGGAGACAATAATAATAATAATTTTTCGTGATTAAGAAATAACCAAAGTAGGTCTTGTTCCTCAAGTCTGCTTTTTTGAATAGTTCGGTGATAAGCCATGTCAGTCATGGCCATGACCTGTGTCAATCAGCTCCTCCTGGGGACCTGTTCCTTCCCACATGCTGCACACACTCCCTCATTCAGCAGCTTCAGCCGGAGCAGCTGCGGGGACAAGGACAGGTGGGAGCGCGATGGGCGCCGCGGCCAACCCCGCTGCCGGGATGGGTGGGAAAAGCCCTGGACACCTTGGGCTGCAACACAACAGCCTCGGAAACGCCTTTCCTCACCCAGGAGCATCTCAGGCTCCGGCACAAGCATCTCCTCAGCCTTGCAGAGGAGAGGAGTTCCTGCGTGCAGCCTCACCCGGCACAGGGTTTGTCACCCGCAGGATTTTGCCTGAAGGCGCTGCGAGGGTTTGATTTTGGCTACACAGAAGCAGGAGCTCCCTCGAGTGGAGCGAAGCCCCCACTGCAGCGCGGGGGCGCGGCCGGGGACCCCCGCCCGGGACCGCGGCTCCGCAGCGCTCGGGAGGCAGCGGCTGCGGCGGCTCGGACAGACAGAACGGTGTTGGGAGGAATAAACAGCACGGAAATAAATAACTGATGAGAAACTGTCACTTTCAGAGCCAGCTCTTGCTTCCTTTGAAATTGGGGTTTTCCTCAGGGCAGACAGACTGCTCAGGAAACTACTCCCCACCACTGAAAAATGTAGAACAATCAGAGAAACACAGAACTTTTGCTAGATTTTAAAGTAGCCCCAGTTGACTTGCTCTCTCCTACCTTGAGAGTGAAATTCATGTCCAGAGGGCTTTTCTGTTCACTGTCGTCCCCCCACCCCCCAACATACTGAGAAGTTTTGTGGGGACACAGTACTCCAGACAGTACTTGGATTGTAAAATTGGTCTGCATGTGCCCTCATCTCTAATGCCTGGGGAAAGATCAGTTCTTAGTCACCCATCTCAACTCATTATATTGCACCAAGTGACTGAAAGAAACCCAAATACAAGGGTGGAAAACACCTGGGCAGTAGCTTTCACTCTTCACTCTGTAGCTCATGAGTGCCAGTCGGATCCTGAGGTGTTGGTAGCTGGAAGAGGGAAAGAGTTTCTCCACTTTGGGAACACAGATCGTTTAACACCTTATCAGTCACAAGAAACATAAGCTATACCTAGGAGGTAGAACAGATTGTGCCATGGTGCCATAGTGTAGCACTCTGTCTTGTGTGCTTTGTCATGCTCTGCATCAAACAGATATGAGTTGTGTTCCTCAAAAACACGCAGGGAAAGGGGAGGGAGAATGAGCCAAATACCATCTGGAATCATAGAATCATAGACTACTAGGTTGCAAGGGACCTCAAGGTCATCTGGAATGAACTTCCTGGCCAGTTGGCTGATGAAAAAATTTGTGCCGGGCATTGCTGCAGGATGATCAATGAACAGCAAAAGAGGAATCCAGGAATACTTCCAGTCTACAAAAGCACATGTCAAGGTGAACATGGACTCTCACCACAGGAGCTGTAATTTGATCCTGGGACTATGGCCAAGGCTCATGGGCTTTCCAGTCCTTTGGCACCTTTCCAGATGCTGATACCCTGTGAGGCACATCCATGCAGAGCTGCACACAGAGTGCAGCACCCAGGTATGTCTGGGTGTATGCAGTGTGTCTGTAGAGAGCAAACCTGTTTCTTCAGCTAATCTTTGATTATATATGCTATCTGCTAAGTTATTGAAATGTCTTGGAAGAATTATTGTAATCTAAGTAGTCCTCGAATTAATGTAAATATGACGCATCAGTCTAATAATTAAAGTTGTCAGGTATGGGTTTTATTCAGAGCTTGAATTAGGTTCCTGCTTCAACTTGTTGATTTGCCTTGGAGCTCAAAAGGCTGAGCTCAAAAGCCAAAGTGTTGTGGGAATGCCGAAAACAACACAGTGAGGCAAAGGGCTCTTCTGCTCTGCTCTGGGGACCTCTTCTCATACCATCTGCAGCACTCCTCACTGGGGACTTTGCTTTATATGCAGCAACCTCTTTGTTTCTTTTAGAGAGGCATTTCACAACATGTATGTGGCAGCTACAGCCCCCAAAGGTTGTCTTTCTCCCAGCCCTCTTCACCATAGGACTCTGGCAAAACTCCACGTCTCAGACCACCCAACTCTGGGGCCAGAAGCACGGCTGGAGCAGGCTGGCTCTGCCCAGGGCCACTTGGGCACCTCCCCAGTGCTGCCAGCTCCAGAAAACTGTGTTGGTAGAGTTAGTTCCCTTGGGAATCACTGTCTCACCAGTTAGGAGCCACTAGGCAGGGCTCATGTAACCACAAATTTCAGCTGGAATGACCCCTGGAAGCAGCCTGGTCAAACTTGACTCTGCTTTGCCTGGTCTCAGAACAGGGTGCCTGAAAAAGCACCCTTTAGGAAAAAAAAGGATGCATTCCTATGGATATACCAGTTCAGCATCTGGCTCCATGTGCTTTAATTTTCAAGGCATGGTTAGGAAAAAGAGGCTTAGGTTCAGGTTTCAAAGTTGAGAAAATTCTTCAACAATAGTAAAATGGTTGGGTCTCTTCGGAGAGAAAAAGAAAAAGCACTAAATCAACTGGGCCACACCTTCAACATGTAAAAGTTCAATTAAAAAAGAATAAAGAAAAGCTCTCGTCTTCCCCAGCAAAACCAGTCTCATTTTTTCTGGTACATTTATACTTGCTTTGTGTGTCTAAGTCGGGCATTTGGCTATGAACATAGATGGTGCATGTATCTGTGCACAGATACACCTCAAACATACACAAATGCACACATTAATGAGATCCAGCCGAATCCTTGCTCCTAATATCCCATGCAAAAATTAATCAGGGATGTGAAGAATTGAGAGGGAAATTACAGCCCCTTTGTGTAACACGAAGCCCTAAGTGAGTTCATGACTTGCCCATGTCTAGATAGTACATGATTCTGGTGGTTCGTGGTGACATTCATCAAGGGCTGGAAACTAACAATGACAAAGTTGCAAAAATTATCATTTTTCTGTGGGAAATTTGCCATTAGTAGCAGAGAAGGCACAAAGAAACATATGTGTCACCTAATTCCCTGGAACTCAAGTGGGTCAGTCTCTCTATCAGTGTTACACTAGCATATATCAGGAGTCCTATTTTAAATATAACTTCTAGCTGGATGAGCTCCAAGCAGATTGAGAACTGCTAGGGAGGCAGTAGCATAGTTAGGACAAAATCCTGCTGTCAGATCCAGCCTGGCACAGACAGATGCAGACACAGACAAAATGGAAAATTTGGCCTCTTGGTGTGATGAAGAGTTTTGTGTGTGTGTGTTGTCACTGCAAGGAAAGCCAGCTTGGGCAGAGTATGTGCACTGGCTTGCTCTTTGGGGTTGTGTGGCTGGAACCCAGCTTCCTCGCAGCTGTGGATGAATCCTCAACAGACAATTGAACAAGACCTGGTGCTGCATGTCTTTTCCTATATGAAAATGTTGCCCATGCTGCTGCTCACATTGCTTCAGGAGGTGGGATGAGGCTGCCATCCAGCCTACGAGGGCTGGGACATGGAGACCGGGGCAAATTTTCCCAGGGCAGAAAGAGCAGGGCCAGACCATGAGGGCAGTGAGACTGTCCTGGTGGCTTCAGGCTCCTCTGTTTCCTGAGATGACATTATAAGACTGGTATTTGGCAAGATGTTTGGCAATATGTCCCCTGTAGCTCATGAAAAGGCTTTGTAGGAGGGGACTGCATAGGCTGCTTTGCAGAAAGGCTGCCTTCCCACAACACCAATTAAGTATAATCTCAGTGACTCAACTGTCTTTCTCTGGGTCTGGAGCTGTTTAGCCCACTCAGAAGCATTTTATACCCTTGCTGTTGAGCTTGGTCGAGCTGAACATAGTCCTTTTTTTTTTCTATCTCACACAGAGCTGACATCACCAAACTTACATTTAGCCACTCTTATATTTAGCATTTCCTCCTGCAGCATCACCACCCCCTGTTCCTCGAGGATAGTGGCTCTCGCCATCTAAATATATTTACAAATGGAAGGGGAAGCACATCTGAGCAAAAAAATTGACCAAGCAACATTCCCTTTGTCTTGATGCAGCTAAACAGCGTCAATGTTACTGTGCACTTCTTTCTCTTTCTGAGAAAAAGGAAATAAAATATAAAGGCCCATCTCTACAAAAGTCAGCACCAGTTTTCTTGGGGGAGTGTCCTTGGAGGTCTGTGAGCTCAGGCTGAGCACTAGGGAGGCTGGAAGTAGAGATGTGCTCAGGCTCCCTCCCTTATGTTCTTTTCTTGTTTATTTGTATGGTTTTGTTGTTGTTTGTTGTTTTTTTTCCTGGTAAACCTTTCTTTACAGTGCTAGATGTGTGGGGGCGGAGTTGGAAATCAGCCCAGAAGTGTTTGTTATGATGACTTGATATATATTTGCTGCTAACAGCACCCATGGTACACTAAGGGTTTTCTACTCTTCAAGAAGCCCAGAGGAATAACTCCAAGCTCAAGGAGAAGTGGACCAAAGAGAGAAATAAATGAAGAGTAGCAATTAAAAAAGCCAGACCAACTCTGTGTGCTGTTCTCAGCAGGTGGCACATTGATGCAGGAGTGACCTGACCTGTAGGCTGTTCCTCCCCACCAACACCAGCTGGTCAGCTGCAGGGGTTGAGTGCATCCCTGGGTGAAACAGGAGTTACTCATCCTCTGACCTCAAAGCCTGCATCCTCCCTGGCTGTGGCCCTTTGTCCATGAGTGGGACACACAGCATGGCTGCAGAGCAGCTGGCACAGCCCTGGGTCATGCGAGGATGTGCCTTATCCAAGCTTGGGTGACAAGAGCCAGAATTAACTAGAGGTAAGTAGTAATGGAGGCAACAGCTACAGGCACAACAGTGCAGACTGTCATGTCACAAAATAAAATAATAGCACTGGTGAGGAGCAGGGTGATAAATCTGTGCAGTGGATATTGTAAAAACATTCCAGGTTGGAGCCAGCCCCTCCTGGTTAGGGGTTGGTTTTGCTTTTGAGCTGGTGGTCTTCTGTTGTGGAGAGACTTTTCTCTCCTGGAGACAAAGTGCAAAAATACAATCACACTTCTATTATGCCCATAACTTGCCTGTGTGACTTTATGCTTTCTTTATGCTGGTTGATAGATTGCTCTAATGGTTGTGTTGACACACATTTAATGGTATTCACTTACAGTTTCATTTAATAAAAGTATTTTCTCACTTTGAACCGAAACATTTTCTCAAATGTGGCTTATGGTGGTTTGCATTTGCTTTATTGTTAATTAAAAGTAAACGCCTTTCTTGAGAACATTTCATTGCCATGTAGATGAAGCCAGCACCTTCAAATGGATTTTTTCCATGTTTTATTTCTTTAAATGTGTTACCTCCTAAAGCCTGATGAAATAAGAATTTGAATAACTATTTCTGAAAGGTAGAATTCACTGATAAAGTTCAGATTCTTATCATCTCAATTTAACTACTTTGGATTATTTAAATAGGGGGGAAAAAGCAACTTGCAGTTCAACAAGAACAGCTTCTCCAGAGGTTTTCACTTATGTTAGCTTTGGACTGGGTTCAAACGCTGTGAGGATACCTTTATCCTGTCAGCACTTCCACTCTCTGAGTTCTCATATTGACTTTACAGCCCATACGAGCCTGCTGAAGCAGTCCTTGTTGCTGCCGTGGTAAATACACAGAGCCAGTACTACAGAGTAAGTTCACCTGGGGATGCTGAGGATTACCGGCAAGTCTCAGCTGTCTACCTTGTGCTTGAGTTTTGATGCCAGGTGTTTAAGGAAAAATTCTGATGCCATGCTGTTTCAGGAAAAAAAAAAAAAAAATCACCTCATTTGGATGCATAGTCTTTGAAAGTCTCTGAAATTCTCTTTTCCAGACAAAAATTTCATGCCTTTATGTCTGCATGTGGGATTCAACTGCTTCTGTTTTCTTACTAGTATCCTATAGATGGAGGCTGTTGCTCTTGTTGTCCCCTTCCCTTCCCTTCCCTTCCCTTCCCTTCCCTTCCCTTNCCCAAACCTTCCCAAACCTTCCCTTCCCAAACCTTCCCTTCCCGAACCTTCCTTTCCCGAACCTTCCCTCTTTCTCTATATTGCCTGTTTCTATGGACTGCTACTGCCATCCTGATCTACCAAACTGACAACCGGTTCACATTCATGTGTCCCTGTAAAACCTGATTTCCCTACAATGTCCTCAAAAAGAGATGCTAAAAAATCATGCATCTAAATTAAAGCTCTAGGTGCTTCCTTCATTTGGATTTTCCATATGCCTGTGTGCTCCAGTTTCATCTTTGAATATCTATGTCCTACTTTTTATGCTTTGGGAAAAGTTGAAAGGAATAACTTTTTATGCCTTGGGAAAAGTGGAAAGGAATAAATGATTAATAATAAACTTTTAAAAGCCATAACTGAACAGTATAGAACCAATGACAAAAAATCTCTCTCATTTAACTCAGAAGTTCCTGACCAGGAAAGGTGAGGGATGCGAAAGAAAGGTTATCTGGAGCTGAGATGCAGCAGTGACCCATCAGAACCTTCACTACCAATAGCCAGCAACCACCTCAGGGGGAAAGGGGAATGTTCTGAAACAGGACCTTCCTGCTGGTGATGTCCAGTGGTTCTGTGTCTGGGGAGACACTCACAAACCCCCAGCATCCCTCTGTCCTTTTGTGCAGTTTCCACTAAAGAGCAGCAGAGCCTGAAGGCTGGTGGAGCCTGGGCATGACCAGTTTGGTCCAGGGAAAATGGGAGCAAGGAGCAGAATTGGGCTCCCCTCAGCTTATGTACTCGCCACTGTGTAATCAATGACAAGCTCCTCTCATTTTTTGTGCCAGCCACAGAAGCAAAATGCAGGGGTAAAAAAGGAAAGAAAATTTTAAAGGGAAAGAGAGGACTTCCAGCTTGTCTCAAGGAGGTGCCTTATCCTGACAAAAGCAGGTAAACCCACACTGCTCTCACAGGCTGGCTTGAAGTACCTGTGCATAGCTCAGCCCAGCTGCAAAGGCAGCAAGAGAGGGTTTGAGTGAAATCATGGAGTCAGCAGCACTGCCCAGCCTGTGAAACTACACACACTGTGCCCAAAGCCAGCACCAGCAGTGTTCCTGTCTGGCTCAGTTATAATAACTTTAGTAAAAGAAAGTTCAAAGGTGAAATCTCAACACCTAAAATTCATCTATCTGTAGCCATGTTTAAAGATGTCTTAGTTGCTTGATTAGCTGATACCTGGCTCTCTGACCAACCACAAACTCCAAAGATTTAGTACTCAGTAACATGGAAAATCCCTGGCTGTAATTGAAAAATGGAACAGAAACCCTGGGAACAGTTAGCATGGTGTCTTGTAGCTTGTCTTTCCTTTCTGAACACAAAGGCTCCCTCTGTACAGGCATGCAGTGGTCACAGACAGGGGAAACAGACAGTGTCTGCTCATCTGCCCATCAAGGACTGCTTTTCCAGGCATTTTTAGCTGCTGTCCACACAGCCTTTGTTGTCTCATTCCCTGGCATCTTCCAGAGCCAGCAAGCAGCTTGGAGAGGGTGAGGTAAAGTGGAAAGATGGTTCTGCATGGGAGAGGCAAGGGAGAACAACCTCTCTGCTGCCTGGGTGTTTACAAACAGAAAGGCTGGTTTAGAAATCAAAAATAGCTATGGAAACTTTTATTTCAGCTTACACTTAAAAAATCCCCAGCCTTCTGAATCTCAGGCTTTATTCTGACTGAAGTTTCTTGCACAATCATGAAAAATGTGGGCTGTTTGTACTCTTGAGCAACAAACCTACTATAATTACTTGTGCAAACTGAGTATATGTGAAGCTTGCTTCACTTGAAGGGTATTTGTGGCTCCCCTCCAGCAAGGAGGAAATGAACTGCCAGCCTTGCATGGTGCAGCAGGGATATGGGAGAAACACCATGGAATGCTGGAGGAGAGTCAGCAACATTCAATATTTTTCTATTGGTGAGCTCAATGTATTTCAACCAGCTTCAGGAGCATTGCAGAAAAACCTGGAACAGATGCCACCCTGCTGTTGTGTTTCAGCATCTAATCCATCACTCAGGTTTTATGCTCAGAACTAACTTGCTGCATAGCACCAACTGCTAATTTTGATAACAGCTAACTTAACAAGGCATGAACAAAATAATTATTTCATTTTCCAAAACCTACTGAGCTGAAATAGGTTTTGAGTGAAATCTTACATGGATGTCTTATAAACATTCACATTCCCAGCATTGTGGGAAGCTTCTGCTTTTCTAGGTTTCTAAGGATAATGCCATGGGTCCTGTTTCTCCCATTTCTCCCTGAGTCCACAACAAATGTGTATAAGATGCTTTCTTTAGACAGTATCTGCAAAATGTCCTCCATCTTTGGACAGAATATGCAAAACATCATCCTACCAGTTTTACTTGTGCTTTCTTTCTCTGGCCACCACCCACAAACTCACCTCTATTGCCCTGTCCTGAGTAAAACCTGAATACCATTATTTGTCTTTCTTTTTGAGAGTGAGCTCTGTGCTCCATTTACATACTCCTTCCTTAGGCTTTTTTATTTGTCACTTCTTTCACAGGTTTCTCCAACCCTTCAGAATTATTTCTTGCATGTTCAAAGAGCACAGGCTGGAAACAGAGATGACTGTCCAGTGCTCACCTTGAGGGTGGTTTCCCCTGGATGTCCAGGGCACCAGGGTTTTTTAACAAGATTTTCCAGAAGTAGACCCAGGACTTGAAGTTTCAGGATTACATCTCCTTCTGTGTCTTTTCCATTATCACTATTTTTTCCTTGTCTATTACTCTGTAATTAACCCTAACCTACTGAATTCCAAACATTCAAGCTTGAGAAAATACCTGTTAGGATTCAGAATGAAAGGATCATGGTAGTTTTATAATCACCCTGGATATTTAAAGCATCTGGAATCTTGAGTACCCCTGTGCTCAGGGCTTTGGCTTTTATTCTCTCTGGTGAATAAAAGTGAGGTGACTTGGATTTCCTCCTGCTTCTGTTACAAAGACTGTTGGATCCTGTCAGGTCTTCTTTCCATGAGTAGATGTGACTGATCATCACACACAGAGGCTATTTCTTAATAGATCTATGTTGATTTTATTTTTTTAACTTCGCCTTGAAAGAAGTCTGGGAGATTATAGTCTCTTTGCTGTAGCCATCCATGACTTCTAGAGGTATATCTGCATTTCCACAAAGGTGGTAAATAATTATTCTGGTGAGGTGACTGTCTTCTCTTCACACATTAGCTTATCCTACATATATTCCTTAGCAGCTGTGTAGCTCACCTTGGCAGAGCTCAGAGTAAGGTCCCAGAGCTAAGATTTTCTTATGCTGTCAAATCTGCCACCTTTTCCTTGGGCACAGGGACACATTCACTGAGCTGTGGCTGCTGCAGAGTGTTACATTGTCCCTCTGTTCTATTGCCAATAGGACTCAAAATGGGTAAAACCAAAACCAAGGCTTTTTAGCTGTATTTCCAAACCTTGAAAAACCCGGAGTTACACAGCAATTTTTGTTGTAGCATCATTGTAATGGGGAATCTATCAGATCATGTTTCTTAGCAAGAATTATTTTCATTTCCTTTCAGATCCTTGCACCTCAGCCAGCCAAGGCATTTTAAGATGCATCAAGCAAGACAGACATTCCCACCTCAATTCCTACCAAGATTCCTGGGACTGGATGTGAGTTTACTGGCTGGTGACAGAGAGATCTTGACACATAGAGAGTGTTTCTGTGCCTTACGTTTTCATTGCTGCTGCTAGGCACATCCTCTAACTTTGAAAAAAAAATTCAGCCTGGAACACCTCCTTCCTGACTTCTGCTTCCTGGGTTTCATTATAGGAAGTCTGGAGGTATCACAGCTCCAGATGTGGCTGCATAGCATTGGAAAACCATTGCAAAGACCAAGAACCATCCAGGTGTACATCCATGTTAAGCAAGGCATCCCAAAATCTGTTTCAGAAAACAACTGCATAGTGTTGTGCAGTTACACTACAATGAACACTCTTAAGTTAGATTAGTAAAGAGTGAAAAAAGAAAAACAAAAACCAACCAAGCAAATAAAAAGCCAAATAAAAAGCCTGTCTATACAGCAGCTTTTATGAAGAGGATTAACTCAGTCAAGCCCAAAGTCATTGCTATTTCTTTTCTGTAGAATCTTAGAACTGAAATTCTTCACAAGCCCTCCATAATATGCTGTTAATAACTCCAGCCAACAACTGACAGAACAAGAGGACACAGTCTCAAGCTGCACCAAGGGAAATATAAGTTGGATATTAGGAAAATGTCTTTTGTGGAAAGAATAATGAAGTACTGGAAAGGTCTGCCTGAGGAGGTGGTGGAGTCACCATCGCTGGATGTGTTTAAAAAAAGACTGGATGTGGCACTTGGTGCCATGGTCTGTAGTGATGTTAGGGCATGGGTTGGACTCAATGATCTTGAAGGTCTCTTCCAGCCTAGTCATTCTGTTGAAATATTCTGTGAAGTTCTTTGTAAAATGAGTTCAAAAAGGATGCTGGTGCCTCATTGTTGCCATTTTCATGATTTTACAGGCACAACCTCCCTCAGCAGTGAGGTCTTCTCTGGCTTTTATCATACAAGATTACCCTAGTGCTGATGTCAGACAAGATCTGACAAGATCACAGCACAGGGCAGTATACCTGCAGGTAAAACAAAGGTCTCTTTGGAGTAGTTTTCTCACAGTCTGGAGCACAGTTTGGAGTTCAAGACTTAGATGTCTTTCAGTGGCAAGGGGAGACTGGTAGCCCCATAAATACAGCTAGGCCTGTTAGAGGTTCACCTGGATCTCCTCCACGTGTTGTAGGACACATGTGCTGAGGTGGCCTGTAGGACATGATCAGCACAAGCCCTGTGTGCAAATGAGCTAGTGGCTGAGATAGTTTAGCAAGCAGCTGTCAGATGCAGGAAAAGCAAGAACAAAACCAAATCCTTCTTGTAACCCAAAAGGCAGTGAGAAGTTATCCCAGCCAGTTTTAAGCCACAGGGTTCACTGTGACCCAGGAGGAGAAAGTTTCCTGTTCTGCTGTGAAAAGTGTTGCCCTTCCTGCCTGATTTGTCCCCACCAGAGCCACTCAGGGGTAATGCACTGTGGTTGGATCATCTGTATTCAGAGGAGGACTTGGTCTCCATTGTGGACTTCTATGTATGTACAGTCTGATTTTACACTGCTTGTTCCCATTTACATTCCCTCAAAGAATCCACAGCTTCCTTGTGAATGTCCTCTGTAGCTAATGCTCAGTTTATTTCAGTCCCTTGGTAAGTCTCTGACATAGGTCAGATCTTCTTATCATCTTTAGGTCAGATGTCTCTGCCTATATTTCCAGGGGATTTTAGTAGAGGACCTTTAAAGGTCCCTTCTGACCCAAATGATCCTATAATTCTATTATATGATGCAGTCTCATATAATTTTCTCTCTCAGCTACTGTATTTGTGTTTGCACAATGAAAAATGTATTTAAATAACCATGAAAAAAAGGCACAGATCACCCAGTTACACTCAGCCTAGGTAACGTAAGTCCCTTTTCCTTCCCTTGATGAGGACACTAGAAAAGCAGAGATGTAGCACTCATGTTACCAAGTTCTTTACAGAGCACTCAACTACCACCCTTTCTACCTCCAGCATGCCTTGCCTCTCTTTTAGAGAACAAACTCTTTTGGGTCCGTTTTGAGCTGGTTTGGGCCAGTGTGACATGGCCAAGCAAAGAGCACAAATGTTAGCAAGCATAACATGTTTTCTTTCAGGAGTTTTTTCTGTGGCTTGCCATAAATCTTGTCTCTGATTTTCTTAGCTGTTCCTTTCCACTGGAGACTTTGTTTGTCATGCACAGAAGCAGAGTGTGAATTTGTAAAACTTATTTTCTTGAGACAAAATCTGAGTGCAGATAAGCCCTATTCCCTAGTGCCCAGTCACAGCACGAAGGACAGCACCATAAAGACTGGGACCCATCTGAGCCCCCAGGTGCAGGGCTTCAGAGAGGAATGTTTGCATCACAGGCAGAGGACAGCCCTCAGCAGAAACTCTGGACCCAGTGGTGCTGGAGGGGGAAGCACAACATTCCTGAAATGGGAGTCAGCCACCAGGAGCATGACAACCAGTCTAAGAGTGACCATAAGTGTAGCAAGGATTATTTTACCCCTTTAGTGGGCTCTGCAGAGCCATCAAGCCTGCTGGAGTGGGGCTGTGGGTGTGCTTTTATGCAGCAGAGCTGCCTGCAGTCTGGCAAAAATTCTGAGGTGGAGTTGGAAGAGAGACAAAATAAAGCCAAACTGCATGTTAAGATGGTTGCTGCAGAATGCTTTATCTATGTCATCTTTCCTACCACTTTCTGTAACGTAGAGAAGTGAGACTTCCTCCTGTGACTGATTATATTGTTATTTATTAGAACATCTCGGGCACTGGCAGCTTGGAACATTCCATCCCAGGGATTTAGAAGATGTGCAAGCACTGTGAAGGCAGTCCCTGCCCCAAGCAGCCCATGCTATAAAACAGAATAATGGGTAGATAAAACAAGGAGATTGGGAGGTGGTGAGAGAAACCAGTGGGACAGGTTTGGGAAGCACGTCAGCCAGTAATGGCAGCTCACCAGTGTAATTTTAGGGGAGTTGTGCTAGTAGGAGTGTGATTTGAGAGAGGTTAGCTTTGGACTGTTTCTAATGGTGGTTCCTCACTACCCAGGAGACAACAAGAACTTTCTGGCAGAAAAAGTGCTTGGGCTTTGCTGTGTGTTGGGGGAGTTGGCAGCAGCACATCTGAGAGATGAGATGCTCTGAAAGTCTTGAAAGCCAAGGCAAGTAGATACAAGCAAATTCCCATGAAGTGCCCTGACTGATAGATCTTTTTCACTCAGAGGATCCAGGATGTCTGACTCTGGCAATCTGCAGGGCCATAATATTGACCGCAGTTTCCCCCTCCCCCTCTCCTTTAATTTTCCTTCCTTCCTTTGCACAAACAAAGAAAATGCACTGGGAATTCTTTTGAAGAGAGCATGGTTGGGGTTTGCACTGGAATTTCACAAGGAAGCTTACAAGACATTATAAGATATCTTTAGAAAAAGACTCTTTGAACCTTTTATCTTAATGTATTTACCTCTGGAATATACAGGCTTTGCATTCAAGAAAAGCACTTTACAGGGAAAAAATTAAATACATAATGACTTGCAGGAGACCAGCAGACTATATCCTGAGAAATTTTACTGTGGGTTAGCACTAGGGAAATTAAACCGCTGACATACTCTTGACCTTGATTTTGGCATTTCTGTTCCATGACATAAAACAATTGAGTTAGTAGGAATATTTCATTACTGTCTCCTATAAATAAAGTAGGAGCAGGATGCTGTAGATCAGTATCATCCATAATGGTGTAGTTGGTAGAAAATTCTTTTTCAATATTTCACTTCAATTATAAGTGCTCATATTGCCTTAGGTGAGTGTGATAAAAAAATCACATAATAACAGGTTATTGTGCAATGGACTGTAAAACCATCAGAAAAAGGTGTAAGCTTTTTTTTTTTTTTTTTTTTAAGTGAAAACCAACTGAATAACAAGCCTTAGGTAATTTCTGTTATTTTTCTGCATTCCCCTGCTTACTTTCTAATACATGCTGAAGACATGCTGTAATTTCTGTTAGCAAAGTATTGTTGAATTACATGAAATAAAGAAAATTATTATGTACAATTGAATGAATCATATTGTTTAGGAAAGCAGGAAACTTTAAATAAAATGTATTCTTCCAACAACATACATTGAGAGGAAATCATGAACACCAAGCTGAGTGTTTCATGGAGAGCTTGACTGAGAGAGCTGGTGGTGTTTTCCTTAGGCAATGTGACAGCCCTAGCATAGTCTTGGTTAAACATTCATTGAACTAATGAAGCTGTGTCTAGAAAAGAGGAAATTGTACTAGGTTGGTCTAAGGCACCTTTATTCAAGGTGTAACCAAGGCCACAGAAGTACAGCACACCTGTTTCACCAAAGCTCAATCAAACTGCTGAGTAGATTTTGGCATTTGGCATTCTTGAGATCTTCTCTGCAGCTCTGAACAGATGAGAATGTTTTGTACTTTTTACACCAGTGTTTTGGAGAGAAAATGGACTTGTGTATACTCTGATTATTTGCAAAAGATGCTCTAAAATCTATGGCTTTGGGTGACTTCCTGATAGATGCAGGGTTATATATTAAATGAAATTATTTAAAAAACATACTGCTGTAGAATTGCACAGTCCACCTTTTGTTCACCTATGGATATTTCACCTGCACTTACCAGCAATGGCAGTACTGTTATAGGGTTTCTTTGTCTTTTTATTGTCATGCTATCCCTCTAGCCTAGAGCACAGTATGATGACTGAAGATGGGAAATAGTTGCCAAGGCAGATCATGGATCAGGTCATCTCCCTTACTTTGTAAGGAGAAATGTGTCCAGAACTGCTGGGAAATAAAGGCAGCTCAACAAGGTGATCCCTCCAGGATACCTACGCAAAAAAACCTTGTAGTCATGCAACATTGCCTGAAGTAAATGTAGAAATACAATGGAAAAGAAATCTACTGGTTTGCAGTTACAGAATAGTACAATAATAATATGAATTTTCCATGGAATTAATTATGGGTTAAAGTTCTATGCTAATTTTTGCCTCATAAAATAGTGAAAAAAAGCACTGAGGCAACAGATCTGTCTCTTCTGAGTCACTACATCGGCTATTACATATCTGAATATTGTGAATGAGAAATTACATTGGGATTTAGGTCTTTAGCAAAACTGGTGTTCCAGTGTCTCTAATTGCCCTCCTGCCAGACTCACTCTTTTCTGTTGGAACACGTTTTTGTGAGGACTTGCTTTAACATCTGTTCAACCAGTTCCTATGCAAAATCTTGACTTATAAATAAAACATGCAATATATACATATGTCCTTGCATGTGTAGACCTCATGCATCCACGTAGATCTTGCTGCTTTGTGAATTCCTAAACGCTTTTAGAGCTAGACTACTTTGCTTTGGTGGCAAATGCTTCAGGCAGACAACTCTATGATGAAAGAGAGGAGTGATTCCTGCAGCACTGTGTCACAATCTGTGCAGGCATGATTCCTGCCTGCTGAAGACTCCCCAAGTGGAAGTATGGAGTCAGACAGCAAACTAACTCTGTCCCCATCAGCTGATCCCTGCCATATTTAATCTCTTTTCCTCCCCACTATTTATGATGTGGTTTATTTTTTTTTTTTTGCTGTTAATATTTCTAACCTGATGTTCAGATTCACTCCTGTGGTGGTATCACAGCACCCAGCCCTGATCCTTGCCACATGTCTGTCAGCAGCCAAACCAGTTGTGCCAGATGGAGAACTAATGGAGAGACTGGTTCCATTATGACTAGCCCCCATGGTGGATGAATGGAGTTGATAGCTCTCAGTGTTAGCTGAGATGCAAAATTCTGCATTTAGTGTATCTCCCACTGGGTGCTTAGTTCTCTGCTCTGAATTGATTTTCCCTGATACCTTCTTTCTTATCTGAACTTTTAAAAATGGTTTTCCAATGCTAGGTTTGCTTTGCTTTCAGAGGATATGCTTGCACTTTCCAGTGGCACAGATGGTGACTCTGAAAATCCCCAGTCTCTCCATTTAAAGAGACCATGAGAACAAACTTGCTGTACAGCAGAGTGCTCCCATAAATAGCAGGCTTTTTTGGTAACGGGTGGTTTTGTTAGGCAGGGAAGGGAGAGACATTTCATGGCAATTTTGTATCACTAGATATTTAAGTTCAGAAATATCTTTATCCACTTTGGGAATGCAAAACTTCCTGTTTTGACTTGCACTCTAAATATATATAATTTTTAAATTACAGGTTTACGTCAAGAGAACAATTTAGTCAAGTATTACTTTCTTTGGAGAATACATCCTTGTTGTTACTCGTAAATGAGGGCATGCATTCAGGCATAAAGTATGTACGGATATATTAACTAAAACCCATGATCCTCATTATAGGTTTTCTCTTGGAAACAGCTCTTTTGGACATGGGTGCAACTGATACAAAGCTGGCAAAATTAATGACAAAGGGAGTCTGACTGGGTGAGGGGAGTTACTGGTCAGCAGGATATGCTAGAGATTTTGGAGGATCCAGTTCATGCCTTGGCACAGCCTGTGTGCGCAGCAGAGCTGAGGTGGCCTGTGATCTTCGCCTTCTGTCTTCCTCTGCTCAGACAAACTGGTAACTTCACAGGCTGCAGCAAAGTCAGCCAAGGTTCAGCCATGCTTAGCCACCCCAGAACCTGAAAACTAGAAATTTGTCCTTCACTTCTGGGCTGTGTCTGTGCTGAGTCTTGCTCTAACCCCTTGATGGCAAAGAACCAAGTAGAAAGATGCCCCATGTTGTGGGTGTCCTTGTCAAGGAACTTCCTTGTAAGGAGACACCCAGCTTGAGCTGTTATATTATTATTAAATTATTGCACCAATATTTAATTATTATTCTAAGGATTGGGACAGCTGAGACTCTGCTCTGGGAGGCTGAACCAGTAGGAAAACATGGTCTAACTCTGAGAGTGTGGTATGTGTCATAGTCGGGGAGCCTCAATCCCACCTTAGGTGGTGTGTGACTGCTAGAGTGGCTCTTGGGTGGTTGGAGAGGCAGATTTCTTTGGTATTCCAGTTAGATATGTTGCAGATAGTACTGTAAGAGGTATACCCACCAGGGACAGGGTCTTGGGCATGCGTCCAGCCTGCATTTCTTTCAAAGGATAGAAGTTTGCTACCTTATCTCTAGACAAGGACAAGATAGTGCAGGAATGAAGGGCCGCTGGGATTTTGTTCAAGGAACAGCCTGCTGCAATAAGAGTGGGAAATGTACAACTAGAGTAAGCTTTACTCCAGTTCACACCTATTAGAGTTGCAGGAAGGATGTAAGTGGCTCAGACAATTCTAATGGTGATTTTTTTCAAAAGCTCAGCAGTCAGGGAGAGAATTTGTTCCAAGATTCTTCTCAGTCCAAAATCTGGACATATTTGTTTCATGGGGAGCTTACCCTCAACAGCTCTAATGTATAATCATGAGAAGATTGTCCCTCTTAAAACAATTTTTCACATGTATTTTCTGGTGGCTGCTGCAATTCCTGAGGTTTATAGTGATCCACGAGCAACTTTGTCATGAAATGCAAGCACAGTGTTTGGTTGTATTAAAAGAATTATCATATGTAAAATAGCATAATTACATAGTCTTCTAAATACTGAATAGGGCTTGTCTGTATTCAATTCAAAATAGCATGCTTAAAAATGTGTGTTTTTCTGCCATGTGAGCTGCCATAATAAAAACTGAACCTGTCCCAAAGAACATTTGTGGGAGTCAGTATCACATCCAGCAGCAAAAGGCCAGTGCTAAGTCCTTGAATATAACCTCTGCCTTCCTCTGGGGCTAGGAATGGGAGTCAGGTTATGTCCCTTTGGAAGGCGAATTCTGCTAGGCTCTGAACTGCTTAGTGCAGCTCCTCCCATGGAAGCAGCTTATAGTTTATGCAAATGGCCTGGTTGTGTCGATCTGCTGCAGCAGCTTTGTGGAAGGAAGGTGATTAATTTGCAAATCCTGCTTTCACTTAGGGTATTTTATGAGACAAAATATGAGAAACAGCCGTCACCATTGTCCTGCCCCTCCAGAGTCGCATTTGATGTAGCATAGGCTGTGATGTGTTTTGATGTCACACTGGCTGATGTCGCACACGGAAGTTTTTGGTGCAATCTGTGTGTTCCATGTGACAAGCTCAAATGCTCACGTCCGCTGTGTACATGCCTAACTCTCAGCCTTTCTCTAATTTTAGAGTAATCTGCATTACTCTGTGTAGTACATCCTACACAAACCTGCCCCAAGGAATATTTGGTTCCCAGTACAGAGGATAACAACATCTGTTTGTGACCACTGTGGTAAAGAGAAATTGCCATAAGAGTTTTGGCAGTGAAGTTTGAGTTTCCCCCATAAGCTGATTCAGCAAAGCTAAAATGAAATGGCCTGCCAGAGCCTGCCAAAGGGAGCCATTTACTGCTCAGAGAGCTCGCAAAGTGTCTCTTTGTTTGTTCTCCCCAATATCTCAACCCCAAAACTTTTAGGAAAACTATGAACAACACCTCATTATGTTTAAGTAAAAGAAATATGAAATTACTGCACTCAGCTATCAGTCACTGTCCAGGCCTCAGCTCAGAATGATTTTGGCTCAAGAAACCTTTGCAAGAAATGTACCCGCCCTCTTGCTCCACAGCGCTGTGAAATCTCTGAGGCAGGGTCACTGCATCACTAGTAACACAGGATGTGCTGAGACCCTGCTGGGCCCACCCATGTTGCAGCAGTCTTGGGTCTAGAAGATCCCCCAGCTTCCTCCACTAAATCTTTCTCATATCATTAGATATCCCCTTTGGAGCCAAATTCCAAAAACAGTGCCCATCCTTTTCAAATTGGCAATGTTCTTTTGTCCAGCACATACACACATGTACATGTACACACGCAAACTGGTTCCAGCTGTTGTAAATTATAGCACAGAAAATGCTTTTTTTCTTTTAAAAGAAAAATGAGTGGAGGATCAGCACACAATCCAAATTGGTAGCTTGTTCTTGTTTGAAAATTGAACTTTGTGAATTCTCATCTTGTCTGGAAAGAACATTTTTGTCCACGTTTTGAGTCTGAATCTTGGGTTAGCTCAGTAACATTCATAGGAGCAAAATGCCTTTATTAAAGGCCATCACTAAAGCCTGTGACCAAGTCTCAAAAGGAACTAAAAA
>VWYI01010091.1:364021-399462 GCA_013399455.1 Anthoscopus minutus | reverse complement strand
CGCTCGCCGCTGTTGGCGCAAACAGCGCTCAGACACAGTGCGCGGGTGCGCAGCGGCGCGCACCGGCCGCTGAGCGGGACTGACCGTCCCGAGGGCCGGGCTGGGTGCAGAGCCGCTCCGCGGGGCTGGGTCCGCATCTCAGCGGGGCGCGGAGCGGCTCTGCTCCCGGCCGCGCCGTCGGGGCTCCCGAGGAGAGGGGTGGCAGCGCCCGCGGGGAGAGGGCGAGAGGCGGCAGAGTCGGGACCACCTGGCTGCCCCTGCCCTGCGGCTGCGGCACTCGTGCACCGCGAATTTTAACTGCACCGCCAACCTTAGTGTGGATTTGGAACCTCCGGCTGCGCGGGGGTCCCTTGACGGCGGCCGGAGCGGGAGAGGGGAGCGGCCCCGCCGGCAGCCCCTTGCCCTGCCCGGGACCCCGGCCCGCTGCCGGCAGCCCCGCGGCGCCGAGAGCACGGGGGTCGGGCGCTCCGCAGAGATGGAGCGCGTCCTGCCCGCAGCTGCGGGCGACCGCGAAGTTACCGAGCGACCGACACGTTCGGGGAAAAAACTCTTTCTTGACCCGCCCGGCTTTCTTCCCTCCCTTTGTTTTTTGGGCGATCGCGTGTGGCTACCCGCTGGACTGACCAGGGCCCGGAGGCGATGGTTTCACGCACTGTCAGGAGCGGTACTGCGGGGCGACCGGGCCGCGCTGAGCCCAGCCTTTCCCCTAGTCCCGGTCCCCGGTCCCGTCCCCCGCCCGGCCCCGGCGGCTCCGGCAGCAGCGCCGGGCCCGCGGCGCCATCTCCCGGCGGAACGGCGGGAGCCGCTCTGGCAGCAATTGAGACCTGGAATTACCCTAATAGCGAGGTACTTATGCCTAATTCATTATATTTTAAATAATTAAGAGCGGAAAATCGCTGCAAATAAATATTTGCGGAGGTGATGCTCGCGCCGCTGCCGGAGCGGTGCGCTCAGACCGGCGGGGAGTGCTCGGGGCCGCCGCCGGGCGCTGCGGGGCCGGGAACGAGCGAGAGCCGGGAACGGAGCGTTCAATATCCCGTTTCTCCAACCCCGGTACCGCAGGAGACATCGAGGTTTGTGTGACCGGCGGGACCACCAGCTTTAAAAGCAAACATCGTTTTCACAGTGTCTTGTTATGTTTTTTTGTAATCTGTTTCTTCAGTAGATAGAAAAAGGAGCTAAACCTGTTAGAAACGTCATTTTTAAAACACTCTCCCTTATATTGCTAAAAAAAAATACTTGTTTTACATTCCACCCTCGAATAAATGCTCATTGGCTACTTCTCCAACTCCTGTTTTTAACTTCACACATCCAAACCAGTATATCAACTCTGTAAAACATGATTAATTCCACAGACGGTACCAGCGGTGGGACTTCTCCCTCCCCCTCTGCCGATGTAGCTGCTAATTGTACTTGAATTGTTTACTGCTGTATTGTTTTACAAGTGCCTGGAGAAAGATGCTTGATATTCCCACCACCGGCAGAACCATCCCAAGAGCAAATGCTTGGCAGATTTTGGCAGGGATGTACACAGGCTACAACTACAGCTTGTTAGCTGAAAGAAAAAAAAAATATGAAGGTGATGACGCCTCTGTAATTATAGGTGTTACTTGTTATAAAGTCAGAATGTTTTCCAAGCTACTGTAATGCCACACCTCCAATGTCCCAGGAGCCAGGCCTTGGAGTCCTTTCCGCCTTAGTCACTGGTTTATGAGGCTTTGCAGAGCACATCACCAGGCTGCACGGCGGGTTCCTGGCCCACTTGGCACTCCTGCGTAGGTGCAAAGCCCATGTGGGTACTCAGCTGTTATTTTACCTTTTACATCAGACATGAAAAAATGAGACACAGACTATGTACTGCCTCAAAAAGTTGGCAGACATAAAGAGAAATGTACATTGGATTTACAGCCTGGTTTTATGATTATCTGACTTTGTTTCAAATAAGCACAATCAGAAGGAGCTCTGTGAATACCCTTATACTGCAACTCGAGGCAAAACCCTTTCTTGGCAAGATGGTGGTTGCTGCTTTCCACATTTTGTTGTTTTCCATGTAGTCAGGGCAAGTCAGATCAGTCTGGATAACCTTCACAAAAGTAGAAAATGCAGCTCTCCCCATCACATGGTACATGTGCAGGGTAAAATCACTGGACCTTTCTTTTGCTCAGAGAACTTCAGGGCAGGAAAGGTCAACTTGCCTATGAGGGGGAATTTTAAAAGGTGTAAACATCAGCTCAGACACTAAGCCAAATGCTCTTGGCAACACTTGCACCAGCTTTAGTGGAAGCTGGATCTGTTCTCCAACTGGGGAAGTCCCACAAAGAGATAATGTGACACAGCTAAGGTCTCAAGTTGGCTTGTCTGACAAAATGAAAAGTGTAAGCTCTCCCAAATGAGAGCTATCAGCAAACCTAGGTATTTTTTTAATGAAATATTGTTGGAGAGGGGAATTTCCAGCATCCCAAATTCTGATCTCTCAGTTGCAAACGCATTTGCATCCATCATCTGCTTTTGCTATTCTACTTTCCCAGTTTCCTTGGCCACAGTAGAAGCCATGTTCTGGCCTGTGCTGGGAGGACAAGCTGGAGCAGAACTGAGCTTCCATGTGCCAGGAGGTGCCTGGCAGGACAGGGCTGCCCTGCAGCTACCCCGAGGGCTGGTGCTGGGCTGGCTGTGGCAGAGCAGGCAGCGAGCAGCACAGCCAGCTTAGAGCTGCTTGTAAGGGAAAGAAATGGCTGTGCTGCCCCGCAGCACCACAATCCAGGCAGAGCAGGCTGGAGCCTGGCTGCACACACAGGGCAGTGGGAGTCAGGCACAGAATGAATGACATTTTGCTCTGTTGTGAGTCCAGAGGAGCTGCACTGCAGTCAGAGTTGGTTTGGATTTGCATGGGCAGTGCAGAGACATGAGTCTTGGATTCACCCCAGACTCCTCTGAGTTCCTAGTGGATGGGAAAGGCTCCCCACGTGTGTACCCACACTAATCCTCTTTGCTCCTGGAGGTGTCCCTCCAGCCACCACTGCACCAGAAGCCACCCAGAGATAACTTTTCTATAGCACATTTCCATTTGTCCTGAGCTGCCAGCCAATACATATTTCCTTTTCCTGTGGGGGCAATGAATAGCCATTGTATTTGCGTCGGACTATTAATCTGCCTGAATTTGGTCCAGATTCTTACATGAATATTCATGGGAATTAATGTCATTTAACTCCTATTGCTTCCTGAATATAATTACGTGCCATACATGAATTGGCAAACGCCACAAGACATCCAATCTTGTTGAAAGTCTATGACCAATTAAACACCATGAGCTGGACACTCGTGCAGTACTGAAGATGCACAAAGCAGTGCCAAGATGCAGCTTGACTTCAGGAGAGGAAACCAGTGAAAAAGGGAAGAGGTACACAGTAGGAAGCAAACACCACCCTGAAGGATAGAAAATATGATTAATAAGGTACTTTAATACAAGCTCTTCCCCAGGTATTTGTCTACATGTAGGGACTACATTAAACATTTATATTATTTTGAATAAAGCTTTATTTCTTCCACTTTCTCACCCACAGAAAAATATCTTTCAGGGCTTCCTATCCTGGCCTCTTCTGAGGGACAGCATCTCTTGGAAGACCTTCAGCACATCCTACAAATAAGAAGTGCCCAAGTGCAGTCCTCCTTCTCCCAGCAGCCCGCCTGCCAAAGCTCACGCTGTTCCCTGAATAATAAAGCACAATCAGCTCTGTATTAAAGCAAAACCCGTCCCCAGCATCAGTGCTACCAATCCCTGTCGTAACATAACAAGGACTCTTCCCAAAATATTTGGGCTTGCCCTGTCACAGTGAGAGGCGTTCAAGTTCAGCGCTCTGTCAACAATGCCAGGTGTCTCCTGAACCTCGGGCGCCCGAGCCAAGAGAGAGAGCTCAGAAGCACAGGAATAATCATTATTCACATTACTAAAATGTAACGGAATGTTTAAACAGATAACGTAACACAATCCCTCACAGCAGAAAAAAAAAAAATACTGTTTATTATTTATCCCTGTCAGATAGAAAATGAACTCAATCTCCTGGAAAGCAAAAGCAAGGCTCTTTTTTTTTTTTTTTTTTTCCTTCTTTCTCAACTGACAGCCATGAAAAAAATATTCTGTTGTGGCAGCTGTGCCCCTTCAAAGGGACTGATGTTCGCTGTGGTTCTTGATAAACCAACTGGCAAATTTTGGGGGTAAAAAAGAAGTGACTTGAAGCCAAACACATCTAAGAAAAATAAGCCTTGTGAAATGAAAAATCCACGAACAATTTCATGTTGAGTCAATTCGAAGATTTCATTTCAATTTTGATTTTTTTGGGGGAATAAGAAAAAAGACACACACCCCCTTGCTTGAAAATAAAATTAAAGGACATTTTGAACACAAAGTAGTTTCAAAATGAAAAATCAAAGTGTTTCATGTCAGAAGTGTCAAAACTAACAGCTTCAGCATTTGTCAGAGCTTTTTTGAGTTTTTATAAATGACAAGTTTGGCATGTGTGCACAGACCGTTTTGGTGCTGCTGAATCTGCATTTTTGCATGCAAAAAAAATTGGTCGGGTGAAATTTTCTACGGAGAAACCGTTTGCCATTCCCTTTGTGTGGAGACCAGCAGCACTCTCCCCCATGGCTGAGCTGTGTAGGAGCCTCACTGACACCTCCAGCTCCTCTTTGGCTTATTAATATTTTACCCTTCAGTTTGCAGGACTCCACAGGCCTGGTTTTTTCCAGAACCAGCTCCCTGGTTAGCGGGAGGAGGTACAAAGGTTAGGAGAGACCGACTGTGCATCTCCAGCTTGATGTGCTGCTGTGTGACAGGCGGCCACAGACCTATCCTAAGGTGACATTAGGAAATTTATTAGCTTGGTTCATTACTGCTAAGTTCCCTTTCATCAGCTCACTGCCTTCCCAAAGTGAGGGTTCTCCAAAACTGTTTTATCCCAAAAAAGTTGGGAGAGGTTACAGTCAGGTTTACACCTTATGTGGCTAGAGAGCAGGGATAGAAAATAAGGTATGTAACACCTGAATTAAGATATTTCATTTAAAATCCTAAATTACATAAAAATCTTAAGTTACATAAATGCTATTGCTATAAAAATGTACCACCAAGCATTTATAATATTAGCAACTGAATATATTCTTGCTAAGAAAGCAGCAGCCACCCGGATTTTGCAGGTCTGCTTCCAGCCTAGCTGACTTTGCTGCAGGTTTGGGACAGTGCCTAGTCCCCTGGGAAGGCAGCAAGTAAGCTCTTCTGCAGATAGCAGACACCTACCTGCCTTTTGCTACCCAATTTCTGTAACACTTTCTACATCTCTCTGATGACAGCAACACTTCTTGCTGTATCTTGACAACTTCTAATTAACCCAATCTCAGCATCTCCGAAGCTTTCAGAAAAATCCAGCATCCTTCTCTAGAGTAAGAGACCAAATCCAAAACACCTTCTCCTCCTCTGACCTCCAGCACAGCCTTTACTGCAGAGGGGATGCAAACTCCAGGTCATGTGTAGTGGGAATGCTAAAATCCAGATCAGCTCCTTCCCCGCCTTCCTGGAAGGCAGCATTGGAAGCCAGCAGAGATGGAAACAGATTTCTAACATCTTGTTGGCATTTCTGGGTCTGCTTAAACTCCTGCTGCAGGAGCACATGCAGAAATCTCCACGAGGACACACTTTCAGCTTGCAGTGAAAGAAGTCTCATCTCAGGGAATTGGTCTCCTCACTCCCTGCCCTGCTCTCCCCACTAGTTCAGCATTGCCTGTGAAGGAGATGCAGTAATTGCAGCTTTTCCTGTGAAGGGTTTTTTGTTGATGCTGTCTCCAAAGTGTTCTGTGCTGAAGTATTATTTCATCTTAACTTTTTCCACTATTATGACTATTTTTTAATCCAAAAGTCCAACATCAACAAAGATTAAAGCTTTTAGGCTAGTTACATATCTATGAAAACAACAGTCTCCTGTGTCTTGGGAGATAAACACTACCAGATGCTCTAGTAAACACCAGAAAGGGGAGAGAAGGGGGGAAAAAGAGAGTGGCCAGGAGAAGGAAAGGGCTGAAAATAAATTAGAAATAGCAGAACAGGAAACCAGGAAAGCAAATTCCTGCTGTTTCTGGCTCTGTGGTAGGGAAGAGGTTAAACCCCAGTACACTGCCATCTCTAGACAGAACTAGTTGTTATTGCATTGATAAAACCCCGGGTTGTGTTTTCCTTGTCTATTTTGACCCGTATCTGACGTTAGCATTGCAAATGATGTCTGTTGCCATTCAGCTACTCAGAGTGAGCGGACAGAAACAAGACAGAGAGCTTAGCAAAGACGATACTAATGGAAGGGGTGGGGAAAAGTCTGATTTACATGTAATTAATTATTATTTATGTAAAAACCATATCGTTGTGGTGGTTCTTGACATCATTTAAAGCCTCTTTTCAAAAGAGGAGTCTCCCCTCTTAGTGCACTAATCTTTTCTGTGCTGCCAATATGAACTGTGACAACTGATGGCAGCCACGCTGGCCCATCACCACCACTTGCAGGGTTCTCATCAACTGCCCAAAGGAGAGAAAGACAAGAATCCTGCCTCCTTCTGAGCAGGTGACTTTGCATTTCCAAGGCCATGGAATGCTAGCGAATCATTTGGTGGGAAATCATCTGACCCGAGGCCAACACCATGCAGAAAAAGACAGAGTTATGCATTGCTATTGTGAAGAAGTTTCAGATTAAATAAATGTATTTTCTTCTGAACTTGTAAAATGATTAACTTATTTATTTGATTTCAGTATCTAATCACAAAATAATTACCTAACCCAGCCCCAAGGTATCTTGGCAATGTTGTTTGAGACACACTCCAGCACAGACAAAAGCTCCCGCGGGAAGACATCAATCATCTTCCCATACAAATGAAACTGGTCCACAAAAATGAACGGCACGGCTCCACCCCAGCTCTTTCAAAATTCAGCTGTCTCAGCCAGAGCTCCAATCCAGCTCCCAGACACATCCCTGCCCACTGCTTTGCACAGGAGCTAGGTCAAACCTCAAGTGCATGGATTACATATGGCAGCATGACCCAATTTATTTGGGCTCAGCTGGACAAAATCTATACAGTGGGAAGTTTATTGACAGTGTCTCACTGGTTCTCTCTAATTTGCCAAAGAGGCTGCTGGGCAGGAAGCTCTGTTTACCTCAGTCATGGTAGGGACAGATTAAAAGGAGCTGGACTCAAAAACAGGCAGCTCTCCAGCCACCTTCTTAGTAAACAAAAAACCCCACAGCACTAATTGGAGCAATTGGATGGGGTGGGAGCTTTGGCTGGAGCCTGGGGGCGGAGGCTGGACCGGATGGGATGGACAGCGCTCACTGGAGGAGGGATGTCACCTGCACTCATGGTGCCACTCACGCCCTGCACTCTCTGCGCATCCCAGCACATCTCTCCCACCTCCCTGTCCCCCACACCCACCTCCAGAGCGTTTCTGCACTGGTGGCTGCTGAGACCAGAGCCCTGTGCTGCCCAGGTCCGTGAGGACACACAGGGCAATCCAGGTTTGCCTGCCACAGGCCAGGTGTAGCAAAGCTGAAGCACTGCAGGCAGAAACCTGCCTGAAAGGTTCCCACCTACCCGTCTGCTTTTAGACAACAGCACAACACATCGTGTTCTCCCTTTGTCTCCTCCTTGTCAGCTGCTGTGAGCACCAAAGCATAGCTAATCCCACCTGAGAAAGGGTGGAAATCTCCCCTTAAATGTATATTTTTATCCCAAGTGTATAATTTCCAAACATCACAGAGCAGTATTCCTTCAACCTTTGCACACTGCAGCTGTGGTAAGGATTTTCATCCTGGGTGACATGGCTTGTCCAGCCTTGCCCAGTATGTGAACGGGCTCAGATACCAGGCAGGCACCTGATATACCAGTTGGAAGAAAGAAAAAAAAATTGCCCTAACAGAGAACCATCTTCCCCATTGCATTATTTGTTTTGTAAAAAGCAGCAAAAGCTACTGTCATTACCTTGAGATCGAGCAAACTCAGCTCATGCAGAGCATGCTTGGCGTGAGGAAATGTTTTTATTTCTTGAAACAGGCTCTGAGGTCAGCTTGTCTTGCCTGCCTCTCCATTTCAGGCTTTAAATGTTTGTTTGTTTGTTTTGCAATATTTTTGCCTATGTCATCATCAAAGCATTCAGTTTTTTGCTTGCTTGGTATTTGTTTTGTTGGGGTTTTTTTTAAAGTCACCTTTAGCATAGGGACAAGTAGGCCAATATCTCTATATTCCAACCTTCAAACTTGTAAAACTGAATGAGGTCAGTGCAGGGACTGCTTTTCCTCGTGAAATTAGCACAGTCATAGGGCAGAATTGTTTTCAGAGCTACTGAAAACTCTTTATCTGGTCAGTTTAGATACCAGATGTTTTCCTACAAATTCTTAGCTCTTTTTGGTTCACAACTTCTCTGTGCCGTTTGAATCTCAGAAAAAATTCAGTCTTTCAGGAAGGGCTATATTTTTTCTGCTGTGGGTTTTTTCAGAGAGAATATATAGTTTTAATGGGAAACTTCACACCCAAGAACCTTGTGGCTGTTTGTTCCTACCCATGATAATTCTCTGGCCAACACATTACAGCATCCACCCCGATACTGTCAGAGTCAGAGGCACATTTCCTTCAACCCTCTGACTTGGTTAATCACAGCAAGTAATTTGTTTGTGAAGTTCAATTCTACAAAGCTCAGCTTGGAAGCAGGTATTCATCCTCCCAGATACAAGCACTTCTGCTGTAATTTCTTTTAAAGTCAGAGCTGATCTTTATCTACAAAAGGCCGGAGCAATAAGTATTTGGTGTGTTTAGAAAACACGACTCTTTCACCACACCTGCAGCCTGGCTGCCAACTTTCAGCCGTGTGGACTCTCCACAGCTCTGAGAGACTCTGGTGCAGTAAACAAAGTAGTTTTGTCTGGATTCCCATGTTCCAGGTACCTCTCCCAAATGCTTCATGTACTTATGCTCTAAAGGTCTTCACGCAGGTCCTATTTCCACAGCATTTCCAAGGGTTTGGTGGAGGTTGGAGGTGATGGTAGTTGGGTTTTCTTCCTCTTCTCCACTAGATTGTTCTATCAATGACTTTATGAGAGATGCAGAAGAGCCTTCACTGTTGAACAAGAACACAAACCATTTCAGGAGTTATTCCTAAGATTTTTTCCCCACTCTTGATGTAAAAGACAAATGAAATCCCATCTTTTCAGGCTTCTGCTGAAAAATTGTTACAGCACCCAAATCTGCAGCTGTCTTCCACATGCTGCTTCTACCTGACATAAGGTAATGTCCCATAAGCCTCTCCCTTGGCATCACTGCTGTTCATGTGGGTCATAGCAATGCCAGTGCCACTGAACAAACAAGCTTCAAAGTAAAAAGGAATGCCAGAGCCAGGGAGACATGCCTGGGGGCGAGAGAACTGGGATAATAAACTCACAGCATCACCCTGGTGCCAACAACCCAGTACTTTTAGTGCCTCTTATTTATGCAGTTTCTTGGAATGGTTTCCTAAGCCACCATTTCATTTTGGAGATTAGGAACAGGCAAGGGTTAAATTGGAGCCGCCATCCCCCACCCCAGTCTATTCACTGCAGAAGGAAATCTGTCTCTCTCCCACCCCTCAGCATCCTGTCTCTGCTGCTTTGGAAAACACACAAGTCCCTCACAGCTTCCTGAGAGGCAGAGACCTCAGCCTGCTCCCAGCCCTCCTCCGCCCCGGTGTACCCTGCAGCATCCTGGTTTTCCCATGGCAGAGCACCCTTCCTGGAGGGCTCCAGCCACAGCAGCTTCTTCCCTCCCACCTGGCCTGGCCAGAGGAGCTGCTCTAGCAGCAGCATCTCAATCTCCGGGGTTTCATCCCAGCAGCTGCTCAAACTTGGCTACCACAAAGCAGTTACCACAGCTTTTCCATCACCAGGAGCTGAATAATTCTTAAATGGCTTCTTCTACCCCTTGTTCCCCTTTACCAGGTATGCCCCACTGGCTCATTTTCTTTTTTTTCTCCACATTTGATGGGGACAGCCAAAAGCAACTTCAAACTGCTCCCTCAAGGTCATCCCATCTGCATCCAGTGTGTTCCTCACCGGGTGCCAAACTTTTCCCATCGCTGTGACTCCAAGGAGCCAAGCCATGCTCAGAGCAATTTGAAGGCTGGGAACCCACAGGCAAGTTCTGTTGTTAAACCAAGTCACACAAGCCTCACAAAGCCGCCCAGAGGTCACACAGGGGTCACTGCTTTCCCAACAGGGCCCTTGGCTGCTGCTGAGCACATTTGCTTTTACAGCGTGGAAAGGTCGTCTGCAGAACCTCAATTCCTCACCAAGAGGCTCAGAAAATGGGCCAGTTCAGTTTCCACTTCAGATACAGGGGATGGGTGCCAGCAGGAGGAGGAGAAACCAGCCCTGGGCACCTGAGGAGCTCAGCATCACCTGGAGCACCCAAAGATATCACCCACTACAACCAGCACAGCTGGGAGGTGCTCAGTACCCAACAGCAGCATCACCTCGAGCTGTGCCCATGCCAGTAAGTGCAGTCTGAAGCATGGAATGGCCCTGCTGCCTTCAGTCCAGAGCTGGAGCAGGTTGGTGAGAGCTCTAGGGCTGGATGTTACAGAGACATGCCCTGAGAATGCTTCCAAAGGGCAGGTAATGCACACTCTGCAGCCTCATGGGGACTCTGTGCAACCTAACTAGGGCACTGGGAATTCACACCCTGGCTCTCTGTGCTGGAACTTGTCCGTGGAGATGAGCTCCACGTGGCTTCTTCCAACACTCCTGGTCCTGGGGAAGCAGCACGGAGAACTACAGCATTGCCAAATCTAAACATTAAAAATCATGAGTCATAGTTTCCGAAATTTATCCCAGTGGTATTTAAAAAACAAAAACAACAAAACAAAACAAACAAAATTTAATTTAATTCCATTTTTCATCTCTCAGATGACACCCAGAAGTTTCTCCACAGTTCGCAGTGCTAAAAACTCAAGGGAAAACAAATATGACAGAGAGCAGGAGTAGAGATTTTCATGCATTCTCATGATTCCAGAAGCTGGAGTTTTAAAGAAAAAGAAATAAACAACAAAAGGCTTATGATATAAAGATTATAACTTGGCTAGCAGTAGAAGTAAAACCTCATGGTTTATGTGACAAACCAGCTCCACTCAAAAACTTGGAAAAGAAGGTGAAACATTCCAGTATCATTTTGGCTGCCAAAATAACAGAAAAAATTGTGCAAAATTTCAACACAAGAAGAAAAAAGAAATCAATGAGATTTTTTCCACTTTCATGAACTCAGAGACAAACAGATGTTGACAAAAAGATGTTTCAAATAGTTCTTGCTGTTGCTCAGCTGAGCCTGGGTTGCAATGCAAGCACATCTCTCGGTCATTAAGTCATTGCTCTTGCTTACACACAGCAGCCTCTGCATCCAGGTCTCTGGGTGTCACACAGTGTCTCTGCACCCTTGGTGTTTCTTTCCAACTTTGACCAGCACAACAGGGTTAACTTCAGCCTCTTGTACCATGTTAATAGTCAGAATGAATTATTCTCATTTCTTCTGCAAGAACATACCTGTACTGCCCTTAGGGAAAGGGGCACAGACCCCGTTTCAGACATATGAAAAATCCCTGCTCCTTGGTAACAGCTGCACTTTTTAATACAATTTTCCATTTGGACTACAGGTACCAAAGGGCCCTGCTGGCTCCTGTGTGCTACTTTCTGTCGTCCTTTGGCAGTGAAGCAACCCTTAATTGTATTTACTCTGGATTAGACCTGTAGGACCCAACCTAAATCATACCAAGATCCAAGAGGTGCTCTCCTGGAAAAAGCCTTCCAACATGGATCCCATGTCCAAATTGCAGATGACGCTATCACTGGTTTCATTTCAAGGCAATCCAGATGTTCAGTAAAGTGATTAGGAAGTGGTGTGTATCAAATATAAGATACTCCACATTGAATTAATGCATTTATTTGCTCTGAATGGTTTTCCAGGTCAGGGCAGCACTTTGCCTGTCACAAGTAAAGTGCTTTGACAGAACACATGGACATTTCTGCAGCTTAAACTGAGCCAGCAAACAGAATGGCCAGCAATCCCCCAAGTCTCAGAAGAGTCCAAAGAAGTACTGTCTCTCTGATATATTTATTTCCTGGCCCACTAAATGCATGAGTTCAGGTCCCATTTGTCAGCAGCCTTCATAGGAACAGCCATTTGAAAGGAAGCAAATAAACATAACAGCATTATGGTGGGGTCATTGAGTTTTCAGCCTATTACTGGCTAGCAGGTGTGCAGAGTATCACTCAAATCAGCTAATATGGCCCTTTGCTTTGAAGAATGAAAGCCAAGAACTTGTCTTGCCTTTCTGTGGTACAGCACCTCTACCCACACAGACTTGCATGTTCCAGTGCTGTCCCCAAGTCCATGCTTGTGGCACAGGGCTCTGGTACATAATCTGGCCTCAGCTTTCTAACTGGGACAAGATTAGCAAAACCTGCCCAGGATTAGCAAGAGCTGCTAAAGCCTTGTCTCAAACTACTGTTGAGTGTAAATTCCTCCTACCTCTCCCATAGGGACCTACTGGGGGGTTTTCATTTCCTTCAAAGAGGAGGATTGAGGACCAAGAACAGCTAAGAACCTAGCATGGGTAGATCCTATGTTTTACTTCCATATGTAGCAATCCAAGAGAATCAGTAGCTTCCTTTTTCCTCCTTGTCAGAGAAGCATTCATTGGATGTGTTGACTATTACCCCATCTGCCACAGTTTTCCAGGGAGAGTTACAGAAACAAAGTTTTCAGGCAATCACAAAAACACTACATCCAGAGGCATCACATCCTCTGCTCGTCACATCCACAGACATGGGCAGGATCTCTGGTGTCAGAGTCCCTTCTGACTTCAGGCCTATGTCTCTTTTTCTCATTTGGGTTTCTCCTTACACCTTCTGCTTGTGAACAGGGGAGGAGTCGCAGGCACATGGGGGGAAAAAATCCAGATAAGAGAATGCAGCTGGGTTGTAATTTGTAGTTTCACAGTCCTTTGTGGATAAGCCCCAACACAATACATCCATTTGCCTGCAAATTCTGAATTGTGTTAAACCCACAGTAGTTCTAATGTAACAATATCTTCATGCTGAGCAACTTGAAGACTGCTGAGAAATACAGCACTTAAGAAGAACAAAAAGCAAATTCCCAGCAGCACCTTCCACCCCCATGTTTTTATTGAGTTTTAGTAGAAAAGAATTCAAAAATACAGAGGGCCTGCAGACCAGACTAGGCATTGTCTGCATTAATTTGGGGTTTACATTACTTTCAGCTGATACTCAGATGAAAAATTAACCCAGCATTCCTCCATGGTTTAGGATTTTGTGAAGGAGTTTTATAGACACCTGTCTGCTTCCTGGCCCTGGTGTTCCCAATGATTTCCACTAACATGGGCACACAGGAAAAGGAGGAACAGCTCTGTGTGTGTATGCATGTTTGCTTGCAAGCATCAGTGTCCCAGATGAAAAGGGAACTTGCAGGATAGTAGCAGCTCTGGTCCAAGAGCTCTGGGTCATGGTAACATGAATTTTCACCAGCTTTAGCAACTGAAGAATCTGGCCACCAAGATCACCAAGATCTTTTGCCATACTACAACAAAGACCAGAAACTTATTTAAGTGGCATCAAGATTTTTCATTAGTGCCTGAAGCAGGTGGAGCTCACATCTTCCTGCACATGAGAAGGTATTAGGCTCCTCCGTGTTAAGTGTTTCTTAAAGTTTTTATGTCAAGCTTATCCCTTAAGATACAAATAAGAGTTTTTCAGGTAATCAAAGTTCCAGTCTGCCAGCTGCACTTATTCCATTATGAAAATTTAATTGTCAAAATATATAACTTCATAGTTGTCATTTCATTGGGTTATATAGGATTCAAACCAGAGATTTGCATTTATAAAGATTCCTCAATATAACATTTACAGTTCCTAGTTTATTTCTGACAGAAGCTAAGTTTTTAGCAGCCACATGTAAATTCAAAAATTCAGAACTGAGGCTTCTCTTACACCAGTGGTTACAAACTTGAACCACTTCTAAGAACCTCCAGGACCAGCCAACTCTTTCCATACAGCAGAATAAGCAAAAGCTCCATCTGGGAATGAGCGGGAGGAAATCCATGTTTGTGGGAGGACAACAGGGCACCAACACACCCCAGCTGAACAGAGCACAACTGAGAGCTCCATCCAGACAAATTCAGGAGCAATCCCACCTGCTCCACCATCCTGGAAGGATCCTGCAACATCACTGCTGCCACCTCCCAGGGAAAGGCTGGTGGCCTTCTCCAGTAACTTCGCCAGCTCCTGGGAAATACCAGCACAAAACTCACCAAGTCCCACTGTTAATGACTGTGGCCTAGCACAGCACACAGATCACTCCTGACTCTGCCAAAACTGCTTCTCTCCCAGTTTGTCATGAGAGCCCCCTCCCAGCAGCCAGTAAACACCCTGAGCACAGCCCAAGGAGAGCACCCACCTCCCCACAGCAACACACGAGCTTCCCTCTCTCCAGTGCCTTCATTCCAACCAGCCTTGGTCCATGACTGGCGGAGAGCTGAAATGCATGGGAGCCCCTTCTCAAGGGCCATACTTCCCTTCTCCCTTCCAAACCACCTCCTTGGAGGGGAGCTTACCTTCCTTGTGGGCTCCTATAGCCTGAGGGAGCTCTGGGAAAACAGCTTGTGCAGATGGAGAAGGTCAGGCCCATTCCCCTCACTGTCTGCTCGCAGGTGTAGGCGTTTTCCTCTCCTGAGCAGAGCTGGAGGTTGCACAAACACAGTGTGAAGCATCTCCTTGCTCTGCTTCCTTGGGTGGGATGGCTGGCAGGAAAAAAGGGACCTTGGCTCCGGGATTTCTTGTCTGGATATCATCCACTTAAAGGAGCTGGACTCTCTAACTTAAAGGAGTGAAAGGAGTTTATATGAGACAGAGCGGCAAAATTAGGATTAAAGCAGATTGAACATTAGGTTTTCAAAATTAACAGTAAGAATAACATTAGTTGTAAGTGATTGGCAGGAATTAACATGGGCATCCTCACTGCAGCAAGGTCTACAAGCTGTAGTAGAGAAATATGGGCATTTCTATCAGGCATTGCTTTATATACACCCTGCAAAGGCAAATCATTGGGTGGGAAATGAAAATCAAGAAGGAGAAATATATGTGTTTCTGATTATTCTATCCCTAAAGTTGTGTACTGTCATTATGGCAGATTGCTTAATTGTGCTGCTGATTACTTTTCCTGAATTCTTCCTACAGCTGTAGTTTTCGCAGTGCCGAGGAAACACTAATTAGCAGGAGGAATGTTGCCTTAATTTTTTTTACAATATATACATGTTAAAAAAGAGAATTCCTCAGCATTTACCTATTTAGTCCTGGCTCTGTTGTTTATTTAACCCTTCTCACTCCTTGTTGATCCATCCCTGCTGTACACATGGCTGGTCTGAAGTGGGGAGGTTGCAGGGAGACAAATCCCATTTCCAGCTGAAGGCAGCTGTAATTCCAGGCAGCAGCAGCTCAACTTAGTCCCCCTCACCCCTCAAAATTCACTTTGTCCAACAGTCCAAATTTGCATTCACTGTGGAATTGGTTGGTCTTTGTGTGCATTTGCTACTAGGAATTATCTCTATATTTTGCAATATGTAAAATAAGTTGCTGGTATAGGAGCATCTGCACGATGGTGTAATTTTACCACACATTTAGACTCCACATCCTTAATGATCCATCACAGGGATGATTTGATGTTGTTTAACTCTTGTTTCACTGTGGCATGCATTTTCCCTGCTTGTCCTGTCATTTATTCCTGCAATACATCCACTCAATAAGGAGAAATCCTTCTTATTTTGTGCAAATTAATGCTGTGACACTAAACTTTAAAATTTTTTTGTCCTTCATTATTAACTGCTGGTTCACACAACCTTCCACTTCCTCCTTCTCATCATCCCCTCTTCAGAAGATGCAATAGAAATAGTGCAGTTGCTCACTAAAAGCATGTGTGGAGCTCTCACACAAGTTATTTTAAGAGGGGTCGGAGGGGATCCCAGTCTTACACTTCCATAAACCTACCAGTACAGGATTGTTGGGATTAACAGAAAAAATTGAGGGGGAGTAAGCAACACATGGCTGCTGTTTGTGGGTTTTACCTCTCTCTGAAGTGACTGATGCATTGACCTCATCTAGCACAGCATTTTTTCTGTTTCTCTTGCACATTTAACCATGGCCTGAGCCAGCACCTCAACTGTGACCCAGGGCCAGCCAGCTCTGTGTATCAGCACTTTAAGCCTCCAGCACAGGAGGTTTTTGCTGGGGTGCTGGAGGCTGCAGCTATTCTGTCAGCTCGGTTTGGGTTTGACTCTCTGGGAGCTCACACAGCCCACGCACCCCAGCACAGCCACCCTGATTCCCAGGAAAGGAAACTTGGGTGGGATGAGAAACCTCTTCAGGCGCCCTCGCTGCCCTGCAGCGTGGCTGACTCATGAGCAATGCCCTCAGGGCTGCCACCTGTCACTGTGAAATTTCAGTGGCTTCAGTGACTTCCCCAGTCTGCCCTGCCCTCAACACGAGAGATGGGTGTTTCAGTTCACCAGCAGCACCAAAAAGTCAAGACAAAGCAAACCAAAAGCAGGTTAGGCTGAGTTGTTTAATAGACTGAAACCCAAGGTGAGGAATAGCTCGATTCAGCAACTGTGGTGGGTGGGCAGCCCCCAAAAGTCACTGAAGTGGGGTTTCACCACCTGAAAGCTGCGAAGAAAATTAATGAGAAATCTGGGTAAAGTCAAGGGTAGCTCATTAAGTCACATTTGTAAGGAAAACCCCAACTTTGGGGCTTAGAGCATGTGCTCAAGGAACAGCAGCTACACACTGACACAGATCTGTCAGAGTTGCCTTCATGCCTTACGTACATTCACAAAGTCCATGGGCTTCTTCCTGCACGTTTTTCCACCACTATATTGCTCCTGCATCTCAGATGACTTGAACAAACAGCGCTTCCCACCAGGACAAGGACTTCAGGATGCATCTCCGTGACTGAAGCTGGCTGTGCTGCTGGGATGGGCTGTAGACAGAATCCCTGGCATCTCCTGAGCTTCCTCCACACTCTTCAAAGGGCCAGACACCACGTGCATGGCCAACAGCGTGGTGCTGGAGGCGCTGGGATTGCTTTGAGCCTGCAGTGAAAGAGCTTGTGCATGCTTAGCAGGCGAGGTCAGCATCTCTGGACATCTGGCAGCTCCCAACAGGCTGCCAGACATTGGGAAATCTGAGACAAACACAAAAAAGCCTCCAAATAAGCCTGTAAACAATGTTCAGGTGGGAAACTAGCATGTACAGTAACTCTGCAGCCTGCTTTGCTTTAGCTGTAACTGGAATGTAACAGCTCTGGATTTTGTGGAGTCAAAATTGGGACCTACATCCCTGAACCCACTTCAAAAGCCAAGTTCACTAAGCTGTGTAGGTACAAAAATTCATCAAACAACTCAATCCCATTCATGTCACGGACATCTGTTCACAGGGAGCAGTCCCTACCCAAAAGAGCTTGCTGATGAGGGGCAGCAAAATCAGGTAGTACAGATTGTTGAAAACCAACAGCAGACACTGTTTGCAGACTACTAACCTGATCTCTCCTCCAGGAGAAAAGCCATTTTATCCACCTGTTCCAGGTAAGTATAGAAAGAGGTATCATGGTCACCATAAATATTAGGATTGAATAATGTTTGTCTGTATTTATTTGAAGTGCATGACAGGGAATAAGGCAATTTTTCCATCCTTCTGATTATATGTAAAAATTTTATGTGAGTTTTTTGTGGATTTGATTGCAGCAACTTGGGATGTTTCCGAATTTGTTCTTCTCCCAGGACAGTTTTCTGGATCAGTTGCTAAGGAGCCCTGGTAGAAAACATATAAAATACATAAAATATATAAAATATTTATTGCTTTAACATTTCAAACAACCTAGGGAGGTCACACTCTTCTGGCCCATGTGCAGTGCCCTTGCTGTCTCAAAGGCCCTGTTAATATCTGCTGTAACCAAGCAGCGAGGAGTGGGATGGTCCCACAGCAGGGTGTTGACTCACAGTGACACACATGCAAACCAAAATCCATGCTTTCCTGCTCCAGCACTCTCCTGTGACACTTTTCAGTTTGTTTAAGGCAAGGACATGTTGGCTAAGAATGTCCTCACCTACCGTCTAAATGGCAGCACACATAAATCACTGTTACTTAAAGTCTGTATTTCCTTATTAAAGGAGATGCTGCAAAGTGCTTGAAAATAATGTTGGCTGCTGTGAACTGTGGTGCCCAATCAATAAGAGACATGACAGTCAATTACCCCTCCACTTACTGATTATCCCCAGCAATCAGCCTGGATCAATACCTTCAATCCCAATTGATAGCAGATATCAAATCTGAAATAGGATGTTTCCATGCTTTGGAAATGCTGTTGGAGGGAGGGTGTGCAGTGGCCACTGTGTTTATTTAATCATTCATTTCACTTCCACCTGCTCCAATTGGCCAGGGGACAGGCTCTCCAAATGGCTCACACCCATCCTTTTGGCAGGAGTGCCTGGCCAATATCAACAAGGGGGGCAGCTGGACCACAGCTCACTGCCCTGGTGCAAGTTCAGGGCAGAGAGAGCCTGTGACAGAATAGGGGGAAAGTTCAGGCCAATGCAGTAGGATAAAGAAAGAAAATGAGGGAAAACTTAGTTACTAAAGCAAGGAGGGTGTTCCCCAAGGTGCTGCTCTGCAGCAGCAACATGTAAGCAGGGCAACTGGAGATGGGTGGCAGTGCAGCCAGCACAGCCTTGCGATTGTCCCAGGTGGCATCTCCATCTATTGCCACCCCTCGTGTCACACAGTCACCGTTCAAGCAGTGACATTCTCTTGATATACTCTGGCAGAGCACTCAGCTCCGCAGGAGGCACGATGGAGAGGAGCAGGAGGTTTCCCCTGTCTTTGTTACAGGAGGCTTAGCAAAGCTTCCAAATATTTGGAGAAGAGCGGTGCCAGGAGCACTTTCAGAGTTTCCTTCAGAGATGCCAGTTCGAACAGGCTTTTGTAATTGAGAAAGATCATTTGCATTTGTAATGGCTTAAACACAAACCCATACACACCGGTGTGGGTGAGGCAGCAGGGATGATTGGGATGGAAATGGTCTGGGGCAGGGAAGAGCTTCCCTGCACTCCTGCCCTCCCATTCAAAAGCCTAGTGGGCTTTGACTTTGGTGTCCTTCAGGCATCCCTGCCACCATGGACTGCACAACACCTCCCTGCCATCGGCACCTAAGGGAGCCTGCCCCTCTGACCATGTCAGACCTGTCCTTTTGGTGGCCCTTTAACAGCAGTAAAAGCTCCTCCATGGGATGACCACAGCAGCCAAAAATCCTCATGCCAACTTCTGGATCAGTGCTTCCAGACAGATCGACTGTGAAGTCAGAGGTTTCTTGCCTGCACCAATTACTCCCTACAGGTGGATCTCACCCCCATGGTTTGTTACCATGGTGTTGCCAGCTCCTGAAGGCTTCACTGCAGGGAACTAGCTCCTTAAAACACCATGTCTTAGGGTCAGACAGCCAAGGTGCTTGGCTTTCCCTTAAAAATACTTGGGGAGGTAGTAAAAATAGGAGGGGTATCTGCTGGATCCTTGGAATCATGGAGAAAAAACGGGGAAACTTGAACTCAAGAACTCAGAATAGAACCAGCAAAAAATATGCTCTCTTAAAAATGGTTTACTATTGGAGTTGGCTGTTAACGTCGTTTCAATGTCCACATGTGGCAGAGGCAGGAAAACAGCTGAAAGATAACGGAGATAAAGCATTATCCCTAGGATCACAATATGGCCAGGAGCCAAGGCATTCCCCTTTTTTTAATACACAATCCTTGTCATAAGATTGAATATCCATTTGGGGGCAGAATTCCCCTACTTTATTCTGCACACTCCCCTCTGAAAGCGTTGTAATGCTTTACTTATTGGCATCTTATTTTGATGAATAGGCTGCAATTGGTGCAAAAATCTCCTGAATCGCTTTAGGAGACTCAGACATGTGATCGTTGGCCCATTTGTACTAAGTACCATCACTCAAAGTCTCTATTACTCACAGGATGCTTAAACCAGCGTATTTTCCTAACAGGCACAGTCCTCTGAGGGTACAGCTGATCGTACTGGGGACTTCTTCGAAGTAGCATAAAGGGTAATTATTCCCCCAAGTCCCATTTAAAAAACACCCTTAAAAACTAAGTTTTGTGCCTTTGGAGAAAAAAACCCCAACCTCAAGTACGGGAGGACTGGCTGCCTGCTGGGCTCAGAGCTGCAAGAGAAGGAGACATGGCCTGTCTCTGCTCCTTGTCTGGACTGAAATACAGATATTGAGGATAAAAAAAGGGAAGAAGAAAGGAGAAATGTGGAGCAAGTATGAGAAGCTGTTCTCTCTTTCTTTCTTTTATTTTCTTTCTTTTATTTTCTTTTCTTTCTTTTCTTTTTAATGTAATGGCCAGGGATAACAGATCATGGTGCCTGGGAAAAGCAGACCTCAATCAGCAATGGCAGCAGTGAAGTCTCTGAGCTCAGGTGGATTTCTGCAACCTGAAAAAGCTTCTCTGCTGACAAGCTGGCCCCAATACCAGACTTCTCCTTACCAAAGCTCTTTTTACCTCTTCAGAGCACAGGAAAATACAGGTCCTCAAAGTGGTTTAACACATGAGCAAGAAAAAAATTCCCACTACTTGTCCTAGTTACCAATCCCTCTTCGTGCTGTGGGGCAGGAAACAGGAACCACCCCCAGCCCGCTCTCCTGGATGGGCTTTGCCCTTCAGAATTGCCTTGCCATGGTCAGCACTGTAGGGAAGCCATGGAGATGAAGCCCACTTTTACTTTCTGAATGCAGAAATGCACTTGATGAGCTGTGTTCACTTTGCAAGTGCCAGGACTGGACAAAGGCCTGTCTGACCACCACAATATAAGGAGCATGCTGTTTTCCCCCACTAGGGACACAAAGTGCTTTTCCTATGTCCTACCAGGAGTTCAGAGCCCCAGGAAGAGATCCCATCCCTAAAACACCAGGGCAGCACAGCCAGCCCCACTCCAGCTGCAAACCTACCCAGCCATGACAGCTTCTCTCTGTTCATACAGCTTGTTTGCTCAGAAAAAGGGGAGAAACACACAGGTCCAGAAAAAAGTTATACCATGACTATTTTTAGCATGCAGTTATGTTCAGAAACCCCCAAGAAATCAAACTTTCAGAATTTGCCAGCAACAATTAAAGAAAATCTATTTCCTTACTGCTGTTCATAATTTTACCACCCTCCCCTCTCATTTTCACTGTTTATACATGAATTCCTACAGCATTATGTGCTTTGTATAAGCAGGAAAAGTCCAGTCCAGACACGGCTCCATGACCTCTCCTCCTGACTAATGGCAGAATTATCCTTACATAAGTCCTTTCTCTTCCTTGGCACTTTTTCTCCCTCCAGGAAGGCACTTCCCCGCACACCCCGGCAGGACGGAGCGGCTCAGTTCCATGCCTGATGTCGCAGTGCCATCTCATGGCAGCTCCAGTGCCAGCCTTTCACAGGAGATCCATTTGCTTTCAGCTCTTTGCAACTGTTTTCTTGTTGAGCTGTCGAGGCCTTAAATTTATAAACTCACAAAAAAAACCAAACTCCCAACCAACCAACCAAACAAAAAGCACCTGAAAAAATTAAATGAGAGTTTTTGGTAATTTCTTAAAACTTAAAAACTTTAGAACCTTAAGAACTTTCCAAGGAAGCTTAAGGATGGAGAACAAGCAGCAGAGATAACTTTTTTCCTAAGACGCAGGAAGGGTGGAGATGAGGGCAATGAAGATGCTCACATCACTTTTGTAGTTAGCTTTACTCCTGAGGGAGAAACATTATCCTGACTGCTTCTGAAAACATGGAGAGGGCTGCCCTGTGCTCCTGTGGTCAGGTGTCCTGCTAGAAGAAAATCCAGGAAAGTCACCAGCTGACCCCTGCTGCATAGCCACAGCATCTGAGAATCTGTGACACAAAGCCAGAAGAGTGGCACTGCTTCTGTTGCAGGGTGTAGATGTAGGGAGTGACTAACAAGCTGGCTGGGAAATACTGAACACAAAAAAACCAAGAAAGTCTCCCCAAAATTATTGCAAAGTGAAAAAAAGAAAAGCCATCCATCAAGCTTACAGTGCAGACTGTGCCTGTGCCACAATGTAAGATCATTTCCCAGTTAACCTGGCAGGCTGTCCTGTCCTTTCACAGGCAAATATTATTTTGAAAGGTTGCTAGGAGCCAGCAGTGCTAATACATTTGGGTCAGGATTTTCCAAACCCCTATTTCATGACCAAAGACATGCAGGAAAAATCCCCTCTGCCCTTGATGGTATTTACAATGTGATCCACCCCACGGCTGTGACAGCTCCAGCAGGGAGGCAGGGGTGCCAGGATGGATACTTCCCTGGTGGGACAGCATTGGAATATGATTACCCAGGGAGGGCACATCATGGCACAGGATTATATGCACCATCCATCACTTGCTAACTGGGTTGTTTTTTCTTTGCACACTTGTATGGAAATGTAACTACAAAACATTCCTCTGAGTTATTCACTGATGTGCAAATATAGCTTTAAATGACTTCTCTAGGAAAGAATCCTCACTATTTTATACAAATTGTCTTGCATGTTTATTACACAGAATCATGATCCAAAAAGAAGGGGATCCATCCCATGCCTGTTCATAACTCTGTTACACATTATGAGCTGAACATACTCCAGGCCCCCTCATATGATGAATGATACCTACTTCACTTCCAGCCTGCTCCCATGTGCTTATTTATTTATGGGGCCTCAGTGCTGATGGATATGCTCCCGGTTCCTCCTTGAGACAGAGCACATCACAGGCACTGGGCTTGCAATGGGCAGTTTGAAGAGGGAGCAGTAAAAGCTGAAACTGCTCCTGGCCTCACCAGTGTGCAGGAACACTCCAGGACTGCTCCAGAACTGCTGCACTTCCCACTGACACTGTTCCCAAGAGCTGGTAGTTTCTCTAGCACATTTAAAGCCCTTTTTCTTTCCCTTGACTAGGAGCAGAGCACCAGGCTGGACTCAAGAGCCATGCCATGTGTGGATGCCCACCTGCCCACTCCGGGAAAAGTGTGCCTGGCAGGTACCCACGGGACACGGGACGTCTCCTGCTGTATTTAGCTTGGCTGGATCGGCTAGCCCATTCCACTGTCTGCACAGCCTCGGGGAGAGTGGAAGGAAACAATGTATTGCCCAGCCAAGCAAAACACAGGGAGGGCAAAAGCTGCCACACTGCTTCTTGGGGATGACACATGCTCCTGAGGCAGGTCCACTTGTCTCCTGGCACGGGAGCATCCTGCAGAGCCCGGCACTAACACCACAGCTCCCAACCCTGGCTCCTGCACACACCTCCCTCCCTCCCAGGGATGAGATTTTGTCACCTGGTGGGTGGAAGGTGGGTGTGCAGTTCCCATGCAGAGTGCAGCCCCCATTCCCTGCACTGTGGTACATACGGCTTCAGAAATAATCCAGGGTTCATCACCTTGTCAAATTAGGAAGTTGAGAGCTGTCAAAGTGTAGCAAAGATTGGAGGTGGCTTTAATAGTTAACTGTGGAATCTCCCACTGTTTGTCTAATCTAGTTTCCTGATCCTCCTTGTCCTAGGAAAATCATTACAAGACACAGAGAAGTAGAGAGATGAAGACAGGAACAATTTCCAACTGAAGACACCTTCCCCTTCCATGTGTGTGTACAGATGAGAGATGAAGACAGGAACAATTTCCAACTGAAGACACCTTCCCCTTCCATGTGTGTGTACAGATGAGAGGGTTTATACAAGCTGTTTGGGATCAATAATTTCCCTCTGTCAGGTTTATGTTTTAAGGCAACTTTTAAATTTTATCCCCTCTGGTTAATCTGCCATAGAAAGAATATAAAAATAAAAATATTCTTTTGTTTGGCATCAAACACTCCTGTCTTCCAGCACTGGCTTTTAAGAAGGCAGAGACAGAGAGAGCAACATGTGGCACATCTCGAGCCCCTTCAGCTGAGATAAAGCCCTAGAGGAACCAGCTGCTGTGACAGCAGAGGTTGAATAAGCTGTCCAAGAACAGCAGCATCCAACAGCAGCAAACCCAAATAAATTAATAGTGAACGTTGTCTCTGCTGGGGAAGGAAATGTTAAAACCATGCCAACAACTGGTTGGGGATAGGCTTTTGAGGCAAAGCTGCCGTTCCTTGCCTGCTAATTGTTATGTTTTCCAAAGATTTCATCAACTAAGTTGTGTTCAACAAACTGCAATTTAATTACTAGAGCAAAATCCTGTTAATTAGCCAGCCCCAGAAGACATCTCTTTATCGCAGTTAAGTGAAATTCCCAACTAATCCCTCCAGCAGCCATTGTGTTGCAGCCTGGAGAGCCCCAGAGAGCAATTAGTGATGGCCACAAAGTTGGGGGGAGCATCAGAGCTAAGCCCCCACCTGCTGCCAGTTACTGTCTTCAGCCCTGGGAAGGTGCAGGCCAGCACAAGTGTAACAATTGGAAATACAAAACCCTTCATTCCTCTTACCAACCCACGGCTCTCCCTCCTGGCTCCAGTTGCCCAAGTGGCTTCAATCACAGCCTGGCCAGCATCTCCTCTTCCCCTGCAGCTCCCCTGGGCTGCATCCCCTTCCCTCCTCCGTGCAGCCCATGCCCGTGTCCATGCAAGGGCATGGCAGTGCCCCTTCAGCTCCACACCACCCTCCACCTACCACCAGGCAGCATCCAAGCTTTCCCCAGGAGGATGCAGTGGGCATTTTTACAAGGTGCAACAACCACTTCTAAACACAACCAGAACTCTCCTCTTAGCTCTCATCTCACCTGGCTTCTCTGGTGTATCAAGGATATGACGTTTCCACAAAATCACAAAATAGCCTGGATTAAAGTGACAAGTGCTCCAGCTATAGAAAAAGTGTCAGCCTTTCTGGATAGTGCCCGAGGGCACCATTCCAGTGTGGGAGGGATCAGCCAGGACTTGTTTCCACCCCAAGAGGGAAGCAGGTTTCTTTTATTCAGCTGATCTGGAGTTCTTTTGCAGTCTGTCGCCAAAGAAATTAAATGTTTTAATTTTACATTGAAATGCCAGCAGAAATTAATTTTCATAGGAAGTTGTAGGCACTTCTCTGATATCCATTTAAACAATTTAGAAGATTTTGAAGTGCTAGGGGGCTCATTTAATCAGGTTCAATAAAGCAAATCTCCAGGTGAAAATAATGAATATTTAAAAGAGTATAAAAAAAAACTGTTCAACATCATTTGGTATAAATACCTCCCTACAGATGTAGGGAGGAAAGGACAGTTCAAAACGAAGTCTTAAAATCCATGGTTGCAAAATTCCAATATGCAATTTGTCATGTTCCTGTGAACTTTCACTGCCCAGTCTGATCCAAGCCCAATCCTGGATTGTGGCATAAGAAACAATGAATTTTAGTTGAGAAGATATCCATGAACCCTTATTCTAAATAACAGTAACAACTACTATCAGAATTAGGGCATGTGGAAAAAAATAAAATCCCTGATTTTATAGACCAGGAACTTGAAAGAATGAAAAATTTACAATTTGAAATATGGACGTTCATAGCCAGCCTGCAGCTAGCTACCCTACCCTACAGCTAGAATGATGTCTCCAAGTCTTTACCCAATGCTGAAGCAGAGAGGTCTTTAATATTAAAGAGGCACACAAGGCAATAACATAAAAATATTTGCCTGCAGTTGGATGAATAAAGTAATACGTTAAACTGGAAAGTTCCAGTGACATCACCAGATCAGCCCCTTCTGCCAGCAGCTCCAACTCTACCAGAATCAACATCCATCCTGAAAACAAACCTAGGGAAGAAATAAGAGGCTGTGGCTTGTTTCCAAAAGTAAAAGGAAGCAGAGGAAGAGGTACATGATTAATTCTCCATTAGTATTCCACTTACATTTCCTCCAAAGACAGGGAAATATTTCAAGTGAGAAATCTTGCTCGTCAAACAGTTGAAAACATTTCTCCTCACTGTTCTAACCCTCACTTCTCTGAAGTCACTTTTCCCCTCCATCACACAGGCCTGGAGGCTATCCACTTACATCCCTGCAAGTATCCACTGGTACTTCACCCTTTTTCACTGGAAAAAAATTTAATCTAAGAACAAAACACACGGCTCATAAGAGAGTAACTTTTAATGTAAAATACACAAGTTAGAAAAAGCAGGATCAGTAACATTTCATCCTAGAAAGCAATTATAGAAGCAAGACGCTTGGATTTTAGAACATGAATTTAATTAATAATGCTTATTAACTACATAGTTTTAATCCATAAATACAAGTTGTAAGTAGAAGATAAAGTTGTAAATACAAGATAAAGTTGTAAAAAAATCATCTCAAATGTGTGTTACTTATTTTTTTATTTATTTGATCTTTATGGCTGCTTCTTAATATATTAAAGATGTAGAAACTGGAAGAGCTGCCAGACAAAAACCTCTAAAGGATGAAGGAGTGCTCAGCAGAGGGTATGTTAATCTCTACCTTGCAGCTTCTTGTAAAAGGAACATGAATCTTTGGTAGTATATTAAAACACCTTGAACAGTTAGACAAACATTTAAAGGTTAACACTGTTTGTATTCCCATTCAAGCTGCAACAGAGTATTTCTTTTCTGTATTTTTTGTTTATTTTAAAAAGGACAATTAGGAAGTTTTGTGGGCTTGAAACTACAGACAATGGGATCTCTTCCTTTGCACTGAAGTCAGCAGCAATTCTGACACTGACCTAGTGGGTGCAGACATGGGCCTGACATAAATAAGTGGAAGGGATGTATCCAGTTTGTACAATTCATTAGAAATTATTCATGACACTTTTTCATGGATGTACAGAGAGGTACCATAAGACAGCATACAATATAAAACCATAAATACCTTATCACCCTTAAATAAGAGGTGTTGAGTTTGCAGGGTTTCCTACTGAAAAATTTCTGATTCTAACCTGAACAAGGGCTCTTCTGGAATCTATACAGTTAAAAGACATTAACATCATCCTACACAGGGAGAGTCCCAATATAAATGTGTTCTCTTTAACTGCTCATTTAAGGTACCCTTTTCTATTTACATTTACAGTATGTGCTGTAGTCACTGCAAGACCACATTACACTGAACATTAAAATAAATGCAGTGCAATTTCTTTCTCTCTTGGGACAAAACCAGTGAGTAAAGTTTAACATGATAGGAATGTTTCAAAGTGAAAATTGAAAACACATTTCCCCAAGCCAGGATTCCTCTATGTACAGCACATCTTGGAAAAGCAGCACAGCATCTCTGCATGTTAGCTTTGCACTAAGTAGAGCACAGAAGAAAAAGCCAACTATCCTAAAGAAATGGGAACAAATATAGCCACGCTGAACAAACAAGTGGCAAAATATTTTTTTAAAGAAACAACTAAGAACTAAAAACACCAACTCAACATGAAGCAATGAATCATATATTTAGTGGTCAAGGCAACTGTTCAGGTTTTTTCCATTTTCACTAGCAATAGGCCAGTTTGAAATGTCAGAAACTCAAAAGGGCCAACCCCATGTAGCATTTCTGCAGGACTTCCACCATCCTCCTCCTTGTCCAGACCGGCTCAATAACAACAAATGATCTTGGCATACAATGCACTCAATGCTTTCCACATCAGCCTTCAAAAGCATGATGCTCTCTGTGGGCTAGGGAAGAGAGAAAGAAAAAAAAATAGAAGAACATGTAAACTCTGTCAAGGAGTTGAAAAGACTGAAAAAAAAGAAGATAAAAATGTATAAATCAGTCAAGGGAGAACACAATGTGCCAGCAAGGGGTCTTTCAGAATACACTGTTTGATAACACATTTACAGGGAGCCTAAAATATGAGATCCCTTAAAATCCTGATTGCAAATGGTTCCTCTAGCTTAATACTTAAATTGGACAGCATGTAACCTTGAGAGTTATTAAGAGATTTTAAGTTGTTTTGTGAATTAGGCACATTAAACATGAAGCAAAACAGATTGTACAATAAAATTAATATCTTTTGAATAATAGCTAACTTCTACATTGAAGGGACATAATTTTAATGCAATGACAGATGCCATGTTCCTAAGTGATTAATGATGAATCAGGCAGGATATTCTCATAGAAATACCCTACCAGCATCTTGTTTTTCTAATGCAGGTAGAAATGAACAGTACAAAATACTTGCATTTATAAAAGACTGCTTTAAAAGACGTGTCTGGGAGAAGTTTATGAATCTTTTCTAAAACTTTTGCTTCACTTGCTGAAGAGGAATTCATGTTCCAGACTTGAACAACATCTTCACGGTCACGAACACTGATGCTTACCCCTATTACTTCATCATCTGCACAGAAGGGGAAGAACCATTAAGGAATACTTTAAAAGTGAGACATGTCTAATTTGCTACTTATGTATTATGAAACAGTGCCCAAAAGCTGGGAAAAAAGTAAAGATGTGAAAACAAGAGCAATCTCTAGTGAGGAAAATACCGATGTTCAAACCAGACAAAGTAGTTACCAGAAAGAAACTGTTTTTATAAATTATTGGAAATATTACCTCATGGTGTTTTTTATGAAGTGCATAGGATTATTCATCTTTGCTATTAGCACTCTTAGACTTGATTAGAAGGGAACCACAAGATTCCCTCCAGTAAGGTCAGCAATATGAACTACTAAAGACAATTTACCAACAGCGATGCCTACAAGCAGAAATGGGAGGATGAGGGTGAAACAACTAAAACTCCATAAAGACTACCTGGTGGAGATCAGACACTAGTTTTTCCAGACTTTGCTCTCTTTTTCCTTTACATTTTGTCAAGGCAGCAACAGAAAAGAAAAAAAAACCAACAAAATTAATGAAATTTAAAAAGCCTTTAAAAAGTCAGGCTGCTGCTGCTGCCAGTGCTGGTAACTCAGTGCTACACTGAAGAAGCCCTTTGTTTTGGTGTGAAGTTCTCAGGATGTAGCTTTGTAGAGAGCTCAAAGGCCATGCCACAGCTGGGAGCAGTGGCTGATCCAGCTGTGAGCTCCATAGCATAGCTGCTCTGTGCATCCCAAGGAAAGGGTCACTAACAGTACACAAAGATGGTGTCAGAATCACATGGCCAAGGACAAAAACCACCTCTGTGGACAGCAGAATATCATATATTTGCTTAAAGTGACCCCAATACGACCCTATCAGTGTATAAAGGGTGTGAGAGATCATTTGAAGGGTTATTTCTGAACTGCTCTGTAAACTTGAGAAATGTTCTTTTTCATGGAATGATAGCCAGTGAAAGACAATTCCTAACAGGATATTCACTGTCAGTGTAGCAGTCACTTTTATCAGATATTCATGCTTAGGAGAGAAGCCAATATGGTGAAAAAAATGATGGAGAAATGTCTCAATCATTACCTGCTGCACAACAATCTGTAAATTGCTCTCCAATAGTTGCTAGCAGTAGCTCTTTCCAAGCTGCAGCCTAAGAGGCAGAAAAAAGTTACATTCACATTATTATTTCTTAAATGAAAAGTTAGGTTTGCTAGCTCAGTTTTGAGTGTCTTCTCTTTCTGAGGTTGTCTAGACAAAAAGGAGTATTTATTGTTAAGTGCATGCTGTGTTATATAATTGTTGGGTCTGTTCAAGATAGTTCATCATAGCCAAGGAGATGTTGTGCCCACATGTTGTGCATGATGAAGAATGAAGCCAAAAAATATGAGAAACAGGCATAAAGGTGTTATTTATGCTATTTATCAGGCACTGAAAACTGACTGAAGTTCACCTTCAAGCAAACCTTTCAGAAGTGACTGAAGCCATGTGGTGCATTGTTTGAGAGATCAAAAGTACCTTCATGTTAAAAAGGGGTTGTCATTCAGCCTCTAAAAAACAAGGCCTCTGGGGTCCCTAAATTCACTGCCCAGTAATTCAGGCTCTCCAAACCACTTGTCACTTCTGACAATCTTCACACCTTGGATTATAGGAGGAAAAAGACAATTCAATTTCAGCCTTTTGTGACCACTGGGGACTGCGGGGGAGGAAAGCTGCAACTCACATACAAGGAAAAAGCCCACAGGCAAAAATCAATTAACTTTTGACTGAAATTTTGAGTACCATCTTTCAGCATTTAATATCTTCTGCCAGGCTGTCACATTTTGCTGACACTTCACTTTTTCTGTTTAAAGGTCTGATCCAGAGCACACTTACACACATAAACACCATGTGTGAAGAGGTCAAACCTCCTTTCTGTGGCAGTTCACAGAAGTTGCTCACATGCATTTGATTAGAGAGGCAAAGAGAAACACAGTTATTTCATTAGAGCTAAGGATATGCCTGAACAGACTTCATCTTTCACACTTTTAAATGAAAAAATATATAACTTAGCACAGATTATCAGGAAAAGGTCTTTCTATTTTACTTTGTATGCCTATAAGGAAACAGTCTCGAGAACAAAGGTGATTATAAATTACCATGTTTCCAAACTGAAACACTGTAGTTTTTATTTGTTTTATACTACATTGCCAAGTGTTATCTAAAGCAATAGATATGGAATTACTGGAAAAGAGACTTCTGCTCATTGTCTTTAAAAGGTTATGGAAGTTAAAGTAGTGTTTGGTTGTTGTGTTGGGTGATGTAAGAAGCAGAAACCTTTACAACAGCTTTATCAAACAGAGTTCAAAGAAACTCCCTTACTAAACAAGGTCTGAGTAAAGAGTCAGTGTAACATACCGTACTTTCTTTAGGGACCTTCATTTTCCATATACCTCCTTTGGCATTGCTCTCTTCTTCCCTGTTATGGGAAATAGATCAGTGAAAATAAACATTCAAATCCACATCTAGATAACCCTATGTTTGTGGTTTAATTTTCCCAGAAAAATCCCATCTGAAATGTAATTACTAACTCCAGGGAGCATGACTCTGACTTCTGACATCACAAATAATTCTTGCATTGTTCATATGAAGTGTATCACTCAACACCTAATCCTTTTCAAGTTTTGTGTGTTGGAAAACACTTTTATTTTCCCTGACTACAGACCATCTTTTCAGTGGCTGCATACTGTATGAGAACAAGCCACAAAACAATTTTACATTTTACTATGGTAACCTTTAATTTTGGAAAACCTCTGGCATATTTTCACAGAAGCAGCTTTGTATTCTTCCATTTATTCAATTTAATAAAAGAACATAAGCACACTTCATTTCAGTTTTGTGACAGCTAGAAATTAATTGCCCTTATTAAAAAAAGACTGGCTGTGCCCCAGGTCAGGGCAGACATAACCATTGAAACTTCCTTGATAAAGGCACAATGCACTAACCTGTGAGCTTCTCAAGTTTATTCTGTCACAATTGTTTTTCTAAGACTTTAAATTAGGGCTTCTAGTTTCCTGTTAAAACTGTGTAAGGGCCAAATTAAAGGAATAACCTAAAAATTAATCTTTGGAATATCTAAACCCAGTGTGACACCTCAGAGAGATTCCTCAGGATCAGCGGTCTCCCACCAATCCTGACAGCTGCTAGGGAAAAGAGGGGGAAACTTTGGGAGGACATCCTCAAAAATCTACATCCTCAATTCTTACTTCAGGATTTATCTTTCTTTCTAAAAGAAAAAAAAATACAGAATGCTGAAATTGGCCACTATACTGTAATGGCAATCTGAGAAAAGCTTCTTGGCAGTAATTACTGAAAAGTAAGCAAATTACTGATAATGAAATCAATCTCTTGCAACCCCTTTCCTAAAATGCAAAATTACTTTGATAGGCTTAAAACATGTTTAATTTTCAGAAATTATCTTTGCATTTTGCACCTCTAGTAGTCACTTAACAAATGAGAACTAAAAATTGGAAAAACAAACCCCCAAATGCTCTCATTCATCTTTACAAAGATATGAAGGCCTCCTCGTTTGATTTGATGGCTCAGTTGATTTATACAGATATCAATGGCTTCTTCATACCCACTTTATCTATCCTGACCAGTCACAGTATTTTCATATAAGTAACAGACCTTCAGATGCATTTCACTTTAGAAAACTTACATTTCTAGTAGACTAGGACGGAAATCTCCTGTAGTAAGTCACCACAAAGTTAGGCAACTATGAATAAGTTAAAGAACCCTAATCCAATCACAATCTACACAATTAATGCCAAAGAGATAAAACTCTTCAGAAAGTGCTGAGGTTCTCTGAGATGCAACAGAACTGCAACAGGAAGAAGGAAAACATCAATTATTTACACTTTATTCCCTTAATATCCTACAATCAAGTAGGAATTTCCTGTAATGAATCACCTCATAATGCCTTAAATTACTTTTGATCAAGGTGCATGGGCATGTATAGGCACATGAAGCATGTACTTCACCTGTACTTTTGCACAGGTGAAAAGGAGTAAAGGACCATCAGTTGTTTGCACCATTATTTCACCAGCTTTGGTGGAAAGAAAATAATGTGCAAGCTAAAAATATTCAAATAGAAGCAACTTATTCTGTGTATTCCTGAACTGAGATTCAGAGTCATATTCTAATTTCTTAGCTTCTATTTCATTATCTATTTTTGTACATTTACATCCAGAGGTGGACAATGAAATTGCAGTCTGTGTTTTTAATAAAGACTCTTTGGTACAAGTCACTTTTAAACTGAACAAGAACCTTGGAGTATTTATTTTATTGGTCTCTTGAGTTCAGGTGTTTGCAGCCAACAGAAATGAGACCCTCCTGTCCCACACCTTTCACTCCTGGAAGTTATTCCATGGCCCATTCCCAGAAATGTCTGATGACAACACACGTACCAAAGCGGGCGCCTTTCTCCCCGCATTAAATGGTAGCTGCATCTCAAAAGCAAGTTTGTCACAGGAGGAATGTTGTTGTAGACACGCCAGAAATCCTTGAAAAGGAAAAATATTAGTTGCACTAACACAATAGAGTGTTTCATGCAGATTTATTTCCTCGTTATTTTTTTCTGAACCAATTACACATCATTCTCCTGAAGACCAGGCACCTTCTATGTTATAATAAAGTGTTCTGGAAAGAACTTCTTACAGAATCATCTCTACTATTTTTTTTTTTGGATGACAGTCCTGCATACATGAAGGTGGAAAAAAGGGAAGCAGTCGAAATGCAGATTATAGTTTTGAACAGAGAAGGAAAAAATCATCAAAACCAGAGTTACACTGAGTATGTCAGAACAAACCAGTACATAAAATTTCCTTTGCATATTAAAAGGATATATTTATATCAAATATCCACCTTGCTCGGCTTAAGACTAGTCTAAGCATCATTATGATTATCCTGAGTTACAAAAACACCACAAACAATAATTCTGGTGAACCAAATGTCTAGTCAGCAACCCAACTAGTTTGTCTGAGTGAGAGATTTAAAGGGTTGCAAAGAACCTGAGAGGCACATGTTAATACAGTAATGGGGGAAAAATTCAAAGATTCAGGGTACCAGGAACCATTGAATTACTTCCCAATGCTTCTGCTGGTAAAAGCAGAAGCTGTCAGGCAGGTTTGGAGTGGATAAAAATGCACACAAAAGCAGTAGTGAGCAACAGCAAGGAATGATCCCAATCTCTTCTCTCTTTATCCAACAGTTTGGAATAGAAAGGATTTTTAAAGACTTAAGTTGCATCAACATGTAGTGATTCAGTACTAATCATTAGTGCAACTCATTAAGTATTATCTAGACATAATATGTAAGTATTATCTAATACATTAAGTAATATCTAATACTTAATCACTAGCACAACTTTAGAAACAAGGATTGCAACATTATGTGATAAAATTTTGTGGCCCTTGGCAACGCTGCCTAACAGCCATTACCTTTACACAGCCACAAGAAGAAACTGAAGATGACTAAAAACTTGGTATGGAACACCCATTTCATATGATCTTACTATTATAACTGTTGTGTGCCAAAACCCTAAAGCTACCTGCAGAAGAAGCAGAGTTACACTGGTAGATGGCTGTGGAAACATTCGAGAGCTCTTTTTGTCCTGAACTAGGGATGTAGTTTGGAAGGTTTTGTGTTTGGAAATCTCACGCAATGTATGAAGTTGTGCAGACCTTCATGAGAAAGCCTTATTTAAAACTTCAGTAAATTGCAACAGGAGAGCTTCTCAAAGAGAAGGGTCTGGCATTACCCTAAAATTTCAGAGATTTAGTGAAGTCACTAAATCAGCTTAGCACTAAGGTGAGACAAATACCAATTTGCTACACACTTCATGCTAACTTTGGTATTAAAACAGAAATACAATTTTACTTCCAAGAGATACCCACTACTAGGCAATGGCAGATGACACAGACATGCAGAATTTCTCTGCTGCAAGTATCACATGGTTTAAGAGTCCTTTAATTCAGTCTGCTAGAATATTTTTTTAGAAACATACCCACGGAGAGAAGCCCCACAAAAAAAGCACCACATGGTGCAATTTTTAGTCTTTGTGCAATTAGTTTCTGTATTAGAAAAAGGAAAAAAGGCTGGAAAGCTATTTAAAATACATCAAATATAATTCAGTGTACTAGTGGAAACTCAGGAAGGTTTAAGAATCCAGCATGCCCAATCCAATATGCCTCCTCCTTTCCCCTTCCAGAAAGCCAAATGAAATTCAAACATTGACTCAGAAATACAAACACACAACACCAGCAACACGCACGTTTCACACCTCAGGTAAGCAAAGCCACAGGTGTGACTCATCCTAGGAGGAAAAACAAAACTTGAGTGTGAAGTTACATTAATAATATGTGGCAGCTCCGGTAGCAGAGCCAGATGTTTTACCTGCACTGTTTGTACTGTATAATCTTCTTCAAATTTAATGCAAATTCAGCCGCTGTTGTACCAGGAAGTGACCTTGAAGACAAAGCACTGATTAATTAAAATATTTATTTGATCAAGGAGGGGGAGAAGCGAGATGGAGAGGGAATGTGAATCGCTTGAGTGTGAAGTTGAAATGTTCACGTTAAAGGGGAAGTCCAACTCCAAATTATCATGAATCATTTAAAGACAGGAGTTAAAGTTCTTTTATACTTGCGAATAAATTCATATTTGCCAGGTAATTCGTAAAACCAAACAGACGTATCAGAAGTTTTAGCCAAGCACCACAGTGCTGCTCTCAGAGCTACCACACACCATCAAAGCTCTGCTGTTCACAGGGGACGGGCTACCAGAAGAGCACCGCGTAGATCCTACCTCGGAACTATTTTAAATGTCATTTAATACACCCCAGCCTCCATTTTTAGCTTTTTAAGGCGCTCCCTGTGCTTCACCCTTTAGAGAGGGAAGCTCATCCGCGAAGCTTGTGCCGCCTGCCCTCGTGGGCCCTCAGCGCGGGCCGCTAGGTGGCGCAGGCGCACAGCCGGCGGGCACGGCGGGGCGGCGGGCACGGCGGGGCGCGGGC
>VWYI01010091.1:341442-363956 GCA_013399455.1 Anthoscopus minutus | reverse complement strand
ACGGCTTCCCTCAGCCCCGCACCGCCCTCACCAGGACGGCCACACCCGCCACGAGCTCCTCGCTATCCATGAAGGATGGGAAAGGCACCGGGCTGAGGAGAGCACAAGTCCCATAGGTCAGGCTATGGCACCCAACGCACCCAGGGAAGCTTCCGTGACTCCCGGCAGTTCTTGCACCGCCGGCACTGAGGCCCTCAAGCCACATGTCCCACCAGCACGCCCTGTAAAGCCAAGACATCCTTGGGCTGGTCTCACTGGCAGGCACCCTGCTACACCAGGCATGGCTCAGTTTCTGTAGCTCCCCCTCATATTCACCTCACCAGCTGCACCCCTCAAGGGCCTTCAGGGGAAGCCATGAGAGGAGTGGTTGAGGTCGCTGGGTCTGTTCAGCCTGGAGGACACTGAGGGGAGACCTCGTTGCAGTCGATAAGTTCTTCATTATAGGGAAGCAGAGGGGCAGGCACTGATCTCTATGGTGACCACTGACAGGACCCAAGTGAATGGCTGGAGCTGTGCCAGGGGAGGTTGAGACTGGATATCAGGAAAAGGTTCTTCCCCCAGAGGGTGGTCAGGCACTGAACAGGCTCCCCAGGGAATGGACACAGTCCAAGGCCTGCCAAGGAGCACTTGGACAATGCACAGGGCATGACCCTTGGGAATGGCCTTGTGTAGGGCCAGGACCTGATCCTCCTGGGTCCCTTCCAACTCAGGATATTCTGTGATTCTTTAGGCGCACCCAGCACCAGCTGCATCACATCATCTGAAAGATCTTTTCCAATCTAAATGGTCCTATTTATAATTTTCATTACTCTTCGGTGTGTGAGACATGGGACAGTGCCTCCACACCCCCAGACATCCCTGTGTTCCTGTCATGGCACTAGCAGTGCATCGTAACACCCACCTTACAATTCCCAGCACACAATCCCACAGGCACAGTTTTGGGGTAATGAGGTCAAAATTGCTAAGGCACATTCAACTTCTTAGAACTAGAAACATTTTTCTTTCCCTTCAGAAGCTGAAGTAGGATTTCTAAAGAAAAATGAAGATCAAAGACAAAAGCACTCTCCCATTGTGTCTCAGAAGAGGAAACAAAAATGTGTAAAATTACTAAATCTGGAAACAGAAGCAAGAGAGCAGGTTTAAGGAAACAGAAGAAAACGCAGCTGTTGCTCGGGTACCAGCTGAAGAAAGAATAAAAGCAAAGCAGATCTCAGCATCCCTCCCCGATATATCTGATCAGCATGAAATATGTCCAGGGAAACACTGAAGTTACTCTCAGTTGTTACAGATATAATTGAAGCTCTGGGCAAACCCTAGATATTCATGTAAAGGAAGAAATTTAATATGCAAAACTACTGAAACAGCATCACAGCTTCAAAAGTCTAACAATAGCTCCAAGGTTTTTTAAAGGCTCCTATTAAAATAAGCTGCTTTAAAAATACATAAAAAAAACCAGCAGAAAAATACCTCCCAACTTTTTCAGTATAAAACAGGCAGAGTAACATCTCCTTTACTATTTGCCTATTAATTACTAGCACATTACAGTGGTGGAACTGGCAGGAAACAAACAAAAAAAATAAACAAGAAATCACCATGGCACAGCTTGTACTCCAGTGGATCATGAACTATGAGAACTCCCATGAAAAAACTGATAACTTAAAACCAACAACAGAAAAATCTGTCATCAACCTGATAAAAGGAATTATCATAGTAAGGTTTGGAGGTCTGGGTTTTTTTTGTGTGTGTGCTTTAGCATTTTTTATGTACACTTTACACTCAGCATTAAAGAGCAAAAAGGGAAATTCACAGTATTTTACAAAAACAGAGCCAGAAAGCTTTCTTTTGAAAGCACAGAAAAAAGGTAATCAGTTCAAAAATACGTTAAAACTTACCAAGTGATTTAATTGTCAGTATAAAGTAGTGGATTCACAACCAACTACCCCTTGTTCTTTTGCTAACCATACTAGCACCTCTCTACTAACACTTTATTCCATGTAGAATGGAACACAAACAGGCAAAACATGAGACAAATTTTGCCTCTTTTTGTCTCACCCCACTGCCCAAGAAATTACTTCTCTTCTGGACTATTTCTGCCACTGGTGGCTCAGCAGTCACCAAGGCATCCGGCATCACATACGTTGTACAACACACATTGTCATCACTTGATAGCCTCGTGCTGATACTGCCACTGAGTGAGTTGCTTCAACAGTAAGGTAAATCAAATAGAAGATTAAAATGTATTCTCTAGCCATAGCCTTCAAAGGTTACCTGGATCGTTGTGGTAGCCATTTAGCAAATTTAATGCCATTTAAAAGAGCAGCTAAGACAGGTAGACAGAATATACCACTCCGAGGTTATAAATGGTTCATATTGATAGCTGTAACATTCTCCAGAGAAACTATAATCAGCTGACAGAGAGCAGCAACCAAACAGCAAATTACCTATTTTAATAGTTATGGTGAGTGACCATTTATTCCTAGTAACCTGCCTGGTAAGTGCTCCAGTCCCACTGGATTACATTGTTATTTCAGCCTTTCATTCAGCTCTGGAAAGTGTCGGTCATTTATGGGTATGAGCATGGGCACCCAAATGTTTTCATCTGAAAAACAAACAAACAAAACCAAAATCCTACTTTTGAGAAAATTATGATGCATCAATTTAAAAGTTCAGGATCATTTGCTCCAGAATTTACACCTGCACAGATTTGGTTTAATGCATGAGTATAAGGCAGAAACAGTATTTTAATCAGACAGGCAGAAGAAAAAAAGCCTTGAATTTACTGCAAAATTCCAGACTGCTGACAAATCTGAATTGTAGTGTTTCTGTTTCACTATGAAACTCAGCAGACTACTCAGGAGTTTTGTGCCTTGAAACCCATGAAATTGGGATTTATTTTCTTTTTAGTTGAGTATGTATTTTAAGTTAAGTTTAAATTAAGTTAGCAGAAATGACAGATGATTTTCAAGTGAAAGAATCTGTAGAAATTCCTATTTCTGTAACTCTCCAGCAAAAACTTGCACTATAAGGTAGAGTAGTGAGCTGGTTGTGCACTTCACTAAAAACCTCAGTACACGTGGTAATAAAAAACAAGACCCTGCAAATAGTGACCCTTAAAATGAAGCCATTGCAGGATTCTTCCCATTCAGACAGTTTTACTGCCATCAACAATACAATTAATGCAATAGGCCCTCCTGACCTGCCAGTTATTGCCATGGTGAACAATTCATTTCCAAGAACTCAACAGACCCTGCCAATCCCCATGAGCGCAGGAACAGGAAGGAGCTGGATCATGGCACCAGCCTGGCACTGACAGATCCTCTGGGGGTAGGAATAGTTGTTCTGTCACCACTTCACCTACAATTATGCATCTGGGTTTCCCATGGAGAATCTGCACATAAAATATTTCAGTGGTTCTCCTGGTCTGCCTATTTTATGCCCTGTGATGCCACATCATCTTCAGAACCTTTATAGGAGAAAATTTAGTGCAGTATCAGGACTAATTGAGTTGCCTAATCAGGCCAGACCCACTGTACAGCATCTCATGGTGAATCACATGGGAATGGGGAAACAGGAATAATCTCCACAAAATGAATCCTAATGCCAGCTCTCTTTGCTACTCCTTCATTATTCCAGCACGAATAAAGAACAAAGGATACAAAGATAAATTCCATTGTTTTATCCATGAATAAACCTCCAGGTGGTTGTGCTTATGTTAATTTCTGATGCTGAACTGTAGCTTTTCTGTTTTTCTGCAAAGAATTAAGTATAGAACTTGTTTCATATGTGCTCACACTGGCCTTTGTTTCCCAGTGGGAATATCATCACAGCTTTAGCGGGAGCTTTAAAAGCTGCCAAGCAATTTTGAAAATACCCCTGTAAGTGCTTAGCCACAACTGCTTTTGGTATAAATAAGCAAAATATTTACTTAAAAAGCATAAAGTCAAAAACATGCTGTGGCAACTAAATAAATCTGGTAATCCATTCTGAATACAAAGACTGATTTCAAGCCATCAAAGCCTGTCAAAATGCACTTACTGGATTGAACATTCTTATAATATTAACCATCATTTTTCATTGTAAGCCACCTACTCATAAGCTGTAATAGATAAAACAGATGATCCTAGATAAATAAATTTTGCTATAGGGAAGAAGGAAAATTTTCAAGTTTAGTTTCAAGTATCTGATGTGTTCAGCTAGGAAGATTAACACATTATTAAAATGGTTCAGTTATCAAAATGTATCTACTCAGCTTTATATAGAACGCATCTACAACACAGACAGAAAAATTAGCACATAAGGATAATACCTTATGTACGAACATTTTGTCTTTCCTGGAGTAGACAAATAACACTGCTTATTTGGCAATGTTTATAAGCTCGTACTTCCCCTCACAAAGATCCTGAAGAGTTAAACTATTCTTTCAAGAGAATTACCATGTAAAGGGCATTGTTCGAAGTCAGGGGAGAAAACAGGGCAAGTAGGCCATGATCCTGCAGTGATGGGAAACTGGGAGGAGACACAGCCAGGAGAGCTGACCCCAGCTGACCCAAGGGATATTCCAGACCATCTGATATTGTACTCAGTATATAAAGTGGGAGAAAGAGGAGGAAGGAGGGATGTTTGGAGTGATGGTGTTTGTCTTCCCAAGTCACATGGCATGGAGCCCTCTTCCCCTGGAGGTGGCTGAACACCTGCCTGCCCATGGGAAGCAGTGAATTAATTCCTTGTTTCGCTTTGCCTGCTGTAAGGCTTTTGCTTTCCCTATTAAACTGTCATTATCTCAGCCCACGACTTTTCCAGCTTTTACTCTTCCAATTCCCTCCCTGATCCCACTGGTGGGAGAGTGAGCAAGCATCTGTGTAGTGCTTGGGTTTTGTCTGGGGTTAAATCACACCATGTGATACCCAGGCTAAGTGGCAGTTGGGATTTGCCAAGTTTCTTAAGTAGGATATTTGCATCATGTCCACATGTACATCAGAAAGCATCATCATCTTCACAGCTTTGTATTTACACAAATATCACACTCAGATTCACAGCCCCAAATCCCATTAAGGGATGGTTTCCAATGCATAAAGTGGCTTGTTATCCAGGACAGCCCAGTCTTTGATGGTCGTGTCACTTGACTTTTGTGCAATTCCAGTGTTTTATGGGCTACACAATATAGTGACCGATTGGTAATGTGCATATTTTATTTGTTATATTCAGTCATGCATATTGAAACATTGTTGTAAAAAATAACTGAAAGACTACACAATTAGGTAGCAAAACCTAAGAAAGCAATCTTTCCTTTCAGAGCCAGAAGCCACTACAACCAGAATAAGATGTTCAGCCTGTGCCAAGGCATTCACAGAAACAAGTGCTGATGTAGATAAAACAAAGGCATTTACTTCTGAAGCAGGAGATGGATCCAGTGCTGCTATGATAAAAGCAAGGTTGTGAACCCCAAGGGTAGCACATCACTAGCTGCTACAGAAAGTGTAAAGAGCCATCAGCAGGAATCAGCTTCCCAAGGTGGCATCAAAAGCTCCTGCAAGCCTTGCGGAAATTCCCTAACATCACTGCAGGCAAAAAAACCTAACAATGAGACATGTAGGTATAAACTTACAAATCTCTAGAATGGACAAAATAAACGGCATATCTAAACTGTTTTCCAAACTTTTAGTACATGACCTTGGAACACTTTAACAGTTATAAAGGAAATCTTGTTTGTCTTAAGAAAACACTTGCCAGCTTCTCTGCACTTTCTTTGGAACTGCTGACCTGCATTTCATGATCATAGATACAATCTTCTTTGTCAAACTGGTGAATAATATTCCCCCACAGCTTTCATCATGCTCATTTTCTAAAGCATTTACAGGGTAAGATAGCAGAGAGCACTATCAGATGGTTGCTATTTCCGACACAGATACCAAGAAAGGCTTAGCACTAATGGGAAATGCAGATGCCCTGTGACACCTCTGGGATGATGGCAATGAACGAGGACCTGGCCACAGGATGCCAGCCTCCAGATGTTCAGCCTGTGCCAAGGCATTCACAGAAACAAGTGCTGATGTAGATAAAACAAAGGCATTTACTTCTGGAGCAGGAGATGGATCCAGTGCTGCTCTGATAAAAGCAAGGTTGTGAACCCCAAGGGTAGCACATCACTAGCTGCTACAGAAAGTACCACTTAGCTGATGGATATTTATTTTAACAGCATGACTTAATGAAAAGATATGTTTTAGAGATCTTAAAATTCTATGTCATGGATCTCTCTCACAGTAATTTAATAGAAAGAGGTAACTACGTATCCATCTCAACATCCATTTATCCTTAAGCATCTCTTCTTCCTGCTTTTCTCTGCAAGTACAGGGTAAAATGTAGCAGCAGTCAAAAATCAATACTGTCCCCTGAGGAAACAGCAGTTCTCCACACTAGGTGCTACTGAAGTGGGTAAAAAAGTGCCCACAGTTATCTTCTACAGAAAGTCCCTCTGACACAAACCTAAGCCTCCATCAAATCTCTGTGGATGTACAATAAAATGCCCCAGCCACTTCTGTGGGGCTCTGCACAGAGACATGAACTTACACACACATAAATTTAGATCATAGTTCTGTTTCTTGTGTGCTTTTTAACACCTTAGAAGATTTTTGAGTGTATAAAACATGTCTTGTTTGTGGTCATGCTTGTTTCCTGTCATTATTCTATCCTTGTTACTGGTAAACAAAACACAGTTTTGTGTATTTATGGTCCCACTTTTTTTTCTTGTATACACTCTTGGATTTATAAGTTAAGAAAGAACAATACTAATTAAATGCATTTACATGTGATCTGAAAATTAAAAAAAACAAGATATCTATAGAATAATCGAATTTTAAGAGTCTAAAGCATTGTGGAAGTAAGACTTAAAAAAAATGAAAGGACTCAGGAACTCAAAAGAGATTTTAATTTCCAACACTGACTATAAAAAATAGACATGCTTATCTCCACATGGCTTATGTAAACAAACAGACCTGGTCAGTGACTTGATTAAACACCAGTTCAGATGATGCTTTTTAAAAGCAAAGAAGCAAAAATACAACTTGGATCCCAAACCTGACCATAACTGCATCACAACTGCAAAAGAAGTAATCAGAAATAACAGGTGGGTTTATTTATTGGATTTGATTTTCTGGACCTGAGTTTTCAACAGTTCCTTGTTATTTCTCCACCATGAGTTGGAAAGTTATCAGAAAAATAACTGAAGAGGAGAATTTTACCAATAGCACAGGGCAGTATGTTCAGTGAGATAAAAGCTGATAAACTTGCCTTCTGGAGTGGGGAGAGAGGAGAAATACACCAAGCAATTCAGAAAAGGAAGCTGTAAATGAAATTACAAGATGCTAGAAAATACATGCTAGGAAAACAACATCAAATGCTGGTAAGAAACTTTCAGTTTCGACTTTGGCACTTCTTCCCTATGCCTGGCTGTGTGCACCACAGGGGTGAGTTCCCTTGGCAGCCTCTTTCCACAGCATTAGAGGCTCAAACTTCAAGCAAATGAAGTATAATAAGAACTTGCAGGTAATTAATAAATTTTAGCTAATCCTCCAAAACCTACCACTTCGGATTTCAAGAACTGATCACCTGCAGGAGCCAAACCTGATATTAAAGAGTTGTAGGATTTGGCACGTCACCGGGTCCATCTGGGGCAGCGGGGATGCACAAACCACAGCAGCAAAGCACAGCCTTTACCCTTCTGTTCCCGGGGCTGGTGAGCGTCATCTCTAAATTTAGAGCTCAAACCTGCACCGACGGTGCCTGGACCAGTGTGTGTCCCCCGAACTAAAGAACAGAAAGCCAGTTTCACTACGCAGAACCGCTCCCGACCCCTCGATGGGGACAGGCACCGGGACAATCCATCGCACCAGCACGTTTCCCATACGCAGCCCAGCATCAACTTCCCGGATCCAATCTTTGGACGAGCGAACCGAAAATCCCGGAGATGCGCATCCCTTCCTAGACGGATTCGTGAGGTTTCCCCGGCTCCCGCCGCCCCCCGGCCCCACTCACTTGTCCAGCCAGAAGGTCCATGGCGAGTGCAGCGGCAGCCCCGGCGCGTCCCGCCCGAGGGGGCTGAGCGCCATCTCCCCGGGCGGGCGGCGGGGCGAGGGGCGGGACGGGGCGCGGGGAGGGGACAAGGGACGCTGCAGGAGGGGATGAGCGGGATTAGGGCTTGGACGACAGACAGGGGAGGGACTTCAGAGCCTGAAGCCCCTACAATCAGATCCAGTCTCCCTAAAATAAGCACAAGTGTAGAGAGACGGGGAAGAGGTGCGATGGGATGAGGAGATGGGCAGGGTGATGACAGAGATGGCCATGGCCAAGGGACCTTTGGAGAGCATGGGTAGCTCCCCAAAGGGGCACAGGTGCTCGCTCCTTCCCTTTACTGCCGCTCCTGCAGGGCACAGCTGAAGGGAATCGCTGGTCTTCCTCCCGGGACCCTCACAACCCACGGCCACGAGGTGTTGGGGCGCACGGGACACCAGTGCCACCGCCCTGCCCCGCGGCGCTGCTGGCAGCCTCTTCTCTGCACATACACGGGTCACACCGCAGACCTGACAAGTCTCTAGGGCCGCATTTTTGAGCAAAATAACCTTCGTGCTAGTTTGCCTTGGCAGTGCTGACCAAAACACAAAATCTCTCTAGAACTCCCACTTCCAGGACACAAAACCCTTCCTGCTGGCAGCCCCTTCTCTGCACATACACAGGTCACACCACAGACCCAGCGTGACTCTGGGGCTGCCTTACTGAGCAAAACAAGCCTTGTGCTCAGTTTGGCTTGGCAATGCTGACCAAAATACTAAATCTTTCAAAAAAACCAAGCTTTAAGACAAAACATTTTCTACATTCACACAATGAAGAGATGGCTACTGTGTAGACTGAGCATGGACGGAGAGAGTGTAACATCAAACCTTTCCAGACTTAGGGGGATAATAATTTCTCTGTTTTCCCATCTTCTCTACAACCCATTTAATTTATATGCCTGGTTTTTACAGGGAATTGTTCCTCACAGTCCAACATGGACACGTGCAAACCCCCTCACATTATTTTTAGAACAGTACTTTTTAAATTAAGATTATCCCCATTGGGACTGTGCACAGTAGTAAAGTTAAACGCCCACATAAGTGATAACAGGATCAAAGACCATGAATCACATAGATTTCTTTGCAAGCACATTTAGTAGGATGAATAATTTTATATATGCTTCATCCTAAAAGAAAAATCAATAAAGACACACTCCTTTAAAGAAATAAAAATCTAACAGTAAGAAAGGGCAAGGTTCACTCATAAAAAGCAGTCTGCACAGTGACAATGAAGAAACACAAAAAGTTAATGATTATGTAGTACAGATGGAAAATGCAAACTGCTAGTCCAAATTAAATAAGATCTGCAAAACAACTTGCACCATCTCTTGCAATTTAATTAATTCCTCTTTAAATAGAAGGCAAGATAATGACCATTTGGGAGAGCTTGGAATCTAAAATTATTCATTGGTATGCCCACTCTGAGCATTTTCTCTCTATTTTAATGATGAGCCCACCAAAAATGTTAATCCTGATAAAGCCCTACAATAAATATCTGTTTCTAGGCACAGATTTTTTTGGAAGAGCTGGAGAAGACAGGAGGAGAGGAGGAGAGTGCTAATTTCTTATGACCCAAAAGGGCCACATCTTGCCTCTGTGACTGCCAATGACACTCTCCATGCCTTACACATTTTTGGTGTCCTCTGCTGAGGTTGCCAACACAGTATTAAATTTTGGATATGCAGCAGCATCACTCTGGAAATAAGGCCAACCCCACCAGACTGTATTACAAAAACTAACTTTGAATCCAGCACCTGCCTCTGATGGAACCACACGCTTCAGTGAAAACCTCCAGATTCCATTAAGAGGGAGCTGCTCATCAGTTAAAACATTACAGCTCATGCTGAAAACAAATCATTCTGTTATAAACAACCTGGGCTGCAAGGAATGCTATAGAAATAAAACCCCCACACCTCTGAGACACGGAGTGAGAGCCAGGAGGCACAGCCTGTATCATTATTCCAAATGAGATATGTAAAGCCTCCATTTATTCCTTATTTACATCGGTAAATACCAGGCTTCACAGTGGCACAAGGAACGTTGTGGGAATCTCAACTAACAGTAAATTAATTTGGTTGTGGAGGAAGGGCAATCACAGGATGCACCAAATTAACGCATCCTTTGCCTACAGAGACTTCTAAGGAGTCGTGACACAGAGGAAAAAAAAGTCTCCTGAGATGAATCTCACAAGGAAAAATGATCACGAGCACAGCATCCTGATTCTGCTCAGCTACCTCATGCTGCCAACACACCTTGAGCAAAATCATTTCAGAGATTAAAAATCCCAGGAAGTTATTACCGCTTTCAGAGAGGTATTTATAGGACTTGAATTAAAAATGTATTTTATCGGTGTTTGCTACAGATTTGGAAGGTTTCTTTTTAAGGAAACCCTGGTGATGCCTCCTGTGCTCTTGTACCTTCTCAAGCAGCTTTACCAGAGGCAAACTGTGTTATGGTGCAGCCCCGTGCTACAAGATGGTGCAGAGATGAGTTGCTTAAAGCTCACCACTGCAGAAGGGGCTGGTGGCTCCATTCCTCACACCTCCTCCCAGCCACATCTTCCTTTCCCTTGCAGGGCTCTCCAGGTAAGGGGCTGATTTTCTGCTAAGGCCTTACAAAGCAGGGCAGAGAGCAGAAGTCAGCTGGTAGAGTAGCTCAGCTCATTTCCAGTGGCTAACAGCTGAAATTTTCCCAGGTTACTGGAGAGAAGAAAACCCCAACAAACTGGAGAGGGGAATACTGCTCTGTCCCATATTATGTGCTCCTAATCTGCACCCAAGCACCTGAACCTTTTTGCCACACAAAGGCCCAAGTTGCCCCACACAGAGACGAATTAGAGCTGAAGAAGGAATATTATAGCCAGAAGAAACAATAAATACTTCATACCTCTTTCCATGGTTTTATTTGATATTTAAATCCCTACCCTTATAATCCTTGCTGATCCCAGAATCTTGACAGCAATGGGTACATTACATGTGCTTGAAACATTATTTGCCTGTTCAAGTAGATTTTTCTGTAGTCCCTGCTCTCAGCTGGTGCAGGAAATCCCTCTGCTACAATACAGTGGTGTTTTGAGGGGGCAGAATGCCTTTTAAAACCATCAGGACCTTCCCTTCCCCTGCTGACAGTTGTGCACCATCACTGTGGCAACTGCAGTGCCTGCGTACATAAGAAATATTAGGCAAGCATTAGGCTTATTTTAGCTATATTCTAATAGTGTACACCTGGAAGGGAGAAAGGGAACAGGCACCATATGAGCAGTCAAAGTGCATTTCCACCCTGGAAGTGTTCCACAGCTGTCTGAGGAGACAGGTACCACACCTTAAAAAACATCTAAGAGATAACCTGGGTTTGTTCAGTGCTGCTGACAAAAAATGAATGGTGAGAAACCTTAGCTAGACCTCTCTCCAGCTGAAGATCCTCTTTTTCACTCTGAGGCAGAGCTGGTTGGAACATAAACCTTCCTGGGCTTGAGGGATGGCTGGAGCACAAGCCTTGGCTGCTGTGCCCAGCTGCTGCTGCTGCTTCACAGCCTGAGCCAACAGCCATGAAATGTAATTTCTCTACCAAATGCTGGTGTCACGATCACTTGCTCTTGAAACACTGCCTGGGACTTCAGAAGCATATTAAGTAACACAGGAGCTGCTTCTGAAGGTTCCCAGGAAGATAAACCGATCAACTGAGAGCTAAAGCAGAGGTGAGGATGAAGGAATTCTAGTTGATATTTGCTTCCAGAGGCTTAAATAAATGTTTTTTAAACCCTAAACCACAATATTAAAGTGTTGAATCCCAATGCTTTTGGCAAAAGCTCCCTCATCTAGGAATGATTTCATATCAGCCAAGCTGTTGAGCAGAGGTTGTCATGGAAACAAGTTTTATTCAAATGATATGGCCAGAGATATACTGTATTTAGTGAGTTCTTCATTTGCTGCATATTGGGAACATGTCAGAACTAAATGATATTGCATAACTTTATTTTCTTAAAAACAATGTGGCTCACTGCCCCTGGTTTTCTGACAGGCTTGTATCCAGTCCTGCCTGGGACAGAAGGTTTTCCACACAGTACCTGCTCCACAGGAGAGGCTCCTCAAGCAGCTGGTGCCTGCAAGCTCCCAGAGAAGTCTTCCTTCAAATACATGAACCTGCACAAGTCAAGCAAGCAGAGGAACCTTTCTTCAGCTTCTACCACTGACATAACCATTGACTAGTCCAAAAAGACGTGCAGTTCAACCAACCTTATAAAAAAGTTCCTGCAATGCATGTTGAAAATCTATTAAAAAACCCCTATAAAATTACATAAAAGTAAAGCCAGTTTATGAGGTGGTGGACATCTCAGAAGTGTCCTTGTAAACACAGGAATCCTATTAACTTACTCTTGGTGACTGACAGCAGAACAAATCTCAGAAAGGACATATGCATACTAAATTTGTACCTCTGCTTTTTTAGCTGTGAAGCTGTTAAAAAGTACAGGAACTTTGTCCACATCTTAGGAACACTTTTTTTTTTTTTTTAATATAACCAAAAATAAGTTGAATAGTTCTTCCCTAAGTTATAAACCAAAATCAAGTCAGCTTTGGCTAGGACACTGTGTAGAAACTTTATCCCGAAGAGTGAAAACAAAAATGAAATACAAAATTGGCTCCAAAATCACTCTCATGGAAGCCACTGTGAAGACTTTATGGAGTAGCATCCAAAGGAAGGTGGTTTAACATCTCCCAAGGGTTCAAGATTCCTGATTGCCCAATAGAAGCTGAGCATTAAGTAAAAGGCAAACAAAATTAAAACCTTACCCTTAAAGTTCTGACATAACTGAACATTCTGTAAAATGCTTGATGGGAAGGAGATGGCATCTCATGATCTCCTGTGGAAATGGAACAGGAGCTTGCTAACTTCTGAGGCAGGTGATCCTAGATTTCTCCAGGCTTTCTAATTACAATTAATAAGGGAAAAAAATGGTCCAATAGCTCTTTTGGTATATTAAAAGCAAATCACAGGATGGAATTCTGCCAGATATGAGGATGAAGAATGCAGTACCTACCTCAAGTTAGTGTACAAGTTGGAAAGACATCAGTCTTTCCAAGATCCTTGATGCATTCCAGAATCACAGCTCTCTCTGGTTACCACCACTTGTGAAGGAAGGATGAGCCTCATCCAAAACCCTTTACAGTTAAATAAGGACATAGATTCTCTTCATCATGCTTTAGATGAGATCTTTATTTTTTTGCCTAGCCATTTTTTAGGGAGCTGAACTGGTTTAATCCAGAATCCAATCCATGCATCAGGTATTAAGAGACTGGAATTTCTTACTTATCTTTGGATACTGGGCTTCTTCTTTCGTCCTTCCCTGTTCCCCCCTTGGAAAGCACTGGGGCTCTCTGAGGTGCTAAAGAGATGCCCAGCAAAGGTGAGGTCAGGAGCATAAATGTAAGGAACCTGACAGATCTCCAAGTTATATGTTGGAAACAAACTCCAAACTTCTTGCTTTTCCTAATTTCCCAGTAAAATATCTGCAGTGTTTCACTTAGATATTGCTTCTCCAAACATGAGGATCCCAAAATAGCACCATCCTCAATGCTATTCTGTGTCATAATGTTATTGGCACTACATCTGGCACTGGCTTTGATGTGGAACATGAGCTTAAATACTGATTTTTTTTTTACAGGCTTCCCAGTGTACAGCTGAAGGAAACAATGTGCAAGAGTCACATCCTACACACTGCACAAACCATGTTAGCCTGGACTGCAGAGTGAGCCTGGGATGGAAACCCCCCACTACTAGGATATTGTAAAAAATAAGTACATTCTAACAGATAAAAATTACAGGACATAATATTTTTATACAAGCTTGCTGCTCTATGGTTCAGCTCATAGGAGTCATTCCATTTTCTGCATCACACCAGCACATTTGGTACCTGTCCAAGCCAGCAAAGCAATGCTCCCCTCTGGAAATAAACCATTAGAGGGAGATTGACTTCAGCAACGGAACACCTTGGAGAAAATCCCGCACATCCATTAAAAAAGCCAACAAGATTTGGGTCGAAATTGCTCTTTGTTTCTTCTTCACACATAAAAGTGGCTGAAATTAAAGGGTCAAGTTTGGCTTCATCAAGGTAAACTGAGGGAGCATCATGTAAATGGGATCAGGAAGTCACGTGTTCTTCTATTGTTTGTGAGAGGTTAGGCCAACTCTATTAAAAAAAACCCAAAAAAACAAATAAAAAACCCACACCAAAAAATAACCCAGCCACTGAAAATACTAATAGCTGTATCCTAGCAACATCACGGATTCCATGTGGACTTTGTTCTGGAGTCTACAGTCCTATTTCATCAGAATTATTGACTTTCTCAAAGTCTCTAAACGACCATCAAAAAAACTGTTAGTGCTTAAAAAATACAAACATTTAATTAGTCACATTAATAAGAAAAAACGAAGAGCAGCATTGCATGCTAGTGCTCCCTTTTCATTGAGCTCAATTTAGCTTCCTTTGAAATCAGTGTCAAAATCCCCACTTTATTCATTGGTAGCAGAGCCTCTCCTTTGAGGAGAAAAGCAGGAGATGGCCCTACAGAACTTGGCAGGTGAGGTTTGTTTCCCAGGCTGAGCTCACACATTGCACGGATAGAATTTGTTCAGCTCTCCGTGATCCTCCCAGTCATCATGTCCTTATTGCAAAGGTAAATCAATTGGCATGCCAGTGGCATCCAGGGGCTTTCTACAAGGCTTTTGTGCTATGCTTATAACCTCTGTCCTTTTTATCCCCTAAGCTTTGTTTTTGTTTAAACCCAAACAAACTTATTCAAGATCTCAAAAAAAGTGGAATCCTGGTGGATCTTGCCAAAAGCCCAGGCCCTGCTTCTCTTAGGTGTGAAGACTTCAGGTTTAACACAGCTCTGGGAGGTTTTCCCTCATCACTCCTGAAGTGAACTTCATTAGATAAAATGCAAAAGTAAAAGGCTAAATAAATAAAAAATGAAATGACCCAGTCCTTCCAAAGAAAAACCCTTTGCACAAAAGTAACTGCTAAGAATAAACCCAACCCTAAACAAATAAGTTCTTACCGTTATCTACTTGCATGATGATTCAAGAAATCCTGGGGCATTTTGGCATATAACTCAGGGTTTGGGCACACTCAGATTTTGGTCACAATTTTCACTCAGCTCCAAAGTACATCACAGCTTTTCTGACAGTTTTCATCTGTTATTCCAAGCTCTGCTTCAACAAGTTAGCAAGACCTTTTACCAGAGAGAAAGCACTATTAAAAGAATAGTTTCCTTTTCATCATTCTGCCTTAAAAGCTTAGTTGATAGGATAGTCTGGTGAAAAATGTTTCTCATGCTTTACTTAGCCCACAAAGTTGGTTGAGACCCCCAACACTTTAAAACAGCAAAACCTTTTAATGTGCTATTCCTACAGTTCAAAATTAAATGACAAGAGAACGCCTTTGTTGAAGAAGTGATTTAAATACAGAAGGGTCAGTTAGTGACTTTCAGCCCGTGAGCATGAATCTGGTGATGGCTGGATTTGAATTCCAGGCATGGCAATGAACTGTCTGTGCTGCTCCAGCAGCAGTGGTGGAGAGCCTTGAGCTGACCTCACGGTGTCACGGGAATGCTGCCGGATCAGCATCCCACTCCAACACCCAGCAAGGGCGTTATCTCAACAGACAACACCCGTTTAACTATGAATTTAGCATTCAAGCAGCATTCATGGACTCTCTGGTACAGTTAAATCTCACAGTTTTAGTCACACCAAAGGTTTTACATTGCTCATCCTTTCATTTGCACCAGCTCTGGGGGGAAGGGGCCATAGGCAAGGAGAGGATATCCATTTGTACAGAGTGCTGAAATAAGGAGTAGCTCTGGCTTCATCTAAGCTGTGCACAGTGTAAACCAATGGGAAACATAACATATAAGGACAACAGAGCAGCAAAGAAATCAGATTTCAGATTTTATCTACTCAAATTAAAAGATAGTATCAGAAGGTACTTCCAGCACCTCCAATAACTCTCCCTGATGACTAGATTAGTTCCAAAACTGTTCCAGTGAGAGCAACTGAACAAAAATTTGAGAATTGCATACCAAATTCTGCTCCTAGTTATACATTGAAAGAGACCTGTTTGGCTACTTTATACCTGGGTGAAAGGGGCAGAAAAAATTAAAATACACAATAAGGACAGAGATGCTTTGACTAGCCAAGCAGATTTGAAGGGTCTCTGTAGTATTTAGTAGGAGTAGCAACCTCAGCCTGTTGACCAGTTGCAATGGGATTGCTTTTGATGGTAGACAACAAGTGGAGAACAGCAAGGGCTGAATTCATATGAAGAAAATAAAAACGTGCCTTCACAGTGGCTTTGCAAATGAACTTTCAGTTGTTCATTACCTCCATTTTTTTTTATCCAGTGAATTTTCTAGACAGACATTCACAGTAGGACTATCCAAAAGCAAAGAGAAATTTGTAATTTGGCTCACAACCAACATAGCCACCTTTTGTTCTGAAGCTGCCCACATTGTCCGTGGGGAATTTCCTGTTGGGTGCCAAAGGCCATTTCGCTGTGATGAGGGTGGTGGATTCATCCAGCACAGCTTCAGTGTTTCCAAAGCAGGGAATGTGCTTTGTGAGGGCTGAAGTCACACACAGGGAGATGTGATAACAGTGTGGAAAGCCTGGTGTTGCCTTCTTGCCCCACTGCCTGGTTTTACCTCACCCTGTGGAGACGGCTGCAGCACATACACGTACACATGTAATTAGGAACACACTTATTTCAAGGCTTTGCAGCCCTTCCTGCTAACAAAGAATTTGGGCCTGAGAAGCACCGCAGCAGCAGAGCCAAGGGCTGGCAGTGCTCATAAAGGCAATAAGCTGCTTATCTCTGGCCTGAGGAGTTTATAGCACCCATGTATCCCCAAAAGCTCATTAGCTCTTCAGCAAGCAGCTGAGACATTAGATGAACAAGCAGAACAGCAGTGGCTTGAGTTTGCTACAGCACAGATAAAACTTCTGGGCTTGGCTGGTCTGCTGCAGGCTGGTTCAATAGCCAGAAGCAATCCCACTTATGTATAAACTGGAGAAAGCCTGATCTTGTGAAATGCTCCTTAGGGTCTGGCTTTGCTGGTAGGAGCATGTGTAGCTAAAACTCAGCCCTGCCACGAGCCTGCAACCGCCTCCCTGGAACCCACCAAGAGCCAGAACTGGCATCTGGCAGCATCCTCTGCCATGGCAGCAGAGGAAGCCATGTGCCCTGACACAGCCTCACATTGCATCTGCTTCTCACTTGCCCTGCACTCCTCCATCACTCACTGCCTCTGGGACACAGGGCTGGGAATGCAACCCAAGCAGCTGGCCCACTTCCCATGGGAGACAACTATGAATACAGAGAAGGACAGGAAAATCTGTGCCTGGGGAGATGTTGAAGGAATGGCTTTTTGTAACTATCTTGGCATGTCCATGGGACTGGATAGCAGCTATGAGCTCCTGTAAAAAGCCATCATGTCAGGGATATTTCCTATCTCACAGCAGCTATTCCCCGTGTCACAGGGGAGGTCTTCCACAAAGGAGCTGCTTCTGAAGAACAGTGTGTCACCAACAATTCAGCAGGTTAAGTTTAGCAGAGACAGTGATAGAAGTGAGCAGGAAGGAGCTATTCTTTCCCTCAGCTTTTCTTCCCTCTCCATTGAGCAAAGCCTTTAAAGACCAGGTCCCTTTTCAGAAGGCTACAGAACTTTTAGCAAGTGGCATACATGGACGCTTTTACAGCCATGATACCTGTGTCTGGTTATTTCCAGTCAAAATAATCTCCTACTCAATTATGGGAAGAATAGAGAAGCTCAGCCTGACTCACAATCACATGGGGGAAAAATGAGAGGAGTTGTTCAAGTTCAAAACGTTCATCTTGCTGTGGAGGAGGATCAGTACTGCTGTGGAAGGAGGCTTTCTCTCCCCCTGCAACAGCACAGCACTAAGGGATGGAAAAGACCCGGGTCCACTTCCCTGCTGTGCCAAATATACTCCTCCGTTCTTCCCTCCTCCTTCCCCAGGAGAGCATATGAAGTATTAAACAGCCAGGAATAAGTCCTTGAAAAATGTGATTGCTAGCTGTCAGATACCCCTCTGCCAGAGAGATGCAGCTCTGTGACTGTTCCCTTGCAGAAACTCTGCTGCCATCCAGGAAATCAGGATTCAACAGTGACATTAATAGTCTCATCCACTCTGGCGTCATCTGTATATTTTTCACTACTGTGGGAACAAAACCACATCCAAAATCCTTCATTAGTGTTTTGCTGCCCTTCCCAGCCTGATGGAAGTGCCCAGTGCCCTGTTCCCAACCTGACATCTGGATCCTCTGCAAGCAAGAGGCAGGGTGGAGGTTTTCCAGCATTGTTTAAACCTGCTTTCATTTCGCTGGCAAGTACCATGGCTGTGCCCTGGTTAGAGGGCAAGCATGGCTCCTGTGCAGAGCAGTTATTTTGGGTAGCACTGTAAATTTTGCAGATTTTAATCTTCTCACACTGTTTTCATATTACCCAGTGCCCAAACATTACCTTCATGTGTCATCTTCTGTTCTGTCATTGCCACAAAGTATTATCATGATCCTTGTAAACACCCACAAATCTGCCTCTTTATCTCCTGACACTCCCTCCTCCCCTTCCAGGGATGACTGAGAGCCACCCTTATGCTGATGCCATTCCCTAGGCTGCAACCTCATGGTTTGCTCATTCTCCCCCTTCTCTAGGGTTCGTATAAGCTCTCTCTCCCATTGCTCTGTTGCAACTCTCCCACTGAATTTTAAGTTTCCTTGGCAAAAGGACAGCTTTTTGTTTTGCTTGTGTAGCACCCAGGTCCCCGACTCACTCCACTAGGTGCAAAGATAACACAAATAATGAGTGTCATCCACAGAGTTTTCTGGGAATTACAGGAAGCTGCGAAGGAGGACCTTTAATCTTTTTGTGCCAGATCCAACTCAACCCTCTGTTATCCCGTTTTGCTCCAGACTGACCTTTCCATCTCCTCGATTGCAAAGCCTGAAAACTTTTCCTTGCCTGAATTATCTGTGACAGCAAAATTGCTTTGGCTGACTGCTCTCACCTGTCCTGCTTCCCTGTGGCATGTCAGCCATGGTGGAGCTCAGGGACTGTCCTTCAGGCATGTCCAGACATTTCCTATTTCTTCCCTTACATTACACCAGGGACAATACTGATTCCTACTGTACCATCACAGGGGTACAGGACACTTCTCTTTCCAGAAATGTTATGCAGAGCTCCCAGCCACAGGAACACAAATAAAACCACTAATAATAAATAGATAAAGATTCAGGAAGCACATCATTGACTGATAGAAAGAAGGCAATATGCCACAGTATTTGCTGTAAGAGTCCCTATTTCAGCTGTCTTTCCCATTCAAGGCAGTGAGAGGAGAACATGAAGAGGCAGCCAATTCAAGTAAAGCACATGAAAGGTCAGAGGAATCCATCTAGTTTCTGCAGCACCATTTTGTAAGCAGAGGAATAGCTCTTCATTAAACTCGTTTTGTGAAAGTGATTGAAGTGAGAAAGGAAAATAGCTTAACACTCTCATTACAATCTCTGGGAATTACCTGTTCCCCAGGACTGCTGTGACAGGTCTGACTTTTGTCTGCCTATGCCCAATTCAATGGACACACAGTGTTTCCAGCCCCCGCCAGGGCACTGGAGGCAGGTGCTCTGTGTTTCAGTGTCCAGGGCACCTCTGTGCACCCCTGCACAGAGGTGTCCCTGCTTGGCTGGGGGCTGGACACCTGGCAGAGCCAAGAGCCAGTGCCAGCACTGAAGATGAAGGCTTTGCCATATGGATACAGCAGTCCCTGCGGCTCCTTTTGACTGACACTTCCACAATCCCTGCAGGTGGGAAGAGCTCCTTGAGCACCTCTGCAGGAGCAAAGGGGTTACAAAATATCCTATTTCTATTTTTCAGTCAAATGCTGTAAGTCTGGCACTAATGTCCAGGCTGAGACTGAATCTGGGCGAGGAACTTGTGTGAAGCTGATGGGTCTGATGCAACAAGACTTGAAGCAGCCTGAATTGGTGTTGGCTTGCCTGTATGGGGTCACCCAGGCTGGGCAGGGAGAGCTCTTCTCCTGGCAGGGTGTAACGAATAGGCAGAGTTATCCTGGTGGGTCTAATGCCAGGTCAGCCGCTTTGGGAGATGAGAAGCCTGCTCATATAAAGACTGTTAACCCCCTGCCTGCCCCTTATTTTCTCATTCCTTCTGGCTGTCCCTTTAGTGTCACATCTCTCAGTCAGCCAAATTCTAGGCTCACGCCTCTTATAGCACTATGTAACAGCCTCATCTGGGGAGCAGCCCTGGGAAAATGGATGAAACACCATTCCCTGCCGGCTCTTTTCTCGCTACAGGTGGAAGAAAGATGAGCTAGCAATTTGCTGCTGGCCTGGCAAGATAGCAGTGAAATACGGCAGCTCCTGAGCCAGCTCAGCTGCGCTGGCGAGCGTTCAGGGAGAGGAGAAACCCTTCCCGCAGGAGCGGAGGAGGGAAGCAGGTGTGTTATTCCCTTTTGTTCACTTGATGGCAGAGATCTCAGAGCTAACACGGGCCATAAGGGCTCCTCAGCTCCTCTGAAAAGCCACATGCCCCCGAGGACAATCGATCCTCGTACTCATGTTTGGCAAAGCACATTGGCTTCTGGCAGCCTGCCGCGGCAGAGCCTGTTCCTGTGCCACACACGCGCTGTCCCGGCTCCTCCACAAAGACACCGCTCCTGACAGAAGTGCCAGGGCTGCCGAGGAGATACCGCGAACCCGGCACTCGAGTCACTGCATGAATGTGAGAAACGCCCGGAAAATTGCACAAAGCACTGAACAACCCGTGGGCAATTCTCTGTCACAGTAAAACTTCGGTGCAAATGAGAAAGCTAACAACTGAAAACAGCTCAGATGCACTTGTAAGAAGCAAAAAGAAGCCTCAATTATCTACCACCTATTTTTTTCCCCCCTCTCAGGATTCCTTTGGTCTCCTAACACTGCAATAAATAATGGACACAAACCACATCCAGGGGAAGATGAAGTCTGGTGTGATACAGATTGCCCTCGACACATCTTTGGGCCAAAGTCTGGCTTTGGTTCACGACTGTTAAAATGCCAGGAGTTCAGCAGAGCTACTCTGGACGTCTGGTGGCACGATCAGGGCCAGGGTCTGGTCCCTGCTACATACAGAGAGACTTTCTGAAACCAGCCAGAAAGATCTGCTGGAAAGATGCTCAACCAGCCTTCGCTTTTGGGGCTGATGCAGATGATTTAATTGCTAGAGTTTCTGGAATAATGCTGAATTTACTGATGGCTTTTAATAGAATGCTCAAAAAGGATTTCAGACGTGTCCTTCACAAGAGGCCATGAAGGAAACTCAGTAATAGTATGATAATTGCATTAGCATCTCCAGTGAGCCCAGGGCCGTGCGTTGGTGCGTGCCTTACAAAGCACGCAGAGAGGCCTTGCCCTACATACACAAGGATGGCAAAGTGGGAGAGAGAGGACAAGGATCTGCATCTCAGTGGCCTACGTTAAACTGCCCATTATAAACCTGCACCAACAGCACAGGTGCATCAGCAGATGCTCTGTGCTAGGCAGGTCAAATGTGGTATGTCCAGCTCGCAAAACCTGCCCAGCCCTCTGCAGGTCCTGTGTAATTGAGCCTGGAAGCTGGTAAGCCCCTAAACAACACAGAAACATGGAGAGCATCCTGTTTCACCTTCTTAAGAACCTTAGTCGGATCCCAAATGACAGGTTCCACTAGGAACCCAAATGTCAGGCTCCTGACTTGCTGAGGCACCTTTTCCTTGATGTTCACAATGAAACATTTGCCCTGTAAGCTTGCTGCAAGCCTCCTTGCCCTGCAAACCCCCCTGCCAAGTAAGGAACAGCACACCCAGATGCTGCACTGCAACAGGTGCTGCTGGACTCGCCTTGCTTGCCAGCAGGAAGTTAAATGGCCATTTAGCATGGCCAGATCTAGCAGAAGCACTCTGGTGACTGTGACACGGTGGTGCATCACTGTTGTGTGGCTATACTGAACCAATTCACATGCCATAGGTACCGGTATGTGTGTATATGGGCACATACACACCTGTCTTACACCCAGATACACTGTCTCCATCAGCTCTGAACGGCATCACGCTTCCCTGCTCCTCGAGAAGGGGATGCAGGGGATCCTCGCCACAGCCGCCGGGGCCGGGCAGCTCATCGCACCCCACCGCACCCCGCGGCTGCCCCCGAGCCCCATCCCGGCACTCGCCCCCGGCAGGAGAAGGGCGGGGGCCGGGGTCCGGCCGCGGGCGGCTCCGCCCAGCCCAGCCCCGCTGCCATCCCCGCTGCGATCCCCGCTGCGGCAGCGGGACCTCCGCGCCGCTCCGCGCCGCTGCGCGCCT
>VWYI01010091.1:327458-341281 GCA_013399455.1 Anthoscopus minutus | reverse complement strand
CCCGGCGCGCTGCCGCGGCGCTGAGCCCCCGGCCCTGCCCGCGCGGAGGAGGAGGAGGAGGAGGAGAGGAGGAGGAGGAAGGACCCGATGGCGAACAGCAGCGAGCTGGGGAGCAGCAGCAGCCCGCACCTGCCCAGCGCCGGCGGCCTGCTGAGCGCCTCCGGGCTGAAGCTCGCCACGCTGGGGCTGATCCTCTGCGTCAGCCTGGCCGGCAACGTGCTCTTCGCCTGGCTCATCCTCAAGGACCGGCACCTGCACCGCGCGCCCTACTACCTGCTGCTGGACCTCTGCCTGGCCGACGGGCTCCGCTCGCTCGCCTGCTTCCCCTTCGTCATGCTGTCGGTGCGCAGCGGGGCCGCCTGGCCCCACGGGCCCCTCAGCTGCAAGGTGCTGGCCTTCCTGGCCGTGCTTTTCTGCTTCCACGCCGCCTTCCTGCTCTTCTGCGTGGGGGTCACGCGCTACATGGCCATCGCCCACCACCGCTTCTACGCCAAGCGCATGACGGGCTGGACCTGCCTGGCTGTGGTGTGCATGGTGTGGACCCTCTCCATGGCCATGGCCTTTCCCCCCGTCTTTGATGTGGGCACCTACAAGTTCATCCGGGAGGAGGAACAGTGCATCTTCGAGCACCGCTACGTCAAGGCCAATGACACGCTGGGCTTCATGCTCATGTTGGCGGCCGTCATCGCCGCCACCCACCTGGTCTACATCAAGCTGCTCTTCTTCATCCACGGCCACCGCAAGATGAAGCCGGCCCAGCTGGTACCGGCCATCAGCCAGAACTGGACCTTCCACGGGCCGGGAGCCACCGGCCAAGCGGCTGCAAACTGGACGGCTGGCTTTGGCAGGGGGCCCACGCCGCCCACCCTTGTGGGCATAAGGCAGGCCACCCACAGCCAGATCAAGAGGCTGCTGGTGCTGGAGGAGTTTAAGATGGAGAAAAGGCTCTGCAAGATGTTCTACATGATCACCTTGCTCTTCCTGCTGCTCTGGTCCCCCTACATTGTGGCCTGCTACCTGCGGGTCTTCATTAAGGCCAGCTCCATCCCCCAGGTGTACCTGACCACCTCTGTCTGGATGACGTTTGCCCAGGCAGGGGTCAACCCGATCCTCTGCTTCATCTTCAACAAGGAGCTCAGGGTCTGTCTCCGAGCCCACTTCCCATGCTGCCAAAGCATCCAGAGCACCCAGGGCACCATCCTTTGCGATCTCAAGAGCTTTGGGATGTAGGGGGGCTTTCTTTTCTCTTTCTAAAAAAGAAAGATGGATATAAATTTCCATGTTTTTGCATATGAGCTCAAGAGAGTGTGACCTGTGGGGGACATACTAAACCACCACCCAGCATCCAAACCTTAGGCTGTAAGAAGCTATTTTATTTATTTTTCTATATTTTGCGTATGCTCTCTTCAGAACATAACAGGTTGCTGTCTATGGGAACAGGTACTTGAGCAGAGCACCCCCAAACCTTAGGCAGTAAGAAGCTGGTTTTTTTCTTTGTGATTGTGTGGTTTTTAAAAACAAAACAGGGCTCCGAGTTTCTGGTCTTGCTTCTAACGTTTCTAAACATGATTCCAACAGATACGGATTAAGGCCATGACATTTTTTTTGTTTCCCTATTCCTGTCTGTTTTGATAAAGGCTTAACAATTTTACTCATGTAATATTTGATAAGGGCCAAGACAATTTTATACTAAAATTATTTTTGATGACCTCAAGAGGTGTTGTTTTATTATTATTTGATTTTAAGTGAAGAACATGAAGAGGACGTTCCTAATGTAGTCAGAAGTCAGTTTTGGTGGGAGCTGTTGAGTTCATTCATTCTCAAATGGTTTGAGTATTTGAAGCTGTTAGTTATAACTTTTGCTTGACATGCAAACAGTGTAGAACTAATTTCAATTTTTCTTGTTGCACTATTCATTTGGTAATATTTCAGAACTATTTGTGAAACGTGATTTTAAAATACCAACTTTAAAAATAAGCAACTATAGCAGTTTTTAAAACCTAGATTGAAATTCATATTTTACTGCCTTTATAGGAAGTTATCTACAAACCTGGGTAATACTTGTACATTTTGACTGTTTTCTTTAATAAAATATTGAAAACCTTTACTGTATGTAATTGTTTCAGAATGGCAGCATTCTGCTTTGCTGACAAATAACTTGTGTATGTGGAAGGTTGTATGTCTTGTGTCTGAGTAGATTTCACAGCTAAGGTTATTATGGACAAGCACAATCCTTATTTGCTGTTAGATCTCAATTGAGGTGTTTATACCAATAAAAGTGACTAAAGCTATTTTTAAGAAGACTTAAATTCATGATGGGCAACAGGTTTAAATAGCACAATTCTTTGTGTCTGCTAAAACCAAATTTCTGTTGTAGCTAATTGCTCTCTGTTAATGATAGGAAAGAGTGTGTAATTGTGGATGGCTAATTTTAGTTGGCAAAGCAGTTTTTTAACACTGTGGCACCCACAATACCATACTCATTTATAAACTATATTCTTAATGGGAAGCTTGCATTTATTAAGCATAGCATTTTAGCCTTCTCTGTTGTTCTACAAAAACATCTCTGAAAGTATTTTAGCCAGTAGCCTGATGGCAGGATCCTGGCACAACTTCTTAGCTGTCTCAGAGGAAGCTGTCCCTGAGGTGCTTCCCTTTCTGATGGGTCATGTAACATTTAACAGACATGCTGGAGCAATTCTCACACGAAATGGCAGGGATACAACCTCAGTTTATGTGAAGAAATCTGCATCTGCTGAGTATTTCTGTAGAGAATAATCCAAAACTGGTAGACATCAACTGAGAAATAAGTCACTGTCCTGTGACTATGACAGGAGCCCAAAAGAGACATGGTAGAGCAGAAGAGGGCAAAGGTGGCAGCTTCAGATTCAGGCAGGGAATGAAACTAAGTGGAATTCCTGGTTTGGTTTAAGTCTTGTTTTCCACCTTCAGCTGGGATTTGGACACCAGAAAGGCCGCATTTCCTGCAGAGCATAAGGAGAAGGTTGCAGTTTGAGTTTTTTGGTACAGTTGCAGTATCAGTGCTGCCAGAACTGGGCTCAGAAATATGACCATGGATGAGGTACCTTTAAAGCAAAGAGAGACTTAATGACCATTTCTGAAGCTTCTAAAGCATTTTGAAAAAGCATCTGGTACAGAAAGAAAGCTGTCACATACCTCAGATCACAGCAGCAGCTGGTTATCAGTGCTAATTATATTTTCAGGCTGAAATATCAGATGATGGCTTAGTGAGTCTTGGAGAGTAGTGGGGTAGAGCTGTGTTGCAAAGACTGTGGGGCAAGGTATGGATGATGTTGCTGGGAATTGTGTTCCAAGTATACTTTGTATCCCTCATTTTTATTTGTAGGTCTTTTCTGCAGGGTTACAGCTTTTGGAACTTTCAAGCTGCTTACATAGTAGGGGCCTAGAACTGTGATCTGTAACTCAGATCTTGCCATCTTTTTCCTAATCCTGCTGGTAACCAAGCCAATATTTTCTTTCTCTTTACTCTATTAAAAAATTCTGATATTTTGGCATCCTCTCTCTCTTCCAGGCTATAAGTAGTATGGTTATGATTCTATTTAAACCACAGAGATGGGAAAATAGTTATTTTAAAACCTCCTTAAAAGCTGCAAGGACCAGATTTTTCACTTCTAGAAAAAATGAACACAAGTTGTAGAGTCAGTCATATATGCGGGGGATGAAAACTCACCTTTGGGTGACCTGATGGTTTTATTTAGGCTTGGCTTATCAAGCAGTGCTGCTGTATTGAATGCCAGCCTCTGTGCAGAGGCGTCCCCTGGCTCAGTGATGCCCTTATGAGATGGGTGAGTTGGTTCTTACCTGGTAAAGATGATGGGTGCTTTGCTATCACCAATCAGTGGCAGCCAGACCTAGCCTTACTACAGCACAAGCCTAAAAAAAAAAAAAATATCTGTATACCATGCCTTTTGCTTGCACACAGCTTCCAGGGCTGTCTCAGGACTGCTGATATACTCTGAGGGCAAAATCAGTGCTGTTTGAAGTTAATTTTATATTTTAAGTACTTCTGATGTCAGTCAGATTATGAACCTGGTTGTGGTAGTACAAAAGAGAAGGAACTCCAGTTGCTTTAATTCAGGGTTTAGATGGGAGTAGTACAATGGAGCTTAATTCCAAAGGATGTGAAACTAAATATCAAGGACATGGCAGAAAATGAAGGAGTACTCAGTGCCAGCGCACCAACAAGCACCACTTTGCTGGCTGAGAGTGCACCAAGAAAGTAAGGAAAACCAGAAAGGGCTGGAGAAGCACCAGAAGATAAATACTTCTTCTGAAATCTGAGAAAATATAAGAAAGTTCCAAAAAATAAAAAGAAAAAAGCACTTCCAAAGCACAGCATTCACAGGTTCTCATAGCAGCCTTTTGTCTGCATATGGGGAAAGTGGGTCACAGAGATTAAATGCTTTGACCAAGATCAGAGAAGGGGTGTCGGGGAGGATGAAAACCTGCTCTGGATTAAAAAAAAAACAAAAACAGAGAAATAATGTTGGGAAGAATGGAATGAGCTCAGGGAGAGATGTTTGCTGCTGTTGGGACTGTAAGGCGTGGCTATAAATCCTCCATCCCACAAAAACCAGAGCGCTTTTGGTCTCACTCAGAAGTGCCCATGGCTGAGACTCAGTGAGAGCTGGGCATTAATAATTACTCCCATGTGAGAAGCTATTGCTGCTTGTACAAGTCCTGATCTCTCTTGCAAAAACTCAGACCGTGTGAACCCCTCTACCCATCCCCACTGTCCAAAACACAAAGTACTGGGAAGATTTGGTGGGCTGCACAGCGGCAGGGCTCTCCCTGCTCTTCCATCGACCTGTGCTTCACCAGAATGTGCATTCAGTCTTCTCTCCACCCCTCCCAGCAGCTGCATGATAGTTTCCCATATTCTGGGCACCACAAATGCTGAGTACCACAGGAAATACCAATATCATCTCCCCCAGAGATTCTTCACAGTCTGGCTCAGAGGTCACAGCATGCTGCTTCTGCATATCTGTGGTGAGGGATTGCAGTTGTGCTGAGAGCTGCTCCAGAAAAATCTCGATTGCTGCTGGCATCTTCATTCACTCACCAGGTATTTAACACATTCCTTACAAGCGTTTCCAGTCAAAATCTTGAAGTCAGCAGAGATTTTTAGTATAGACTTAAATGTCAAGCCAGTTTGAAAAATGACACTGGTCTTAAATCCCAGTTAGCAGCGAAGATGATTTCTCATTTCAGCACTCAGTGCCTGCAATACTCTGGGGTGCTTGTAGTTCTGCTGTTAGATTTGGAAAGAGTTTGCTAGGAAAGGAGCTGAAACATTTGGCCTCAGCCAAATTATGTTGGTTGGGTAAAGCTCTCATTCAGTGGTCATGCTACAGGTTGAGGATGGGCAGGGGATGTGTAGCCCGCAAGGTGTCATCCTTTGCTTTTCCAGGTCTGCACAGAGGAGGCAAAGCTGCCTCCCAAAATGGTGTGAAGCCAGTAGCCTCGAGGAAAAGGGCAGGAATTTGGCTTAGTCTGATAGCAACAGTTCTTTCCTGAGGCTGTACCTGGATGTGGTACAGCTACATCTTCAGAAGGCTGCTCTGCCATATGCTGTGGGACTGCCCTGGGACACACTGTGCGGAGCTCAGAGGAGAGCAAAGATGGCATTTTCCCTCTCTTCCCAGAAAAGGATGTGGCTGGACCTGTGCCACTCACCCCACATGGTTAAGCACAGTCACCTGCTCTTCAGAGGCATGTGCACTTGCTCAGAACTGCCAACAAACCGCCCTGAGGAAGTGGCTCCAGACAGAGTAACAGACACATATTGGCAGAATACAATACAAGTATCACTTCATTAGCTCAGGCTGCAGATTGGATCATTCCACACAGTATCAGAATACCCCAGAAACCTTATTAGATAGTTATGCTGCTAATCAAAAAATTATTAGAAACATGGCAGGGGGCCTGCTTTCTAATAGAGGTTTCCTAAAGTCATCATTTTTAGCACAGCTTCCTTTGTAGTGGCACAAAACACTGCACAGGCTATAATTAACTCTATTGTGATAGGAACCAGGAAGCATTTCCCATGCTACGATGTTCGTATGCTTCAGAATATTAAAAAATATATGACATGTTGAAGAAATGCAGCCATCTGAGAAAGACCAGCTGTGAAGATGGTGCCAAGTCATGCTGGGTTGGGGCTGTGCCAATGGATATCTTACCCCAAACCTCTTGATATGCTGATGACTTCTGATGCCATGTCATTCCTGAAGGAACTGTGTGGGGTAAATCCTTACTCATCCATCAGTTGTAGAACTGGTGACCAGGAGCTGATTTTCCAACCTGACATCTGTGGCACTCTGACTTTCCCTATCCATGCTGCTGCTGAGCATCTCCAAGCCCGTTTTCACTTGGTACAAGTCATTAACTGCCCCACACCTCGATGCTTTATCCCAAGAATGATTAGTTATTCTTATTCACCTTTCTAATGCAGAGAAACCACTGATGGCAAGAGCATTATCACGGGTGAACAATCGCTGACTACACAAGCTTTCATCACTTTAAAGTCAAGCTCAGCCTTTCATGCAAGCTGTTGCATTTCTGTATTTCTATTCATGTTTAGTGACCTCAGCACTTGCACTTTGTCTTTGATCTCAAGTCATGCATGGCTGTACTCTGGATGTATTTATTGGAAGGCCACTGCCTTCAGTGCCACATTTTTCTCGTCTGCCGTGACCAGGTTGATGGCACAAAGCACTTTGTGTAGGAGGCTTTCAAGTTCAAAGCTAGTCTTGCAAGGGCACAGGGAAGCTGTGAAGTCACAGCTAATTTTAGGCACTCATCGTGGCATTCATAGAGTAGGCAGAAATCAAGAGATTGCCCAGTGGAGAGAAAGCCTGTCCTAAAGTTTCTGAATGTTATTTATTGGTATGTCATTAAAAAAAAATCCTGTGTTTGTGTGAGGATGATTAACCATTGGAACAAATCATCCATAGAAAAAAATGGATCTTCCATCTGTGAGATGTGCAGCATGAGCCTGCGTGCCTGCCCACGGCACACCTGCCCAGAGCCTGCTGCCTGCCCAGCCAGGGTCCCTGCACTGGGGTCAGGGGCTCAGCCCCAGCACACAGGCAAGAAAAAGAAATCAGAAACACCAGTAAACAGCACCAGGACCCTCTCTGTCTCAGGGTGAGTCACTCCTTCCTTTTGCTAACTGTTTTACAACACCCATTTTATCATAGTGTATAAACAGCAGTGCTGGCTTCTCTCAGAAATTTTAGCAGAGGTAGAGCTAAAATGCCTTTGTCATGAAAGAGGGAAACACAGGAAGATTCAGAGGAAGGGCTGAAGTCTGGGTGCCTTCTGACAGTGAGAGAAAGAGGAATGATTTAGTGGAATATTACCTCACTGCATCAAACCACTCAATCTGTCCCCATCTGTCACTGAGCACTTGCAGGAGGGATGCTGGAAAGGAAACCATTGAGTAGCTTGATAGTCAAGTAAATCAACTGGGCTTTTTCCTTTTCCTTTCCTTTCCCTCCCTCATTAAGCTTTGCATGCTCCCACAACACAGCAAGTGCCTCAGTGTGCTGTGCCAAGGGCGAGGGGACAGCCCCTGGGGGCTGCAGTGGCCCTGGGGCACAGAGACCAGCTCTGGGTGCCCACAGGGCCAAGCTGCCCCCGGGAGCCAGTTCCAGCAGAGCCCCAGGAGATATCAGGATGTGGAGGAAGGTGAGTGAAGAGGGAATATGTTCAGCCAAGCTGCAGTGACTATAGGGGGAGAACATGGGCACCTGAGCCAAGGAGCCAGCAGCATCACAGGCAGAGGTAAGGCTGGAGCTGTGGTGTGAAAGCAAGGAGGGACAGGTCTGGGCTGAGCATCACCAAAGGTGATGAGGGAGGCTGCAGAAACCGGGCTCTGCAGGACCTGCCACAGAGCTGCCAGTGGGGACAGGGCTCAGTAATGATTTTCCTCCCCAGTAGATCCTAAGTACTCAGCAAAACAGACCTTTTCTTACTGTTTGTGAAATATTTGTCTGTGCCTAAGTGCTGATGTAAACTAAATTCAAACAGTTGAAGGCTCTGTTGCAATGCGTGGAAGGTTTGTTAGCGACTTTGGGGAGTTTAATGAAAGAGTGGGGAAGGGAGTAGGAATTATGACACTACCAAAGTCAGGAAATTTTGCTGTTGGATTTGAAGTGGTGGAGGACCTTTCTGTCAAGGCTACATCCATGTGAGAAAAGAAATTGAGGAGGAGAGAAAAGAAATTGAGGAGGAAAACGTTTAAAACCTAATTTGACAGGATGGGGTGAAATTTTTGGAAAGAGTGAGAATGTTGGCAGCTGCCTCACCGATGCCTTTCCCTGAGCTGACCCTTCTGGTCCCATGAAAGAGGTCAGGGGTGTGCTCTGCTGCCTGGGCTCCCATGTAGCCTGGAGGAGAAAATAAAGAGTGAATTCTTCACCCTCTGGAATTAATATCAGCTTTGCTGGTTTGCAAACTCCTTGCAGCAAGAGCCACATCTGCCCGTTTGCAGTGAAAGAGCCCACAAATCTCTGCGTGCAATTACGAGTGCACTCACACGTGCAAGAGAAAAAGTAAATAAAGAAGATCCAGCCCTGCTTGCTGGGCTGGAACCAGACCATATTTTTAGCCTGCTTCTGCACTGCATTACTGCCTTGGGATTTACAAAGCCACATTATGCTTTAAAAGCAGATTTAATCCTTTCCGTGTGTTACGATGCTGTGGCAGAGGCACGGCACCAGAGTTTGGGAGAGCTGGTGGAATTCCCAGCCTGGGAAGAGACACACTGCCCAAGCAGTGCAGTGCAGAGCTCCACTGGGGCCCTCTGCCCATCCTTCCTGTACCAGTGCAAGGACAGCATTGCATCCCAGGCTAGCTCAGGCTGCAGCGGTGCAGGTACATGCTCAGCACAGCACAGGCACTGGATTTAAATGGTCTGTGAGATTTACAGACTTCTGGGGACACACTGATATCTGGTGCCACAGTACAATGGAGCATCAGCCTGGGGAGCTCTGGGCACTCCTGGCACACAATTAACATGCACAGAGTTTCCCAGGTTTTGCATGGGAGACTTTCTGTCCTTTTGACATTGTGCTTGCCTTCATTTTCTGCCCCACTAAGTTGCTCACATTCAGATTTTTGGGAAGCCCCTGCCACAGGGGGCTTTACGCCTGCCCTCTGTGGTTATATTGCTCTTTCCTCCTCTCCTGCACACTTTGCTGTCTCCCTGCATTGTACTCCTTGTCACAAAACAAGCTGCCATGTATCCTCCTCCCTTCAGTGCACCAGGATTACTCAGCTTCAGCCTTTCCCATCCCTGAGGACCAGGCAGAGTGACCCAAAGGCTGCCACCATCCTCCAAGGCAGACATGTCTCATGGGGGAGCCTGCCCTGCCAAATCGTTGGAATGTATCCTGCTGGGTCTGCCTGCACTCAAAACTCTCCTTGAGAAACCACAGGTGATTTGCTGATGTGCATTAAACTCACCTCCATTCCCGTGCTCAGAATTATTGATTAGTCTAACAACCGTTCCCCTGCTGGTTTGCCATTTCATATCTATGTAACAGAGAAAGGCACATTGATTTTGCTGTTATCAAAATCCTCTTGCATTTGCACAGTCTATTCTCTTCTTGCAATTTTCTAATTCCTTCTGGAAAGCACGTTACACATTGTCAAGATCAAAATCCTGAGACATCTTGTTTAAATCAAGGGATTCTTAGCACCTTCTGTTTCTTTTGAATATCCATCTGTGCAGAAACAACAAATCCCAGAGCTACTGGGGCAGAGGGAGGCACTGGCAGGGACCTCAGTCTGGGGTCACACTTGCTGGTGTCACCCTTTGCTTTGGTGGATTGTACAGATGAGGAAAATTAGCAAAGTACCTCTTGACAAGGAATTTATGTGATCTTCAAACACACTTTGGGGTCACAACAAGCACAATGTTTCCCACACAACTATGAACTAACAATGCCAACAATAATCACTTTCCTTACCTTAAAGTGTTCTCCACAAAGGTGTGGATTACTCCCTTTTAGCTTCTCAAACACCATGATAACCTTCAGCCAGCTAATGTCCTTTCAGTTACTAGTTCTGTAAAACCAGTTTTGTGGTTAGGGAGACTTGTCTCTTCTGTGTGGACCCATTCAGATTTGAGTCCCTCCTTGCCACACAAACAGAATAATTTACTTTCGTGTCACCTCTTCCCTCCAAGACTGCTTTTTTGAAGTGGCAAAATTTCCCAGGGGTGAATTGTGGGCAGGAGGATGCAGATGAAAGCTGAGTTTCAGCTGGGGTTGCTGCTGCTTAGCAGCAGAGCCTTCCCTGCAGTCCCCCAGGCTCCCAGGTGTGTGCTGGTGCAGCCAGATGTGCACCCTCAAACCCCAAACATCTTGCTTCCCCTTTCCTAATAAGCATGTAATCAAATTAAGGCAGCAACTCATTATATGTGATGGTGCCCTTTCCTGCAAGGCCTCTCTGCTAACCCAAAATCTGGCAATAAACATGGAAATGCCTCCAGTGTGCTGGGATATCAACATTATTCTATAGCATATCTGTAATATCAATATTCATATAATATTAAAAATTAATGCACACATTTCTATTAATAATGAAATTACTGCAATATTAATAAAGTTAAAACACACGTTGGCACAGATCTAAGTGCAGTGAATAAAGGGAAGTGCTGAAACCATCCTCTCTCTTCACAAGCTGTGGGTATGGGGAATGAGGTTTTTCCCCTGCACCAAAGAGGTTCCAGGGCTGCAAAAGTTCTATTCTGATTTCTCCTGCAAGAGAAATCCCTTCTCTTCCTTCAAGGCAGGTGAGGAAGCTCTCCCTGACCTGAGATAATTTCCAGGGTGATTCTGGGGCAAACTGAGCAGCACAGGGGGCTGCAGAAAACTTTTTGTGGCAGGGTTGAGACTGGCTGCCTTTGCTGTGGGTCATCCTGAGTCATTTGCTGTGCTCCTCAAGGCAAAAGGTGGCTCCAGGGAAAAGAAAAAGGGACTGCATGGCCATTCACATTTGGAAATATTTGTGGTCACTGGTTTGCCAATTATCAGTATAAAGCAAAGGTAAAAGGTGCCCTCCCAGCCCCTTCCATTTCAGACAGAAATTAGAGGGACTTTGCAGGTGTGCTTGGGAGAGAAAATCTCCCCTAGGATGGGAGAAAAGATAATTGATTAGGGCAGAGTTTAGGAAATAATGGGGATGCAAAAGCTTAATCTTCATCCCAGAATGAGTCTCTCAAATCAACTAACCTCCATTGTGAGTGTCAGTTAATGGAAATTAAATTACTAAAAGGGGAATCGTAATAATTATTGCCAGATGAATATAGTGGAGATGTAGGACAGTGAGGTTTTGCCTTTATCTCTCCTACATCAGCAGGGAAGGTGTGGAGAAGCCCCTCAAGGACAAGTATGGGATAATGCATCTCTCAAAACTGCATTATCTATCCAAATACCCTGTCCAGGAGTGTCTGCAGGACACAGGAACTCCCACCTGCTACAGATGGTGTGAACTTTGAACTCATGTAATTGGGGCTGTTCTCATTACCCAGATAAATGCTTAGTCCCACAAGTCAATTGGCACAAATTACAACTACAAAGTTGCTCTGCTCTTGTCTGACTCTCCTAGGATTTCGGTTTGACAGGCCTGAGGCAGTCCTTAGGTACAAGTGTCCACAAGGATATAAACCAGGGTTACTGCCTTCAGTGGAGTCACTGGTGAATTATGCCAGCAGGAGATGAGGAGCAGGGTTACTGTTTCCTGCTATGGTTTCATTTTTGTGCTCTGATTTTAAAAAAATGGAGCAAGAGATGGGACACAGGCACATTTGGGTTGCTCTTATTTTTCTTCTTGATTTTGTGTAAATTGAAATCCATGGTATTGAGCTTATTTTATGGGGACAAACATGAACAGAAAAGCAACCCCCACACCCCCCAGTGTGTTCCTCCTCTGCAAATCCAGAATTTTTGGGTGCATAGGGTGTTTGGGGAGGCCCCCCTATCTAGTGACAATGGTAGAATCAGGCTTGGGGTTTTGTTTTAAATCTGGGTTATGGGAATTTCTGCAGTGCTGGCATGTCACTTTGAGCTCAATAAATGACTTGGCCTCTCACCAGCCCTTTGGGTTAGTGTTGAGCCCCTCTGAGACTTCAGATGTAATGCAGGCACTTTGTACCTGATCACATTAATACAAACCAGATGTAAAATTACACTTTAGTGGCACCTCAGTCCTTTTTTTTTTTTTTTCTGTCATCACTTGCACAGCTGCAGTATCACCACCGCAAAGGAAAAGGCAAAATACAGAGGCACTGGAGTGGGTACCCTGGGGATGGGCAGTCTTCAGCCAGGAGGATACAATCTCTCTCAAGACTTTTATTTCCCCTAACATATGCAGAATCCATGAGGATCTGGCCATAGCTAATCCAGTTGTTCTGTCTCCCGAGGAAGGTTGTGGAGCCCAGTAGAAGGTGCCTGGTAACTCACAGGGATGTTTCTCCTCTAAGTTTTTACAAGGTCTGGCCTTGATAGAGTATGCTCACTTCCCCAACCCCCCATCTCCACCAGTAGCAAGGCACTGATTGCTGAAAGATGAATGACTTCACTTTTCCACTTCCAGCATATGTTTGCATGTCTGAGAGCAGGAAACATGTGAATCTCACACAACCTATTCCAGCTCTGGGGACTGACAAGTAAATATGAAGTCACACAGTGTTTCATAGAAAACCCACAAATCTTATGTTTGCTGGGCTAAAGTTTATCCTTTGAGGCATGAGCCAAGAAAAACCTCTACATTATTTACACCAAGATTCCTCCAAATTCTGAAACTGCAGCTTGATTGAGGAGTTCATGCCTCGTAAACACCAAGTTTCCCAAGAAGCAGCCAGAGGCACATAATCTTTTGCTAAGCTATGCATAAGAAGCTCTGCTAGCTTGGGTGAATCAAGTGTGGGATAACAGATTACACTGAATAAAAATGAAAAACCACAATGACAAAATAATGTTATAATATTAAAATAAATCAAATGATACACTGCAATTATTCTGATACAGAATTTTTGTGCAGCAAATTTGATATATATACAAGAAGTTAGGCAGCCCATTACAATTAACTTCAGGGTTCCTTTTTTTCTTTAATATAAACTACATCTTAATACATGGTATGGGATGATCAGGTAGTTTTACACCGATTCAAGTAAAAACAACTTCTCATCTTAGAATACTAAAATAATAAAATCTTTTATGCTGTAAATACTGAAATGCTTTGGTTCCACTTTTTAAAAGTGTAACAACTACATCTATTGGTTAAACCTTTACCCTAGAGGTGTGCCTAACTTACAAATAAAATTATATTAATAAAGATACGAAATGCAACGTAAATACAGTTCTTTTGACAATTGTCATATGCGTCACACTATGCATTTATCCAACTCTCAGTTCAATTCAGGTATTCCGAAGTGTAAAGATGTGGCCAAATTTTTTTCCAAAACTGGCAATAAACTTGGATTTTTTCATTCTGGGGTTAAACTGGAACCATGAAGCCCACAAAATGATTCAGGAATGGTCAAGCCCCTGCCCTCAGAAAGTTTTGCTCTAGCAGATGTTGTTTGGCTACCCCAAAATGAAAGCATCCTGCATTGTGAGTCCCTCCTGAAAACCTTGGCCACAACAGCAACGTCTCATCTCCAGCTGATGTTGGTGAGGCAGGAAAGTGGTGAAGGGTTTCCCCTGGCAAGTACCCTTTTTTTTTTTTTTTTTTTTTTCGGAAACGAGAGAACAAAAACAATAAGGTGG
>VWYI01010091.1:227945-327445 GCA_013399455.1 Anthoscopus minutus | reverse complement strand
CAGTCCCTTTTTTTTTTTTTTTTTTTTTGTCACGATAACGAGAGAACAAAAATACTGAGTGGCTCTTTCTAGTGCAGAGCAGCTCCTGCTAAAAAAAGACATCTTCTTTTCTGAAGTCCGGCAAACACCTGAATCTGCTGTGAGGAGTCCGTAGGCAGGCCAGGCCCGGCAGGCACGGGCAGGTGTGGTGCATCCGCCGCCCCGAGAAGGGCACCTGGGGACAAAGCAAGGACATCACTGACAGGGAGAACCACAGCACTGGGAGGATGAAATGGGAGGAATAATGGGGATGTGAGGAATGCTGCCCGTTCACAGCCAGAGCTCCCCACGAGCTGCAGCACGGAGCAGATGGCAAAGGCAGCCCCGTTGTACGCCCTGGTCCAGTCACGGTTAAGAGCAGGATGTTAGCAGTCGTGTTGCTGTGTAAATCTACATCTGTGATGACACATGTTCTCCATTTACTCCCGTTTCATAAAGGGGTTTGTTGTGAAACTACACTGGCCTTTTACATCACGTTTTGTGGTGCCACTGTGCAAGGCTTTCTGCGTGCCTGAATCCCGCCTTGTCACACGGCACAGGGCAGGACCCGGGAACCTCGGGATCCCGTGGTAATCGAGCTGGAAGGGACCTCTGGAGGTCACCTTGCCTGACCTCCCTTTGAGCAGGATTGTTTTCACCACAGGGCAGAAGTTTCTCATTTCATCCCACCCTCCTCCAGTCACATTGTGCTGCAGGGAGCACATATGGAGTACATTAGACAAATTTAATTGTGCCATGACATGCACATGCACTGACACTCTTCAACAACTTGGTTACAAGCTCTGTCTCTTACAGGAGCCAAGCAGGACAGCCCAAGTGGGAAAAGTCTGGGAGCTGTGGTGCTGCAGGCTGGCAGCACACACTGAGCATTCCCTGGATGCAGCAAAGGAGGCACAGAGGTACAAAACCACTTCTACCAGCCAGGCAGGCAGCCCTAATTCCCTCACTTCCAGATTTCTGTGGGGTTGAAGCCTAAAATCTTAAAATTCCAAGATTCTCTTGTGTCAGTGTACAAATTTGTCTTTAAGAAAGCCCCACACAGTCCTCCATGCATGGTGCCAAGACCAGCATGACTCCAGTGACACTGCTGGGTGCAGGAGGTGGGCAGAGGGCTCACATCCCCTGCAGTGCCCTGGGCCAGCACCAGCCTCCTGCCAGCACCATCTGAAGAGCAGCCCCAGGGCAAGGGGTGTAATGGGTTTCCCCATGCCACTCCATTGTGAGCAGAGAGGCAACAACCACACGTGCTGGGGACTCCTCATGGGAATCACCCCTTTGGGTGCCCCCACACAGTGCTGCAGCAAAACCCAAAACCTGAGCTCTCAGCCTTCTGACAGCTGATTTATCCAAAACATTCCTCTTGCTGCAAGGAAGTGTTCCTTTCAGCAGGACTCCCACGCTGCCAAACCTCACCTGCCTGGCCCTGCCTGCAAACCCTGCCTCGAAATTCCAGCTGGGACTGATGCTAATGGCATCAGTCCATCACCATCTAGTTGTTGAGAAGGAAACTAGAAGGTGGAACCCCAACTGCCAGGCATCTCCTCCAGTTATCTCCTGGCTCCTCTGGATGTCCCCAAGGTGCCACAGCTGTGTCTGCTTTTGACCTGTCCTGGAGGTAATGAAAGGTTTTAGTGATCAGGGCACTCAGCTGCTTTCTACACAAGTATTTACTTGAGAGGAACCATTGAGCAAAGCCTCCATCCTTAAAATAACCTCATTTTAAGTTCTACAGTAAACCAATTTGCTTTATGTTTCTCAGTAAGATCAGCGGGGTGAGGAATCAAATATCTAAAATTAACCTCATAAAGCTTATAAACATCAGTGACTAAGTCTGGGGTGGACAGGCATCTTCTCTGATTGCAATTATGCAAGCAATCAGCTTGAAATATATCTGACAGTTTAAATTATTGCCCAATAACAATAAGCTCATAAAACCCTCTAGAAGACAATTTCTCTTATCCTAATTCCTGGTAATGGAAAGAGCCCTTACAAGAAAAACCTGCTACATCATATAACAAAAATGACAATTTGGTCCCCAATATCACAGCAGAAAATTTAAAAATTTAACTGCAATAAAGTAGAGCATTAAGCTTCCTAAAATGGAGAAAATAAACTGTAGATGCTGAGCTGAGAAGCCAGGTCTTGGATGAAACAGTGAGAGAGGCAGCAAACTAGCTTCACATTTATGGTCTGAATTTATTGCCTTATATCTTCCACTTATGATTACTCTTGGGCTATGCTCTTCCCTGAGGATGGCTCTGAAGACCACCACATTCTCAAGCTCCCTGGTAACATCCCATGCAGTCTTTTGTGTTTTAAATAAGCAGCTTTATTCGTACTGCATGACAAATACATAATTATATAGCCTTAAATAAATGCACTTGTTAAAATCATTGTATTAATAATACAGTGTGTGTGTGTGTGTGTGTATATGCATACATACATATGTATTTGAAATTAATAGGTAGACTAGAAACAAAGAGAGCCTGTGGGGACTTTTCTCAAGTCCAAATGTGTGTCAACACCTTCTCAATGCACCAGGTGTCCCAACCAACACCAACTGGTGACATTTTTATGCTTGTGACAGGGTCTTTTCCACTGCCACTGGGGTTGGTGGCACTTGCTGTGTTCGTGCTCACACCAGTGAGGATTGGCAGGGCTGGGCTTGGGAGCTGCTAACGCTGTTTCGGATCACGTAACAAAACAAAGCAGCAACAACAAACTAATAAGAAAACAATCTGGGAAGCATGTAGTGCTTTCATCTTCTGATTCTCTTTGGCATAATCCTGACAGTAATGCACTTCCTTGCGTAGGTGCCTTTATCGCTGCTCCCATACGGATGCAGATGGCTGCTGGGTATTGTAAGGAATGGGAAGTTTCCCTGCCTTTTCCACCACATATAGGTTTTATGCTGTGTGCTGTACAGCTCAGGACATTCCTCCAGCCCCACAGGCTGCAGTGAGGTACTCACTCTGTGACTCAGGGGATGGCACTCGTCTCCCAGGTTTCCCATCGGGGTGCACATCCTCAGGCTGCGGATCCAGAGGCTGACGGCGCAGCACATCCCGCCTCCGCACTGCTGGTCTCGGTCACAGGCCTGGAGTTCAACACAGCATTAAGCAAATTAAATGAATAATAAATGTAGTCCAGAAATAGGACAGATCAGGTGCTCAGGAGCTGCCTCTGGCACCCCTAAGTCATCATAGTTCATTAAGGCTGAATAATAAGATTTAAGGGTGATTTGCAATACTTGTGTCTCCTACGGGTTGGAACGTGCAGGCTCCTGGCACATTTTGGAATTGAGATGAGGTTGTTTAAAGCCAGGACCACGTGCAGTGCTGCTCTGGATCAAACCTAGGACTGTCAGTGGTTTACAGTCCCAGCTTCTGAGCACTGATAGACCATGGCATGTGCCACTCGCCTTCCCGGCCTCCAGACTGGTGCCTGAGTGAGCTCAGGCAGGAGCAAGGACCAACCACACTAAACTTGTCACCAAAAGAGTCACCAAACCAGTCTCCATAGAAGCTAAGATAGGAAATTATCCATTAATTTAATGACTTTTAGGTAACTATTCCTTCTAACTTCATATGATAATATCATGGTTGCGAGTGCCCTTGCAAGACTGCATGATCGTTTTGTTAGAGAAGTCCAAGTGGAAGTTGCTAAAACAGAAGTTTAAATATGAATTTTGTGGTTTTTTAGCTAGAATTACACATAGCTAAAAGAGGTCTTAAGAAAAGCTTTTCATAAGTGCCCACATCCAAAAATGCTGCTGTGGTAGCATTCCCCTTCATGGGAGGCAAAAAAATGTTTTAGCGACTTACCCAATACAGCTTAGATAAGCAAAAAACCAAAATGCAAACCAGCGGGTATGTTTTAAAACCCACAAACCATGAAGAGCAATTTGGGTTTGAAAACAAGTTACTGTACATTTTTCAGTTACTTTTTAATCAAAAGCTTAAATAGATTGAATGCAAAACCCAGTCTCCTTTCTCCAATGAGAAATGCCATCAGTTAAAGGTTCTGATTACACCCCGAATGTAAGCTTGATTAACTCACTGTGGCTCTGGGTGTCTGACAGCAGCAGTGAGACAAAGGCACTGATCAGCACTACGTAAGTGGGAAACTTAAAAACATACGTAAATGATGATAACAGCTCTGGGGAAAGCACATATCAGAGTAAACATTCTCTTGAGGGAAAAACTCAGTGATCTTTCCTTGGGATTTACATGATAAGTGACTTTAGACTGTACTCACTGGGTAAATATTGCACTGACCAGCAGAAGCCTGATCAAAATATATGTTTAAAGATCAGTCACTAGTTTAGGAAGAAGCTGTTGCATTAGGATCACTATTAAATAGTGCATGTGACCCAAACAACTCCTGAGCACAGAGTTCTGTGCTGCAGGTAAGCCCAAACACAGAGCATTTGCTTTTAAGACTAATATGGCCATAAAACTGCAACTCCAGCCTACCAGGTAGGCAATATTCACTTTCTGATCTCTCTCTTAAAAAAAAAAAAAGCACTCTACTGATATTATTTTTGCCCTAGTCACAAATAAAAATACAGGTCCAGTGGCTGCCCCAGCACACCTGTGTCCACACTGCTCATCTGGAGCCACAGGCTCTGCTATTTCTCACCTGTGAGCTCCTGAATCCCTTTTTTTTCTCAGTTATATATCTCAAACTCCATTCATCTCTGTAGAACTGGTCCTGGGGTGAAATACCACTCAGTTGAAAAGCCCACCCGAGTATGTTCTACCAAACAAAAGCCTTGAATGTCCAGGCTGAACAATTTCTTTCCTAAACTTATACACACATATTTATATCTGGCAGAACTTTTAAGGCTCCCTTTCCAAAAAATGTATGACAAGTTTTGAAAATATTCAACCCAAGCGTTCCTGCCCACACCTTATCTGCAATGTGTAATTCCTGCTGCTACTCCTAAACTTCCCCAAACACCACATGAGCACCTCATTTAAACACAGTTTTCTGGAAAATCAGCCCAAGAATATGTCCCAGGTGAAATGCCAGCAGCAAAGGCAACAGGTGTCAGCATAAGAACTGCCACTGAAATGAGGATAATTTGAAAAAAGTCCTTAAATTTCAAAGGAAAAACACCTTGCAGGCTCAGAGGTTGGGGAACACCTATGTCAGCTCTCATCTGAGATTTGCCTGTTCATCAAAAGCCAAAAATGCATCAAAGTGGTTTAAGCAGAAATGCTCTGCAATAGTTAATAAAGTAACATTTGCTGGTTCTAATCTATTTTTTACTTTTTGAATCAGCCTTTTCCTTGATCTATTATTCAGTGCTTCGCAATTAGTTTATTGAATGGATTAATTATGCTTTAAAGGTGTAGCCACAACTCTAATAACAGATAAACTGCTCCTCTGTTGCTGGGAATGTTTCTATTTAAAAGAAACTTGAAATCCTCAAATATTAAAAAATTCCTTCACATTCTCTGCTCTAAAAAAATAATCAGTCCTGGAAACTGATCTGTGTTCCAGAGAAATACCCACGAGCTGTTTCACGCACTTCAGGGGTCCAGACAGGGAGCCTGTACAGCCAGAGAAATCCACTGCTGTGAATGCAACTTCTGATGGTTACAAAAGACATGTAAGCTCTCAAAGGAATGCAAGTGCTGAGTTATTCATCCAAAGCAAACACTTAAAAAATCATTTTACTTAAAAGTGATGCAACGCTTTGGGTTAAATAACGTCTTTAGGAAAAGAAGTGTTTTCACAACCAGAGTAAACCTTGAGCCTAAAAACAACAACAACGACAACAACGGGGACTTGTTTGCAAAGGGTTGCTGTTGAAGGGGAAAAGCAGCACAGTCAAAGACAAAGAAAAAATAGGAAGGAAAACAGCGCTTTCCGAGGATTGTGATCCTGTCCTGTACAAGGAGGGGCTGGAGGAACTTGGGGTGCACAGTGGGCAGTGCAATGCCTCGAGCCAGACCCTCTCGGAGCAGGTTTGGGGACAGCAGGGGCTGCATGGGCAGAGATGGTAGACAGCTCCAGCCCTGGAAAAGCAGCAGGAATCTCTGCACGCTCCCGGACCAGGGTTTGGAGACAAACTCCCCCCGAGTCCAGACATCCCTCACCCCAAAGGATCAGACCCTGCGTTGTGGCATCCCCTCATCTCAGACACCCACGAGTCCTGGCATTGCCCACCGCAGAGACTGACACATCCTGGCATCACTCGCCGCAGAGAGACCCCCAGGCTCTGATATCACTTAATCCAGACCGACCCGCTGCTCCGGGCATCCATCATCCCTAGAGGGATGCCACGTCCGGTATCACTTATCCCAGACGGACCCCCAAGCCCTGTCACCTCTCATCACCTGCTGCTTTCCCTCCCACGTCCTCGTTATCACTTATCCCAGCTCCGGCCATCCATCACGGCACCCGACACCGCTCCGTCCTGGCACTGCTGGCTGCGGACAGACCCCGAGTCTCGGCAGCGCTCACGCACAGCGGCCAGCCCCGGGCGTCCCGCACGGCAGAGCGCTCCCCTCTCCCTGGCACCCCTTATCCCGGGAGATTCCCCCTGTCCCGCTAGCGCTCCCCTCGAGCAAACCCCGACTCCCGTCCGCGCTCCCTCCGGCGCACCCAGCCCTGCCGGTGCCGGTGCCGGGTCCCGCCGGTGCGGTCGGTGCCGAGCGGCGGCGCTCACCCCGGTGATGACGGCGCCGTGCCCCGCGGCCAGCAGCAGCGCTAGAAGCAGCAGCAGCGGCGGCAGGAGCAGCAGCGGGGCTCCGCGCAGGCTCCGCATGGTGCGGTGCCGCGGCCCGGCGCTCCCCGCGGGCGCGGTGCGGCGCAGCGGAGCCGGGCTCGGGCCAGCCCGGCGTTTTAAAGCGGGGCTGAGTCACCCCCGCCCGGCAGCGCCGCGCGCACACACCGCGCCCAGGTGCGCGGCTGCGGGCACAGGGGCGGGGGGACCGCGCAGGGATGGGGGCAGCCCGAGGGAACATCCCGCAGCATGCTGGGGACATCCCGCAACACGTCTGGAGGACCTGGGCTTAGAGGGTGACATCCCGCAGCAGTTCTGGAGGAACATCCCAGGGCTTGGGGGAACGTCCAACAGTGTGGCTGAAGGATTTCTCACGGCAGGTGTGGCGGGGTCGTCCCGGGGCTGGCTGGGGTATGCCCTGTAGCACGTACGAGGGTGTCCCACAGCAGGTCTAGGGGTTCATCCCAAGGCGGGCTGTGGACAGCCCACAGCAGAGCAGGGAGGCATCCGACAGCAGGCTAGAGGGGAAACATCCCACGGCATATCGGGGACATCATGCAGCAAGTCGGGGGCAGGACACAGCAGGTCCCGAGGAGATACTGCAGCACATCTCACAGTGGGGCAGTCACTGGAGCCCACAGCCACTGTAGCCAGCATGGACCAGTATCCATGTTCCCTCTGCTCCCTGGCCAGCAGCACACCCAGACCCAATGTTGCCCCTGCTCCTTCTGTGAAGAGAAACCACCTGTAACTCTCAACTCAGCCTCTGCTGACACCTGGCAGAGCTGTGGGCATGGCCGTGGGGGGGACATGCAGGCTGTGCTCATCTTGTCTGGGGCAGAGCAGCATCAAATGTACCCCACATTCTGAGTAAGAATTGGACCAACCCCAGTTCCTGCTGAAAGCCCAGAACCCCTTTGAACTCCTGTTCTCCCATCCTTGCCACAGGCAGTCTCTGCCTCTGCTGAAGCCCTCTGGGCTCCCATGGCACCCAGGGACACAAAAAGAAATCAGTTTTCTTCTTCAGCAGGGCTAGCTCCCGCCAAACATCCATGGGAAGACAGCGAGAAGAAGGAGCACTGGGAGCAGAGCCCCATTCCAGAAGCAGTGCCCCACTGGCTCCTTCCAGCACAAATGCCAGGCCATGGTCTCATGGTCTCAGTGAGCACCTGTTTCTACATGCACACCACTGAAATTCAGTACAAACCAAGGTCTAACCACTAATGGTGGTACCTTTGGGTACCTCCATCCCCTGTGGGAGGAGGACATCACTAAAACACATGCAGTATTTCCTCCCCTTCATCTCTCACTCATTTTCTTCTCTATTTCCCTTACTTTTCCATCTCTTTATGCTTCTTTTTGCCTTTCTTCTCTTCCTAAGTCCCTTTTTGTCCCTTTTCCTGCCTCTCTGTTCCTACTTCCATCTCTCTGGGCCCTTTGTTCTACTCCCCTCCTCCAGCGTGTCCCATTCTTACAAGCAGGTCCCTTTTTTCCCAGATTTTTCAGTTTATGTTATTCCAGCTGGGAAGGCTGAGCCTTTGCAGAGCCCACATTTCCCTGAGCCCTCAGCCAGCCTCGTTCCCTGGCTGAAGGGGAGCAGGAACTCTCCGAGTGTCTCGTGTGCTCTGGCTCGCTTCAGCCCCGGTCAGGAGCTGTCGAATTGATTCCTTGGTGGCCTCCCCTCGGGGGATCCGTCTGTCTGGGGGTGTTTTCGTTACAAACGTGGCCTTTTTGGGTGCTTAGAGTTATTTCATACAAGTGCACTCAAGACAAGTATGGGCTGGGTAAATAGAGGTTTACTCCGATGCTTTAAAAGCAAATTGGGATAAGCCAATTTTGACATGAAAGGATTAAAAATAACTGGGATGTATCCTTAGCTGTTGTAAACTCATGTTGCTGCCTGAAGCACTGGCAGTTTAAACCAGGTGAAGGGATTAGCTTGTTTTAAGTTCTGTTTGTATCCTAGAAACTAAAAATGAATATAAGCCAGGAATGATTATTTTCACAATCTCGAGGTGCCCACAACTTTCAAACACAAATAATCACTTTCAGTTCTAAAACTCCCAATCCTCTGAAAACACTATAGAATTGAGGAGAAATAATAAGGAGGAAGGAAAGAATTTTGTGCAGGTTTGTGTAAACTCAGTCATTTCTTGTAAAAGCCATTTGATATAAAAATTATAATTTATGGAAAGTTGTCAATCCTGAGCCTGGGAGGGCAGCATTTTACATTACAATGGGGATGCTACAGACTTACTAGAAGCCACCCTAATGTCAATATACTTACTACAAACTTGTGCTAAGACTGATTTGCTATCAGAAGAGACCTTTCACGTCTATATGGCCTTTAGGTGATTACAAAATTGCAATGAAATATTAATTAATTTCAACTAAATCATTCCTGTTCTTAAAGAAAAGGTGAAAGCTGAGGAGATGACTTTCTGAATTTCAGTGTCATTCCAATTGTGTTACTGCAAAAGTAGTAAAAATCCACATGTCTTAAATGTAGTTCCTCACAGTGCCTATCTCATGAAAGCACCTGAGTTCCAGAAGTTTTATTTCTTTTCTCCACTTTGAAGACTAGCCTCATTTTACTTTTCTTCATTTAAAAGGTTTGTTGCATAGCTGGGTTTTGTACTGAACAAACCCATTGTGAAATATGTTGCATTTCTCACTGTATCCTTTCAGTCTTTGCTGGTACAAGACTGAGAGGCCCTGGAGGACACCTGGGGACAGCACAGGGCAGAAACGGCTCTCCAGCCCCTCTGACTTTACCTCAATTAACACAGAGACCGTCCCCAGTCCTCCACATAAATACTTGTCCACTGACACTCCCGATGCTGCCCTGGTGTAAAGAAATCTACCCCAGAATAACCTTTTTCCTTCCATATTCCCATTGGAATATGGATTGGAACCCATTTCCTTCCTGGGAGCACCCAGTAGGAGGATCCAGTGCAGCCACCTATGGGCAAGGCTTAGGTGGAGCTCCAGCTTTGGCTGTGCTTGGGAAGGGTTTGGCTTCTTCCCAAGAGGAAATCCCAAATGTCCCATTTTCAGATTGCCTTCACAAATCGACTAAACACCTTCCACCATAACAATCCTAATATCAGGATTAGGGAGCATCACTCTGAATTAATCATGATACTTTAGATTTGACACAGTATGATAATGATCACACAAAGTCCTGAGTTGTTTTAAGAATTTGGAGTGAAATACCTGGTTTTAGCTTTCAGTGCAGTTGGTGGGTCTCTCTGGTTCTTCTAAAAGCCTCAGTTTTACTGAAGACTATCTGTGAGTAGGCATTCAAATAATTATTTGGCCTATTCAAGTGATAATGTACTACAGAGTTTACAGAATTTTGAAGACTAAGAATGTAAATATATCAGTTATCTAAAAAGATAATTTTCTCATAAAAGAAATGAGAAAAAGCATGTAATATGAGACAGGAGAATTATCTTTTTGTCCTAAAAACTCTTAATAGTGATAGCATCTAATTTGTTTAATCTTTCACACTATATCCAAAAATGGTCTTGATTCAGCAAAATGATGAAAGTTTACTGACTCTTGAAGAGGAAGAATGTATTTATTTATATCAGATCTATATAAATGTATAGTCTAGGTGTAAAGTTCACCCAAGGTATGAAAGACTTCAAATCAGTTGCCTTTAGTGCTTGAAATAACCCAAACACACAAGTCATTCAAGAATAAATTTCTAAGCTGAGTTGGGATCTAGTCCTTATTTCATCCGACATTTCTGCTTTAGGTCAGTAATTAGTGTTCAGTAGAGATGGACAGACAAACAGCCCAAGACTCTTCTCAATCATTTGTCTTCTCTCTTAGGGTTTGTACATGAGGCAGAATAGACCATTTCTGCTAACATTCATTTGGGTCCCTAGCATTTACTTAACCACCATTTATGTATTTTTGAGTTGCAAATATTTCTGTAAATGACTTCTAAGTTTTCTGCCTCTCTCTCTGATGTGGCTGGAGTTGGCCAGCGCCTTCTCAAGTTACCAGCAGCAGTCTGGCAGAGAAATGGAGGCTTCACACCTGCAGCTCTCACTGGGACTGTAAAAGCCAGCCGGGATCTGAGGTGTGAGCGGCTTAGCAAGTCTGGGCACTGCCAGTGTGATGCTGGATCACACGGACAGTGGTTTGCATAATGTGGAGAAAATGAGAGGCAATACAGGCTGTGAGGTACAATTCTCACGTGTGGAATTGTCTTTGGAGACGTCCATGGGGCTGCTGCTTGCAGGAACTTGTAGCATTGGCTGAGAGGTCAGCAGGTTTCTGCCCTGGGATGGGATGCAGCTGAGGAGAGCAGCAGCATCCACGCACCTCATGCTCATGCCTGGCCTCCTCTGACGTCAAATAAACTAGTTTCTAAAAAGTCTAAACACAAATGCTGATTTTGGGATTAGAAGAGGCACTGTTGTCTGAATCCCTAACAAATCAATCCATAAATTTCATTACTAAATCCAAAATGTAGAGGTAAATTGTGTTTTCACTTATCTCAAGAGATACCAAGCATTGACTTAAAATAATGAAGACAACTTCCCTCAGTAAACTTCTCCAGCTCTTAAAACCTCATTTCAAATTCAAACTTCAAACTGTTGAATTCAAACTGTTTGAATTTCACCGATCTGGACCAGCATATGATACTAAGCCATCTGATATCAGGAATTTTCACCTTCCATGTGTAATAAGCTGGGAACAAATTCCACAATACCCGTTTCACTACACAGCAATATTTTTGTCACTAGCAAGTGATTCTGGTAGCTCATCTCCATGACCTTTCCAATAGATCAACAAACTTTTCAAAGTCTCTGGCATGATGTCAGGAATACTGTCATCCCCTGGGAATAGGCACACTCTATTCTTAGTTATCTTGCAGACCAAGTCAACAATCAGTGCATAAACAGAAATATAGTGAATACACTAATAAAAATGAAACAGATTGACAAAGAACTTCAGCATTAAAAAAAGCATCCACAAATGATTTTATTTCTGGGGCCAGACAAGAAATAGTTGTAATGAGCTGCTGTTGTAGCGATCTGTTCCCAGTGCTCCTGGTGGCTCATTACACGGCTTTTCAGCACTGCTGTTGTCATAGTAGCCCCTGAAGAACCTTATGTAAGGAGTAAGATGATGGTTCTGCAGTATGTTAAAAAAGAGCATTTAACAGATAAGTGTTCTAGATTAGGGATTCTCACTCCCTTACTCTGCACTGGCTCATGTAATTGCATGAATCACTTTGATTGCGAAGTACAGGCTCTCCCGTCAGCATAGAGGGATTGAAGTGGAATATTACAGACTCTGCTCAGGAAACAGTGCTAGAATAAGAAAAAGCTGCAAACATACCACAAAAACTAACAATTTCTAGTTACTCATGAAATTTACTCCTTTGATTTGCACACAGATTTTATTTAGACTTTTGTGCAGACATGACTGCGTTGGCAAAATCCAGGGCAGCACAATTCTGAGTGATTCAGCAGGAACTGTGGATTTATGTGATGGGCAGAGACTCAATGCCTTTCTGTAATTTTCAGATATGTCTTTTAAAAAATGTAGAGTTCCTGCCAAGAAGATACAGATTTTGTTTGGGGAATTCGCTGGACTTTGGGGGAACATTCTTTCAGCCTTTTTTCTTCTTGCTGATTGCTTTTGGTGGGAAACAACTTTCCCCTACTCACCAAAATGGGTTAGGAGCTGTGAGCTGTGGGCAGAGGATCCTCTGGAGGTGCCAGGGTCTCTCCCTGCACACCTAACCTAGAGAGTAAGGTCATTTTTCATTGAAATGGGACTTATTGGGCCGTGGGGGAAGGAGGTGGGGAGGATTCCATGGCCACAGAAATCTACTAAACACGAGAACTGGAGAGAAGTTATGCAGGAGGGCATCATCATAGAGCTGCTCCCACCATGGACAGGAAATTTATCCTATGCCCTAATGGGAACTGGTGAGACCAAAGCCAAGCCTACAAGGTTTTGTAGGCTCATATTCAATCAAAAACCAGCCCACCTTTCCTCCCTGCCAGGCCCCTTATGGGTCCCTCTGGTCCTTTCCACCTCCCCAGGCACCACACAAGTCTCCTCTGTGTCCCTCATCATGGAAACCTGTGGGAGCACTATGAATGCTGCTAAGCCCTGGCTTGCCACTGTCTCCAGAGGGACCAAGAAGAGGTCACTTGTTCAGTTTTTATTTACTGTACTGGTGCCACATGGCTTCCTTAGATTGCCTGGAGGGAGCCGGGTTTTTTTCTCCTTAACACACAGTTTAGTTTCTGTTTTGGTTTTGTTGCTTTATTTTTCCAGTCCTTGGCTGGAATGTGGTGGTGGCCAGCGAGAGGATACAGGGCAGGTTGTGCTCCTACCCCTGTTAGCATATTAGGTCTGGAAAGAATTACCCAACCAGGCAATGCCCAGAGAAAAGAGTCAGTTGTTCTGCAAATATCCAGAATTTCACCACTAAAATCCCTTCTTCTGTCCCACTGTCTTCCCAAGGCCAGTGGCAGCTGTAGCTGCTCTCCTGTTCATTTGGGGTGTGTATGGCAGGTGTCGTGTGCATGGCTGCTGTGGGGTGTCACCTGCAGGGAGGGAAGTAGAGGCAGCTGGGAGCACATCTCTGTCCATCCCACTGGATGGAGCATTCCCTCTGCTGAGTGGGACTGGCAGCTCCATGGCTCTCCAGCATTCCCTGATGCTCTGAACGTTGGCCATCCAAGGCAGGAACAGGGAGGACACATACACAGAGGAGCTCGCCCACTTACCCATCTGCCTTGGCTTTCAGGCCTCCCATGAGATTTTTTAAATTTTAATTTCTCTCCCATTTTTCTCATTTCTGGCTTTTTCCTCTCATCCCTGTACTTTGCACTGCTTCATCTGTCACTGCCATGGGAAGGTGGGTATTCCCAGCAGAGCCCATCCGAGGTGCCTCTAGGCCCTGGAGTACCACTGAGTTCCTTTTTCTCCTTTTCATCCATATGCAAGATTGCTCAGAAGGGTGAAAATTCCTGTGAAATGGCATGTTAGCAAAAAGCATGCATTAACAACCCTATGGGGATGGCTGCAAAATGCTTTCCGTCACCAGAGCCACCTCCAACACAGAAACTTCACTTACGACTCCCTTAAGGAAGAACTTAGAAAATTGCAGTGTCTCTCTAGTGAGTTATATTTCTAAGAATCCCAAAGCACTTAGTAAATTACATTCTCCTGACTTCCTTCAGCTGTGACTGGGGTATAACCAGAACTGGAATGACAAGTGGTAAGTGTCTAACTTCTCCTGCCCTCATTAAAAATGAACTTTGGCTACACAAGAGAAAGAACCCCACCCCTGGCTTGGTACTTGGTGAGGTTTGCAGTTTTCTCTTAGGATGCAGAAAGTAAAGTGCTAGTGTGGAGCTTAGATCTGTTTGGGCTATGTTCTCAGGAAATATCATGGAGTTTTCAGCATCAGAAGAAATCAGCACCTTTGGTTTACCTTTTAGCTGGATACAGCTGACAAACAGGGTCACGAGGGTGAGTCCTGCACATGCAAGTGAGGGCACTGCCTGGGGCTGCAGCCCTGAAATCCCTTAACCATGGCCTGGCTGGGTCTGACCCGAGGTGCCCAAGCCCCAGGTCAGGGCAGGAGGAAGCAGGGAAGCCCCGGCTTTCCAGGGGTGACCTACAGCGTCATCTCCTGAAAACGACCTGCTACAAAGGACAAATTAGCCACCTCATCCTCCCACTTCCCACTCTGTTCTCCTGCCAGCTCGCTTTTCAAGAGCCACTAGTGCAAAGGGCACCTAATTATTCCAGGAATTCAAATTGGTTCCTTTTATGGAAAAGATCAAACAGAAGCAAACCCCCAGCAATTCGGGCTGGCTTTGGCTGCCTGCCTCAGCCCAGCCCAGTGCTGGGAAGATGAGTCTCATCCTCCTAATAGCTCATTATCTAGGCAGAAATTGCCAGAAAACTGATAGGGAATAATGGAGGCACAGGAGGATGAGGATGGCACAGGGCTGAGGGAAAGAAAGCAGCAAAAGGAATGTGGTTAAAGTGTGACAGGTGAAAGGTGTGACAGAGGCTGTACATGCTAGACCACACAGCCCAGCAGTAGCCCTGCAGTCTCAAAACCACTTTACTGGGTGCTGGAATTGCCTTAACTCCAGTCCTGGGGTGACTTTGAGGCATGTTTGTGCATGGCAGGGGTTTTTGGGCCATGCACACCCAGGTGGGCTCATTTCCCCCCACTACAGACCTTCCCCATTAGCCAGTGTTCCCATGCTGAGGATGTGGGCCTGAACCACCTCTTTTGCTGCCCAGGTTCCCAAAGGGCATTTTCCCATTCTACCAGGTACACCAAAACAGCATGGCCAGCTCAGGCACATGTGGCAGTGACATTTTCCATTCCCCCCAGTGCCAGTATCTCCTGTTGCCTCCCTCCCGTGACCAGGGTGCCACCAAAACACCTGTGCCTGAGGACAACACAGTTGAGGGGGTAATGGCTGTTTCTTGTTGCTTTGACATTGCTCTGAAGCTCAAGAAATCAATTTTAACCCTGTGCTGGGGTAATACCAGCTGATGAAACCCTGCTGGAAACAAGGCAAGCAACTAGACTCACAAAACCATTTTCACACATGTGTAGGATCATCAGGATAAGTGGGGTTTTGCCTCTGGAGAGGGACTGTCTCTTTGCCTGGGAAGAGTCTCCAGTCTCTCCCTCTAAAGGCTGAATTTTCAAGTACTATATAGCAAATCCCTTCCCAGTACTCCAGTGTTTTTTGAAAATACAAAAGTAATCCCAAATGTCCAAAACACTCATGTTCCTTCAGCTAGAGCCTCCTGCAAAATCTGCTGAGTCTGAAGATGACCTGCAGCCAACATCCATGGACTTAGGGGAGTTTAACCAACAGGCTGTTGCTCACAGAGGAATAGAATTCCTATTTTCCAGAGTGCAGTTTCTTTTACATTGCTATTAATTCCAATCGTGGCACATCTAATTTAGGAATTCCTCGGTGACCAATACACTTCAGTGCCCTGACAGGAGCATACAGCAGTGAGAAAACAGTTAAACGTGGCTGCCTAAGCTCAGTCCATTACTTGGTCTCTGGGGAACAGCACCATTTCCTAAAGCGACCCCTCCCTTCATCACTCCATGTAGGAGCTCCATGAATAAATAAGAAACAGGCTTTCTTATGAGGGTCATTGCCCAGCCAGGATAATCCTGCAGTGCTGGAGGTTCAGGAGCCCCTTTTCTGAGAAGCACTGAGCCATCTGCTCCAGGTCCCACAATGTGTGGTTGCACGAACTGCTGGCTGCATTCAGACCTGTCGGAAGCATCAGGAGCGGAACAGGCAGGTACTGCTCCAGCTCTTTCTAAATCCAGCTCTTTCTAAACCCAGTTTCTCAACTTCCTGCAACAAGACAGAGCAATTACACTGCAGATGATGAAATATTTCCTTCAGTTTACCCTAAATCCCAGCGAATGATGTAACCAGCCATCCTTTAGTTTTGCATCACCTAACACAGTAAAGAGCTTGAACAAATCACCTCTCAGTGGATCGCTTTGGTATTTAAATCCCCCAGTATAACCTTTTCTGTTTTACCTGTTCAGATCCCTTTCACATCTGCCATCAGGGTGTCCTTACACGCCTCATCCTGCCAAGGTTAATAGTCAGAGCTGGGATGGTTCCAGCTCATTTCATCGTCTTGTCTGAGATGACATTTTAAGCAGCAAGTGCTTTGTGTCTGACTGGCGTAAAGTCAAGTGCTTTGCCTCTCATAGCCAGTGCTGATAGTGCTCAGTTAGAAGTCTGCTAAATGGCTGGTTTCTGTAATTACACTAATTGCCTAGGAGAAAAGAGAGAGGAGTGTATCCTCCATTGAAAAAAAACCACATAAGCGTTAGTCTGCGCTGACCTTTTCCTGCTGTTTCCTTCTCCTCTGTGAATGAACAATATTAGCTGTAACTTCCCCGTGTTTGGTCCTTGTTCTGCACTTCCTGGTTACAGCTTGGGGTGACACAGCCAGAAATCTGCATTGGTTTTTTAAAAGAGCAGGTACAATTTTCATGGACATAGCTTTTACTTTTTCTGAGCAGCATAAACGGGATACTCTGTTGAAAATAAGGTCAAATGGTGCAATATTAAACTATGCCTGTAATTTTCTTCAACTGAATAGTTCTACATGCTTACTGTTAAGCACAAACTGAGGGGGAAATAAAGTGTATAGTTTCAATAAATCAGGAATTTAAAGAAATCCCTCTGTACATTATTATCTTTATCAGCATCTTAAACAACTTCCTCTACCAGAAACGCTGCCCGGAATGTGGACAGAAGAGCAAACTAATCCTAACTCAAGTTCAACCAGCAGCACCCAGGAGTTAACTCCTCATGTCCTGGGACCTGTGGCTTTCCTTTGCCCTGCGAGTGTCTATGGTTGTTTATGCTTCTGCCTCTAATCCAACATAAGCCAGAGAAGCTCTTGAGGTTTCTGTTTGCAAGGACAAATTCATCCTGGCTGTCTCAGTGGCAGGACAGAGCGATCCCCCTGCGTCAGAAACACAGCTCCCGTGGCCTTGGCATCCCCACTGCAGCTCCCAGCACACTGGGAGCTCCTGACCCAGGCTGGTATCTACCACCCCACTCTCTGCTGCAGCCTGACAGCTCTCATTTAAACAACTGGAGCCCCCCAGATTTCCCTCAGATCCACACGCCATCAAGAGATCCCTAAATAGGCAGCAGTGGGCAAAAGCCCTGGGCGCAGTGCGGGCAAGCCTTTGAAGCTGACATCACTTGGGTTGGAGGTGTTTTGAACTGCAGAGAGGAAGCTTTATGAAAAGAAAAGGCTTTTATTCTGACAGTCAAGCTTAAGCCTGCCATGACTGTATGTAAAGTGCAAACTCGGAACTTAAAGAGGGAAAAATAAAAGGGCTGGATTCAGCGGACAGTCGGGTTTGACTCCAGCTCAGCTGTCAGAGGAATAAAGCCTTTGAAAAAGAACAAACCAAATCCTCAGTTCTTTTCCCCAGCATCAGCCCTGTCTGTTGCAGCTTCAAAGGCTGGGCTATGCCATGGAGGTCCCACAGGGAGAGCGGGGCCGCCCCCGCAGCTGCTCCAGCCCTTTGCATGCCAGGCCATGCCACAGCTCTTTGCTCAACACCCTGGGTCCCCCAAGCTGGTCCTGCTGCCCTGGTCAGGCTGCTGCCCACCCACAGCTGCAAAGCAAAATTCCCTGGCTCTGGTGTTTCGTCACTTTGGGGATACTCTCATGGCAGCACTGAGCCTGGGACAGTGCCACCTCTCAGATGCTCGTGTGAGTAATTACCATCTCTGCTTTGTACCTCCAGCCTCTGCTCCTACACCTCCAGACACATGCTGGTGCTCCAGGCATGGAGGTGACCTCAGTGTCAGAGCTCCCTGGTGATCCAAAGGCAAAATATGGATGTAGAGACAGCAAACCCAAAAGGCAGAGCTGGACGTCAAGGCAGAAACTAAAGCAGCTCATAATCACTGGGGTTGTATTTGCCTTTCCAAAGGGCATAACATTTTATGTGATTCATAAGATTAGAGCCCTGAGTGTATTCATCAGGGCCTTGTTGGTATGGAAATTAATCCTTTTAGGGCACAAGGCTGAGCTTTGATGCTGGCTCCTGTGAGGCTGTGCAGGCTGGCCTTTGAGTGACATGAAGGTGCTTGTGCTCAGCACAGCCTGGCCAGGGCTTGCTCCAGGGCTAATGAGGTGGCCAAGGGCTCTGGAATCCTGACCACAGGCTCAGCTTGCTGGGGCAGGAGGAAGGACAGCAGCTGATCCAGGCCTACACACCAATCCATGGCACAGCACCAGGAATGAGCAATCCTGAGGCATTTGTGTGCTCCCACCTCAGCCCTTGTGGTGTTTTAGTAGTGGCCAAAGCAGTTAAATTAAAGGGAGACCACTGAACCACTGCTACTGCTGCCATAATCTTCCACTCCCATGGCTAGTGCCTCTCCACTGAGGGTAGCAAGTGGGGTGGTCTGGCTGGATGAGTGGCAGAGATCAGGTATTGAGGGTGCTGGTTCTTCTGCAGGGGGGACAGCAACAGGGATAGAGGCTCCTTTGGGACTGGGTCACACACACAGGCAGGAGCAGGGTCTGGGTTGTGGGATGCTGCACGCTGGGTGTGGTACACACACATCTCTGCCCCTCAAACCCCATACTGCCCCTTCCTGATCCTGGTATTCAGTGATAACTGAGAGAAATTAATCCATATTTTCAGTCCTCTGGAAATGAAAAAAAAGTTTAAATAAAAATCTGAAATGGGTAATTTTAAGATTGGTGTGTGATAAATTCATAGATTTATTACTCTTATTTTATAAAAGAGTTTTATATAGACTTATTTTTTATAGTTCTACATAGCTGCAAAACCTGTGAGTTATTATAGCCTTACAGCATCCTGACCCTTCAAGTGTTTGTATTTCCCATTGCATCCTTACCAGGCATAAGAGATAACTGCACTTGTCTGCAAAACGCCCTGGGTAAGACAAGATCATCAGGAAAATGGCAAAAAGTAAGATGCATGTTCCGTGTTGCACTGACTTCCCTGTCACTTCTGCTCAGTTTATTAGCAGAAAACATACTTTTACTGCACTCCTGCCTTCAGATTCAATCTACTGCAGGAGTTGCACAGGCACAGAGGGTTTTTTTCCCCATTTCTCTTTGGATGTGATACTGATCACTCTGAGAAACGCCTCTCCTCTTTGTCGGCTCATTGGCAGCAGCAATTCTGCCTGGTGACGCAGGGACAGAGAATTGCTGCGTGTTCCCAATGTCTCCAGCCTGACCTCATCCGTTAGCTGACCCAGCATCCACGACACAGCGTTTCTTTTGGCATGAAGAAAATCTCTGGCAAGTTCACTCAGTGAGATCTCACAGACTTTCCACAAACATATTCCTGACGTAACAGGAATTGGGAGAAAACGCCAAAGACCTTCACAAAGGTGGCATTAGCTTTGTTCTTCCACACTGAAATTGAGCTTTCCTACAAACTCCAATTTTTTTTTTTTTTTACCAAAACCATCCTACCTTGCTTTTCCTGGCACAACCATCTCTCTCTAACACTAAATTTCTTTATGAGTTGAAAATAATGACGGAAACTACAAGGCTGTAAAAGGAGGAAGTGCTAAGGTTGTTACTTCTGTTTCCAAAGCATGAAATAAGGTATTGAATAATGAGCTTTTCCTTTCAATGCTTGAACTCTGTGACGGTATTGCTACAGCTAATTCCTAGTCATGTATTTAACAAAGTTGTAAGCAAGGTCACTTGGTCACATGTCAGGTTTAGGAACCCCATGAGCCCTGTGGGCAAGGGGAATTAAGAGCAAAAAAAGCACAAGATCTCTGAGTTCATCAGAATCCAGACATAAAAAGCCTGTGGAATAAATGCTGTAATCCCTCATCCCTCAGGGATGGAGTGGCTGTCTGACCCAGGGCACTGCTGGTCTAACAGCATTACCTTGGGGATGTTCTGGGCTCAGTTGCCCAGAGATTGCATGTGGTCTGCCAAAGAAACTGTTTCTCTCAAAACTCAAATGGTCATCCACACACACTCCCCAAAGGAGGAAATAATAACCACAAGCTTTCTCAGCTTGGCACCACAGGGCTGGTCACATTACGAATGAACTTTTCCCATTCATACTTGGATTTCACCACACAAAGAAGAAAGAGAAGAAACACTGCAAAGAGAGGAAGGCTGTAAAGAAAGAGCAGAACAAAGTAAAAGTCATTACAAACAATGATTCAGGAGATCCTTCCCAAAAGTAACACAAGCAGCTCACTTAACATCCTACGTCAGAAATGGTGATTCCACGTCTGGTATTCAGGAATAAGGATCATTAAGTATTCATAACATTTGCAAATATTAAACAAAGCATTTCTCTGCTGTTGCAGAGAGGTAAGTGAACTGACAGGTTGACATTATATTTCTTGGAATCACAGAAAGGCTGAGGTTGGAAGAGACCTCTAAGATAATCTAGTTCCAACCCTCATCTTAACTCTAAATATTATGAGACATTTTAAAAACACTTTATCAAACTCATACCATGACACAAACTCTCCTTCAGGAAACTTATACTCTAGAACTCTGTACTAAAGGAAAACATGGTGAAATCAGGAAAACTTAAAACTCTTTGTGCCCTGGAAGGGTCTCACAAGAGGTCCCCATTCCAACTCCAGCTGTGGCTGAGTGGCCAGCACTGGCTCCTGTACCCCAGCATGTGATAAGATTTGATGAATAACAGCAAAATTAATGTCATTCCCCAGTTCCCTCAGTTCACCCTGAGCAGGATGAATGCTGTTGGGGATGTGCTGGGATGTGCAGTAGGGGGGATGTAAACTTCCCTCAGTTTGCACCCACTTGCCTGCCAGGAGCAGGATGAGGAGCAGAGCTTGGAAAGAGAAAGGAACTCTGAATGTTTTTATTTTACTGTTTAAATGGTTGTTTTTTTTTCTTTCCTTTAACTTCACAGCCTTGAGTCCATTACTCACTCCATGTCTGAAATTGAAATTATGGGGGGAAAAAAAATCTTCCATGCATTTACTTGGATTCATTATCTGTCAAGTGGTATAGAAGGAATAAATTGGGAAGGAAATTTTAAAACCATTCTTCTGACATGAGTCACAGGAGTAAGCTATCAGGAGCCATGTCAAAAGCACTGCAGTTGGCAAGAAACATATAGCATCTTTATGATTCTTCCTTTCATAAAATCCAAACCATAAACAACAGAAACAAGGGACTATAATTTCATTAGAGCAAACGTGACATAAATGTAATAATAAATATTAGCTGTTATCTAGGAAAATATGAAAAGCCATTTTCAAAATCATTAGCTCTAATCACAAGTGAATTTTGTAGCTTCTTTTCCATTTTGTACCTCTGTAATGAACTCTGATAAATTCAAGGGACTACATGTTAAATAAAGAGATAGAAGGGTCTAATTTGCTGCTTCATTAAACCGGCTTATTTCTGGAACGTCTTGCGTGTTGCTCTGAATTTCCCATCTCTGAAAGGTGGAGACAATGAACTATCTGTCTCTAATGTAGTGTGGCACACAATTAGGGATTCAAAAGGATGTGAATCTCTTTCCATCAGAGATACACGCAGCGATTATTATTTTATTACCAAATACTGTCAGCGTTACGGATTTCCAACAGCTACCCTGACACCTGACTCACATGTTAAATTTGCACAAAGCGTTGCAAAAAAAGTCAGATGGAGCATATTTATGCCACATTATTCCTTCTTACATAAGTCTCCAGTAAGCCTGGGATGGTTAAGTGTTCCTGGAGTGAAGATTTGTAGGCAGACAGGATATTTGGAGGATGACCTACCTGTTTGGGTGTATTTTTAACATGGTGATACAGCACAAGCTTGAGTTTACAAACCCTGCTCACAAATCTACAGAGCATTTCAGAGCTTATCTGAACCTGTCTCTGCTCAGTGCACTTACACACGTGGCTCTGAGACACTGGCATGCTTGGGGATGAATTCCACTAAACTTCTCTCAGCTTCAGCTGAAATTTTTTTCAAAACACATATTAACATGAAGGTTCTGTAGCCTCGACTTGACTCTAGCCAAGTGGATTTGCAGGAGGAAAATATTTGAAGCAATCCTGGAAACACAAAAAGACTCAAGAAGGTTTTGACCTCATAGAGAAATACAGATATCTCCTTAGATTCAGTGTTATCTGGAATTTACCTCCAAAACCAGAATATATGTAGCCTTCCACAGGAGAAACTCTCCTGGTAATCTGAACAACACTGGAAGGAGATGATTTAGGCATTTAGGGTTGTGTTTGCCTTCACATATATATGGTCAGGATTACAGCTTATGTGCTATGGGTGTACAAAATTTCCAACCACTGAACAGCCCTGGATTTCATCCTCCTCTTACTGCCTTTCTCAGCACAAGGTGATGGGGTTTGGTGCAACCTGGTCTAGTGGAAAGTGTCCCTGCCCACGGTAAAGGGGTTGGAGCTTTAAGGTCCCTTCCAACCCAAACCATTCTATGTTTCTGTGATTCTCATGAAAAACTAAGTTCTAATCCAAATTGTCATGCCAGAACAAAGCAAAGCAAGAGCTGTAATACACTTTATAACTATAGGGACGAAAAAGGAAAGAAAGAAACTCCCCAAAACACTGGGCTCGAAAATCCAAACTCTCAAGTCAGAACATTAAAATCACTGTCCCCGCAGCACCCATAAGTCACCTCCTTGCACATATGTCACACATGCTACTGGGTATGAGGTTATATTTATGTCTTGCTCTTTCTCTGCCAGGAACAGAGTTATGGCTACTGAGGGAACTGTAAGTTTGATTTTCCTGACTTATGTGTATTGAATCTTCAAAAAAGGAAAAAAATCCAGCTTGCTTATTTGGATGACAGAAAATGTCTCTTTCTATTTATTTCCACTTCCTTTTCTGTTCCTCTGCTTCTTCACAGCCAGTTAAAATTGTGGACTTTACCCACATGAAGAGGAATGGTTGTTAAAAAGAGGCAACCTGTGCCTTCTTCAGGAAAAATTCCTGACTGAGTCATTGGAACAGGTTGCCCAGGGCAGTGGTGGAGTCACCATCCCTGAAGGGATGTAAAAGGTGTGGAGATGCTACACTGAGGAACATGGTTTACTGATGGGGCAACAGTTGGACTCAACGATCTCCAGGTCTTTTCCAACCACAAGGATTCTATGATTCTTTGGAAGAGGCAACATCTTCCCATACAGTTCCAGTCCTTACAGGTCCGGGCTGAAGAGGCTGCATTAAAAACACTGAAGCCTTCTAAATCCTCATTACTAAATCATTGCTTGCAGCAACCTTTTAAAATAAACTCCACCACTCTCTTGTGGGTGACTTGCAACAACATCTAAGCTATCCCTGTCTGGAACTGCTTACAACATCAGTTCAAATTTTATCAAAATGCAACTGGAGCAACCCAGAACCCCTATTTCAGAGGCATTTACCAGCACTCATTGCACAGTGGCAATTGAAAGGTGAGGAACACTTCATTTTCCTCTTCTGCCTGCAGTGGCAGGAGCTGTAAATACTATTTCTGCTGGAAATAGTATTTGAAAGATTGGCACATACTTTCAAAGAAAATTTCAAACAAAATTTCTCCTGTTTCTCTGCTGAAAGTTATGAAGTAACCCCTGTTGCAGCGGCTCAGAGGTTACAGGGAAAAGATCTTTGCAAAGGCTGTGGGATGGTTCCCAATGACTTTGATAACCCCTGGATTAAGCTCTAAATCCATTTGCCTGTTTGACTTCCTCGCTGCCTCCTTGGCATTCCCAATTTCCTGCTGACACCCACCACGGGCAGTGGCAGCACGTACAGCAGTCTGTGTGTCCGGGCACTGGTCACAGCTAAGGGGGACAGAGAGAGAAATAAGCAGCACTAACAAAATGAAAACTCAGCTTTTTCATTTTCAGCAGAGCACTGCTGCGGTGGCTCGCTCTGCAAAGTGAACGATGCTCCTCATTCCCTTTGGTCATTTATTTACAGGAGGAGAGAAAAGAAAAGGGAATTAACCTGGATCCTGCTGCCGTGTCTCTGCTCTGTGATACTTTCTTGTGGAAGACCTACCAATTAAAAAATTGTTTTTATTTGATTTCCTGGAACATTCTGTTGTTTTCAACTCCAGTATGGGTTTGTTTCAGATGTATTTCCGAGGCTTTCAACGAACGAAGATTCAAGGAAATATATTGCATTTGGGAAAATCATACAAATGGCAAATGTCTTTTCAAATAAGTTATAATGATATTTCAAGGGCAGTTTAGACCAATTCAAATTGCATATTCTCATTACCATTCTTAGCAACAGATGTAAGTCCTTCAATCTCTGTGTAGTTTTGTTACTCTCTCCCCACAATTTTTGCTCTCTCTCCACAATTTTCTATTTCCTTACAGCTATTCAGCTGATTTATTATTTCCCTCCTGTATTTTAAATGCATTGTAACCCCATACATTTGTTTCATTCTCTCAGCTTCAATACTCAAGGTCGTTAAAACCCCTAAAATATCCTTTGCTTATACCACAACTTTAAATGTGCTCTTTCTTGTCCAGTGGCTTGTTACGTAATTACTAGTGGTGATATTATCCTGTTTTTATATTTTTATGATTAAAGAGATAAAAATGAACTCAACTGAATAAAATGTAGTAAGCTACTTACAATATCTGTGGCAATTCTGCTGCTGCCCCAGTTGCAGAGGTGACAGAGAGATGCAGAATTAATCTTTTCTCGGTGCATTGCTTGAAAGTTAACTGAGAATAAATAAATTATATAGTATTAACATCTGGCCCTTCTGATTAAGTGCTGCTTAAACATGCAACAAATTTTGAATAGATTGCACTGTAGAGAGAGGCAAAGTACCTGCCAGCCCAGACAGTCCAAATCTGCCTTATGAAGATATCCTGCCACCCGTGTCCCAAGATCACACCTCAATGCCTCTGTGGGTAACATTTGGTTGAACACCACATCTCTGGTCCTGTGCCTGGCTGGGAGCAGCTCGCCCTCCACACACCAAGACTGCCACACAGGTTCCCAACATGCAAGGACACAACCCTGGCCAGTGTTGTTTGAAATTGCAGATGTACAGTTCAGCCAAATCCCAAAGCTGGCAGTGGAAGCAAGAAGCTCGTGTGAGTGCACTGCAGCTCCCTGGGAATACACCACTTGTGGGAATCCAGTTTCCCAGTTGTGCTGAGGTCAGGGAAGGTTGAAGAAGGTGGAGGGAAGGTCTGTGTGAGCAGAGCTGAGTGCAGGGGGATGTTGCTGCAGGGAGCTCGGGCTGAGGGCCCTGCCAGGTGCTGCAAGGGCTGCGCTGACGGAGCGCAGGGTGACGGCTGTGCCCGCTGCCATATGGGACTGTCAACGCCACTCACAGAGCAGCAGCACTGAGCTGCAGGGCTGCAAGGGACCTGCAGAGCCCAGGCAGCCACAGCCCTGCCCCAGAGCAGTATCAGGCGCTGGCAGACCCTCCCTGACAGCTGATTTCTAACAGATTGCTGCTGTCTCCTTTCCAGATCTACATCTCCACTGCCACAGGACTTTCTGACTGCTCATCCACATCACCCCTGCCACCCGCTCCTGCCAGCCCTTTGCCAGCTCCTCACCAAGCCTGAGGAGCACCAGCTCCTCTGCAGAAAAATTTTGATGTAGGCACATGGGAAACAATCATGCAGAAGACTGCAGTTGTGGTTTTTATCTCTGTGTTCCTTAGTAACCCATTTTGTTTGCTGGAAAAAACAGCACAATGTCTGAGCCCCTAAATTGCTGAAGAGAGCAGTGCAAAGGCTATGGACAAGGAGATGTTGGAGCCAACCAAGTTCATGGCCAGATTGCCTCAAGGGCTCTTGGAGCTCCTCATTTCATGCACGTTCTTTCTGCTCCAGCCCCTTTGCTCCAGGTGCAAATCCACTGATGGAAAAAGAGGGGACAGTGCCCTTCCAGAACTGTCCTCAAAGAGGCTGAGATCACTGCCATTTGTTCCACTGCTGGCTGCAAGAGTCAGTGTGGGACATGCCAGCCTCCTGCAGCGTGTTTACTGGATGGATGAGCCCAGGAGCTCAGACAAGACAGGAAAGGATCTGCTTTCATTCCCGCTAACCCAGGCCCTCCCCTTGAATCACAGCCTCGGCTTAAAAACAAAAGGTTCATGTAAACATATAGCTTGTTTTCAATCTGAAGCTTCAATTCCTTCTTCTCTACTAAGAGATCATGGGGTTTCTTTACCATGTGACTGACAGACTTGGAACCTGCCTGGCGCAGGCACGGCCAGTGCTTGGAGCCGGGATGGGGACAATTAAATAAAACCCATCCCTGGTAGAAATCCCCCATCCTGTGGGTCTCGGATCCCGTGGCTCTGGTGTTTCTCTGGGCAGGCACAGTCCTGCACGGCCGGAGGAGATTGCTGATGCTGCCCGGAGCGGCAGCCCCCGGGAGCCGCGGCTGGAGGTGAGCCGGGGGATGAGGCGCGGCTCCTTCAAAGCTCGTGCTCATCTTAGGAAAACAAATAGAAGGAAGAGAAAAACCCCTGCCATTACTCACTCCCGGGGCAGCCGGGCTGTGACGCCGCGGGAGTGTTGGTTCACAGGACCGCAGGAAGGGCGGCCGGAGCATCCCGACAGGCGCAGTCGGGCTGCGGCTCTGAGTCACACCTGCAGGCGGGGGCCGCCGTGTCACCAGGGCTCCCTGTCACCCCCAGCCACCGTCCCGTGGCTGCCTCGGCCATCTGCATCACTGCCAGGCGCCTTAACCGTGCTGGCTCCCCTTCCATCCAGGCAATGAACATGGAGCGAGCCTTTGGTGAGCCCGGCATTTTCCTCAGCAGAATCCCAGAAAGTTCTCAGCTTTTCCCCCACAAGCAGAACCTGCTTTACCACTGCAGTGGCTCCTGCTCTTCCTCCGGCAGCCCAATGCCACCTTCCACTGCTCCCCACTGTTTCAGGGTCTTCTCACACATTTTATCTCTACAAAATAGACTTTTATTCACTTTTGCTAGGAGATGCAGTAAAATACACAGATGTCATTTGCTCGTTCAGCTGGAGCTAGTGGGAAAAGGTGCCCCTGGCTGTCCCTGGACCAACTACCTCAAATCCTTCACTCTTCCAAGGCACGTTTTCCTGGGAGAGACTACAGCAACCTCCTTGGCAACTTCACCGCTGAGGATAGCAGCAGAGCCCCAGCTTCCCTGCCTGACACTCCTCACTCTCTCCACATGAAGTGGTTTCAAAAGCAGAGTTTAAGTGAAATAGATAGTAAGAAAATAAAAGAAATCCACCCCAAAGCTGGCACACAAACCCATGACCTCCCTCACATCACCATTCTACAAAAGCAAGCAAATTTTACACCAAGTCACTCAGTCCCATCAGAGAAAAAGAAGCCACTGGTGTATCTGCTCTCCAGGCACAACCCCTTCAAGCTGGCGGTGCCATCCTTAGGGATCTGATAATTTCACATTCCCTAACAAGGGCTGCAGACCCACACTGCTGACTTGCTCTATGTTATCACAACCATTAAAACACTCATTAGAGAAGTGCTCCGCTTGCTCTTTGGCCTTTGGAGCTCATTTGAGTCACTGAGTAGCTAGGCAGACTCTTGGAAGAGTATTCTTAAGAAAATAACATCTGATGATAAATTTACAGCTCCAGCAACTGCATATTAAGTGCATTTTACTGCAGCTAGTCCTGTGTCACAAGTTGTCAGCATGGACTGGTTGGAATCGAGTATGAAATATTCATGAAGTTATCAATGGGACCCAGGTACCCGGTTAATGATGCTGCTGAGCAGTTCCTCGGGCTCTGGATGCCCGGTGCTGGCTCGTTAGAGTGGCTGTGATTTGCTGGTGCCTTTGTGGCAGTGTTTGCTCTGTACCACTGACACACCACCCCACCACACTCCTGGACCAACTCCATCTTAATTAGCTCTGCTGCCGCTAGAATTAGGCAACATGTTGGAGGAGTCACTTAAATTAACTTCTGACTCTTCCTCAGACAGATGGGACCTCGGTAGCTGTGCCTGCCTATTAGGTCTGTTTAATCACTCTTTAAAGAACTGTCACAACACGCTGCACTGTCTGGGTGCGTCAGAGACGTGGCCTTGGCTGCAGTGCCGGGCTCTGAGAACGAGTGCATTTCTCAGAAGGTATCTGAGCTCTGCCAGGCAGGCTGATTAGCAATTTGGAACACAGTGTAGAGGTCTCCAGGTAGCGAGGTGCTGCTGGCTTGTGCGGCTCGTGTCCCAAAATAGGAATTCGCATCACACCCCCCTGCCAGTGCCCACTGCTGACTCTGGTGATGGGGTTGGGGTCCATGGTGGTTTGTGCTGTTTGGGTGCCCCCCATGGCATAGGCTGGTCACTCTCTGGTCCATACACAGAGCCCTGCTGAAGGGTTTTGAATGAATGAGCACAACAAGTACCAACAGGAGCCCCTTGTGCACCCCTGGCTGTGCTAAGCTTGCTTGGGAGACCACCAGCCTATGGCTGATCTTTGACACTCCAAAGAGAGAGGGTCAGTGCCCTCAGTGGCCCTTTCCAGCCAGGGGCTGTTAGAGAGGGAGAAGCTGTAGAGCTACAGTGAGCCCATGCCACAACTACGTGTGAGAGGGGCTACAGCATTGCCCTCCTAAAGCTGGCTGCAGTGTCCTGCAGACTGCAGGACAGCTGGAAGAAGTCCAGATGCTACAGGATGGGACATTGTGCAGTATTTCAGCCCAAATTCTGGAAGGGAAAACTTTAAGCCATTTCTACAAACATTAGCAATGACAAAAGGGGCTGGGATGAGGCTGTTTGGTACCTGGAGGTCACTGTGCTACAGACCTGGCCCTGTCACACCTCCAGGACCTCTGGCCTGGGCTTTTCCCAGCTGCAGGAATGTTCCTCTGCCCACCACAGGAATTGCACCAGCTGAGGATCCTCTCATCCAGCCCTTGCTTTAGTTTGAGTCCAGAACCACAAAGAGGTGGCACAGCTCCAGTCATACTCCTGTATTTGGGTGCCGGAGAAGATCTGAAAACCTGAACTGATGCCTAGAGTCAAGAGACTTTTCAGAGCCCATCTAGTCGACTTCGTGTGAAGCTGTGAGCAGAAAGTGCTCTTAGTTTCCAGGGCTTAAAAAAATAAAAAAGTTCACATTGCTTCCTCCCTGGAGGTTTGCTTTCAAGTTTCTGCTTCAAACAAGGCCAGATTTCAAAGTTCCAGCACGCACATTGCTCTGCATGTAGACCACGCAGGTTAAGGATTTCCCTGCAGTTTCCCATGGTGCACAGCCCCTGCTGCTCCCTGCCTAACACACTGCACAGCTTAATGGTGACAGAAATAAACCCACATCCCTTGCAGGACCCAGGCTGTGAATCGGTCTGGGGATGCTTTCCTCATTTCCCTCAAGATGTTCTGTAAGATACCAGCAATGCCATTGTTCTTTTCTAAAGAGATAGCATCTTTCTGGTAGGACCATATTGCAGCTTTTCAGAAACTCATGGCAAGGAGCAATAAAAAATGTTTCCACCACACCTCATCCTACTGCAGGTTTGCATTAGTGCCAACACTGGTGCTGATTTAATTCCATAACTCTAACTTTTAAAGGCAGGCTTAATCTGCCGTACTTTGGCCTCTCTGTTGCAAGTCATCTTCCCTTATTCCAAGCAATTTTGTCCCTGATGCAGTGAGGCACTTAAGTCTGTGCTTAAGTGTCATCTAATTCAATGCATGGGCTTTAGCTCTTGCAGGGTCAGAGTTACAACGCTGTAAAATCCCCTCCTGCTGTGAGGACGGGCTCTGTGTGACTTGGTGTCTCCTCCCTGGGGTACAGGATGCCTCTGGGTCATGGCCCTGCTGACCTGGAGCTGCCCTGCTGAGTGCTCTGGTTTTGTGGGGAATTTGGGGCAATGATGTCTCCTAGCTGCAGCTGCTCTGAGGTGAGTTTATCAAACCAGAGTGGGTTTGGAGGCCACGCTTCCAGCCCTTGTTTGGTGTTTTTTTACAATGAACATTATTCACATGGAAATAGCCATGGTTTGGCATTCATTCCCTAACCCATGCTAAGATCTCCTGTTGTTTCTGTGCTGATCCCTGGGTGCTGCTTCTCTTTGTGAAGCAAGATCAGAGTCACTGCCCACAGTCCCACAAGTCCCACTCTCCTTCCACAGCTCCAGGAATACTGTTGGCATTCCTGTGCAAACTGCCTGCTCTCCAAAGGGTGGGAGCAGCCATCCCCTGCACAACAGTGCACAAATAAGGACATGATTAAACCATACTGGATGCTGAGAGGCAAACTACTGCACTATGATGTTCAAAAAGCCAGAATAATGTGATGGTTATAAAGACAGACAGCTCAGGCAAAGCTTGCCTAGAGCACAGAATGATTGTCAGGATGGGCAAAAATGTAGAAAATCATGTGAGTGTGTAAGCTGCCAAAGCCAATTAATCCAAAGAACATTTTGCAACCATTAGGCTTCTATTACTGTGCATGCATTGTAATTACTACGGGTCTGCACAGATATGATTGCAGATCTTTAATGATACCGAGGTTCTATTTGAACGTTAATTATTTTCATTTAATATGTTTGTGTTTAAATGTTGTAGCACCTAAAGTTGGAAAAAATGACTTATTTTTTAATTTGTCATTTTGAGTGCTGCTGTACCCAGATCATCCCAGCAACCAAGAAGAGGAGTCTGGAAAGGTTGCTCAGAAGGAAGAGATGCTGTAGTGTTTCCCTGTCTTCTGCTACTTTACAGGCAACTCATGCTGTTAATATCAGAGCCTGGAAAATAGCAGGAACATGGTGATCAAGGAAACTACTGCTGATAAAAAGGTACAGAGAGCACTTTTCTAGGCAGCTTTGACTGAATCATCGTCCTCTATGTCAGGGTTGAAGCAGCCAGAGAAATAAAGGTGAACCCAAACCTTACAGTCAGGACTGGATCCACATTTTGTTGTTGGCTTCATTCACTGTTGCAACATCTTGGGCTATAACTGAAAGAAATATCATACAGGATAAAACTGAGATTTCAGCTTGGTTGTTTGGGCTTATCCTCTGCCCAAAGACAAATAACCTGAGTTTATGCCACTTTCAGCTCTTGACTGGTAACCCCTCCTCCCTGTTAAAGAACACAGAATCTGTTTTATCCAAGTAAGGACATGAGAACATGATATTTCTCATTTTGGTGTATGGCTGATCTGAGGAAGGTGCAACACTGTTTGTAACTTTTAGGGGAATCAAATGAATTATGAGTTATTAAATTAATTAATTAAATCCAATGAATATTCTTTCATATATTCTATCCCTGTGGTTAAAACTACTGTGAAATGCTGCCAGTAGGAAAAAGATGTGACAGAGAAAAGTAGCTAAATGTCTAGCAAAAGAGTTTAAGACATAAACCCCAGTGGTTTGCCACCAGCTGAAGTGGTTGAAGCATCTTGAACTTCTGAAATTGAATCTCAAGTCTGTAAATTGCCCATCAGTTCTCAATGTCTATGGAGGTGACACCTCTGTACAGTACTCACTTTCCTGGACAAGAAATGCTGATCATGACAGTCCTCTGAGGAGAGTTGTGCTGGACCAAAAGGACATAAAATGATAGAATGATGATAGAGTGGTTTGGGCTGGAAGAGACCTGAAAGATAATTTCCATCCAACCTTCCTATCATGGGCCTTGCACTAGACACACAAAATAAATACCTTAATTTTGTGATTTAAAAAATACAATAAACCTTAAAATAATAAATTTAAGATATAGCAGAATTGCTAATAGAAGCAGTCATCTTGGGGCATTTGCCTAGCCTGGCCTTTTTGAAATCTCAAATCCTTTAAAGAGATGAATGACTTTAGACAAGACATTCACTGCTAATCTTATTCATTTTTTGGGAGAGAATGAACTGTAAGTTACACTTTATTTTGTGTCTTCACCCAGATGTAATTTTAAGTGTCTGACTTCTGTGATTGCACAGGTCTCAGGACAACTGGGACAGAGGAACTCCATACAAAGGAGTCTCCTTGTCACCCTGTTGGCATTTACCAGCCCCAGTGGCTCTGTGTGAGCAGCAAAAAGAGAGGCAAGGGGGCAAAGGAAAGACAGTGAGGAAGACATCTGGTCCTAGCAGTGAGCACTGCAAACAGGCAGGGATGGCTCTCCCAGGAAGGAGACAAACAGCCAAAGGAATCCCCTTCTTGCAGGTCAGAGCACACTCCTGTGTTTGTTTTGCTTCAAAGTCCAACAAGAGGGACTCTGATTTATCTGCTTCATCTGCACACAGGCAGCTGAAGGTTTTCAACTTGATATTCAAGATTAAGCAGCTCCTGAACCAGCACGAGTCGGGGCAGCACTTGGTTTGGTTTTTTTAAAAGATATCTGCTTTACTTAGGAATGGCAGAGGGATTTGTGACTGACAAAACTTACAGCACTGTCTCCCACCTCCCTCGCAGACCAGCCCTGACCTAAAATCCTGTAAAGCAGAGTAAAGCCTGAGCTTCTCCCTCTCTCCAGCCCCGACAGCATGGGCTCTGCTTCCATTTCTTTTTCCCAGTTCTGTATAAAACCTTCAAAAACACTACAGGCAGTCCTGTAAGCACAAAACCTCTGCCCCACACAGCCCATGCCCACCATGTTAAGGGTATTTACAGCCCAACCCATTCCCCAACCACACAACTCATACTGAAGCTCAATTCCTGAGCAATACATCCTTGTGACTAACAGAAGCAATCACTTTAGACAAAGGCTCACAGGTATTTAAACAAGTTAAAAGCATTTCAGCAGCCTGATTAAAACAAGTGGGCCAAAATCCAAACATAATTTTCTCCCTGGCCAACCTTAGCAGTGGTTGTAAATCAAGAGTGGTTGTAATGTTATTAATTACTATTACAACCCCTGTAGCAGCATTATGGAGACAGAGCACAAAGATCTCCTTACAAGTCAGACGGACAGCTCTGAGGTGATCAGAAAGCCAATGAGTGCTCATAGGAACACCCTTTTAAGCTATTAGCTACTCAAGCAATTTATAAGAAGAGGGAATTGCATTGTGCTGGGAAGGAGAGAGTGTCTCCCAGCCCCTCACCATGGAGAGAGCTTTCCTGGTTTGTCTACATCAAAGGCTCATAGCTGCACCTCCTACTCATTTGATCTTAATTCAGCTCAAAAAAGCTCTGCTTCATGCATTTCTAGGTATGACTTAGACATGAAACATGATATGATGGGCCTTTGATGAATAAGGGAACATGGACTGGGAGTCATCTGTGCCAGGAAGATTTGATCTGATTTTGGGAAAGAGGTGAACACGTAGCCATACACGCACATACGTGCAGCTATAAATAAAGCAGGAGCTGTTTGCAGGGGAAACAGGAGCCCAAAGCCACTCCCTTGATTCAATTCATTGTCCCAGCTTATCTCTGTAATTTTATCAGCCTAAAAATATCCACACAGCCAGCGTTCTCTATGCAAATCATCATAATTTGAAGCAAAACACAGGGCAGCAGAGGGAGCCACGGCAAGAGCATGGGGTGAAGCCAGATTCACCTCTTGCTCCTGAGCAGTGGCTGGTGATGGCACCACAGGGAGCAGCTCAAGCTTCCAAAACCTCCTGGTCTGTCCTCTACCTACTTCCCACCTTGCCTCAGCAGCCACAGTTTCCCAGGAGAGCCTGCAGAAACCTGCCAATGGGTCCTGTGAGACACATTAAACACTCTAACTGTCTTGGGAGACTTCTCAATCACTACCATGTGCTGGAATGAAATAAAACACAGAGTTTTCCAGTGCTGTCTGAAAGGCAGAAGGGCTGGCAGAAGGCAGGCAGTGTGGTGGGGGGCAGGACACCGAGGACATCCCCAAGTTTGGGGTGCAAAGCTACCCCAACCCTCTGGGGACCTGTAGCTGCCCTGTCGCCATCCTGCTTGCAGGGAAGCACCCTGATTTCACCTTCCTAACTTCTGGGATGGGTAATTTATATTTCAGTACAACCAGTTAATTACTTGAGGACGTTTTTCAGCTCCTTCACTGACCATGTGTCCGGGGTCAGTGTTTGCTCATGGGTCTCTGATGCAAAGCTCTCAAAAGAGTGATAACAAATGAATATGAAGTCTTGGCAGCTCCCATTCCAGGGAAGAAACTACCAAAGGAGCAATACCACCAGTGGTTTCTAAAAAGCAGTAAAATTTTCTTCTATGTGTCTTTTGAAGCAGGGTGGCCAAGGCAGGGAGTGCCCAAACCACAGAACACAGAAATCAAGGTGAGAGAATAGATTTGCAAGGCATCAAACCATAAAGGATGTCGACACAAGAGATTTCCAGGGGCTCAGATAGCTGAGCAGAGAAAAAAACCTATGTTTTTATAGCAGACACACGATGCTTAACAGATGGGTCAGCTCAAAAGCTTGATGTACACAAGGGGAGGGAGATTATAATTCAGAGGAGAAAATACACCAGGGACAGGAGATCCAAGCACTGAGAAGGCCCAGTGGCCTCTGGTTGGCACCATTTGTTGGTGTTTGTTCAAAAGACATCCCAGCAATGCTTACAAAGCTTCATAAACCACCTTGGAGCAAAGCTCAGCCCAACTGGACTCAAAAATGCCCTTCTTAAAGGGTTAGTCAGTGGTAATTGAAGATTTTTTTTAAATTACGAGAGTTTAAGCAAACCAAGACAGACATTTTTGCATTCAGTGCTGTGTGTTGAAGCAGGGCACTGTTGGATGTGCTGTTCTCAGCACACATCCCCATCTGTTACACCCCACATGGGGTGGGCACCTCCCCAAACATTGCTGCTAACAGAATGGCAAGAGCCAGTTACGTATCCAGAAATCTCTTTGGCTTTTTTGCAATAAATAAGTTCTGAATGACGTCAGTGGGTTAAAAAGGCATCATTATCACACTGAATGCCTGACCCAAACCCTGCTGACATCCACACAAGTCTTTTAGTGACTTCAATGGGCAGTGGGTCAAGCCTGAAGGGAGCACCACACACTAAGCCGTCTAAAATCAAGACAAACTCAATCAACTTTGTGAAATAACAAGATTTACCTCACTGCAGCCTCCAGAACCCCTGCTAATGTCAGGATTCAGGCTTTGAGGAACCAAGTATTAAAGACTTCTTTAACATGAAAGTCAGCAAGTACTAATTTTGGTAAACCTCCACCAGTACACAGGGATTAGCTGGGGGGGAACAGCTGGGCCACTATTGCTCCTGAATTGGAGTCATTCCTTTCCTTCTTTCAGCCTTTAATAAGCTTCACTGGAGGAAGATTTAAAATAAAACCCAAAGATTGAGTGTAAGCCCTTCATCCATTCTGTCCTGGGCAGCACTTCCCCCCTGCCCTGCTGTCTGTGCATGTCCACCTCTGAAGCCAGAGGCCACGGGGCTGTGTCAAACCCATTCTGCAGGGTCAGCTCCTACCACAGAGTGTTACTCACTGGGCTGTGGAAGATACGGTGCCAGGCCCTGTAATACAAATAGCTTCTGAAAGAGAAATTAATGTATAATGTCAACAGCCCAGAGCCCCAGATAGGCCAGAGGAAAACAAACTGTGAGGCGTTTTGTGAAGGTGAGGAAATGAAAAGGCTGTTTGCCTGCATTTCACCTTGCACAGATGGGAAAGTAGTGCATGGGCACACTGACACTCATCACCTTTACGAGGTGTCCCAGGGCTAAATCCTCACTCACCGTGATGAAATGTAGGGGCAAGCATGCAACTTTTATGTTTCAATAATAGAAGAAGATGTTTATATATAGATGTGAAAAGTTGAAACTTGGAGTGTTTCATTTTAGTTAATTTAATACCACTTAACACTTGTGGAATTTCTATAAATGAAATCACTAGAGATTCAGATCCCTACTGTGTCCAAATGCATCTGGAAAAGAAATGTGTCCATTTTCAGTGCAACAAATGCTCAATTGTAGATTTTCAGCATAATAAAATCTCCAGACTAGCGATTTAATTATCCAGCTGACTGGTGGAAGAATAAGAAGTTAGAGAAATCTAAAGCCATGTGATGAAAACTCTGGAGCAAGTTATAACAAATATTTGCTTTAAAACATTAACTGAGCTACCCAGAAGCTTCCACTTACAGGATAATGATAATTTAATAATTATAAAAGAAAGTACCATCTTTGTTCTCATAATCTCTCCTCATATGGTCAAAACTATTTTCTTTCTTAGAGCTACATCAAATAGGAGTATTCTTCATGCCAGAATTTTTGACCAAGATCTTAATCCTGTAACAGGAGGCATATGGCCAGACACATTCATTTCCATGGGTACCCATGCAAACATAAATCTCCTGTCCTGAAAGCAGTGTGCTGAAAAATACCCAAGTCACACTATTAGGTCCACTCTCAAATTACTGGGCTCTGTGCTCCTTTCTCTTATCCAAGCACCTCCAGGAAGATCATTGCACTTTGTCCCTGCTCTTGATATTGCTGGTGGAGGCCAGCCAGTTCCTGCCATCTCAGCAATGAACCACACAGAAATGGGAACTTTCAGGGATTTCAGGGCTCAAAAACCTAAGCACAGATTCAGAGCCAGTAATATTCCCTGTTTGCAGAGAGCCTGTGATCTCCAGAAGGAGAAAGGGGAAAGGAGGACGGTTGTGTTCCACACAGCTGGGACTTCAAGGAATAAACAAGGAGAGTGTTTCAGCAATTGCTGTTGGAGTACTGCAGGAGTTCACCCAGCCTCCTTCCAGGGCAGAATCCACCAGGATTAGGCCTTTGAAACTTGCTGATGAGCTGTGGGAGCAGCCAGCAGGGGATGCAGGCCCAGAGCTGGGATCCAAATGTATTCTCATGGCACAGGCAGTTATTAGACACAATACACTTCTGGCATTAGACAATTTATAATTGCGTTACTAATTACATCACCAATTAAGTACAATCTGCCATTTCTGGAATTCTCTCCCAGTCAAACGCTGTCCTTGAGGCATTAAAAATACACTGACATCCAGCAGCAGGAGCAGCAAATCACAGCAACCTCATTATCACAGGATTCCTGTTGAACTGCTGCCCATCAAATATGCCTGCAGGAGCCTCAGCATCCTCCAGCCAGCTCAGGCTGTGCCTTCACTCACCCTGCAGCAGCTGATGCAGCCCAAATCACAGAGGCAGCATGGAGAAAAAAGCATCTCCCACGCCAGGGCAAGCCCCTGCCTGCTGGGGTCGGAGGTGATATGAGGCCCTGGCTGCCCACGCAGATCCAAAAAAGACTGAAAACTCTCTTTTCTGCTGTGAGTTTTGACTGTTTGCTTCAGGCCATACTCTCCACAGACTCATCTCTGCCACGGAATAATTTTTTTCTGGCAGCCTCAAGACACAGCAGCCCTGATGGGCTCCGAGCCGCCAGCACGCACCGGCGGTGGGGCACCGATATGGGACACAATGGGGACTTTATGGGAGCCTTTGGAAGTGGGATGGCAGCAATCAGGAGCCAGATGAGCCCTGCCTGCTAGAGGCAGCTCACAGCCCTTGCAGGGAGAAAGGCAGCTCCCAGCTAGCCAGGGTGCTGGCATGTTTGCCATACCCTCAGCTCCTCTGCAGCTGTGAACATGCACAGGCTGGCTTTGTGAACAGCTTCAGTTTCTCCTCCACCACAGCTTAACTCCACCTGGTAACAGCATGGGCTGGGGGATGTTCCCCTGTACCACCTATGTGGGTCTGGAGATTTTACCCATCCCTCCAATCTACCTTTTCCATCCATTCCAACCCTCTGTATCCCTACTGAGAAAAAAAATTTTAAAAATCGAGGAGATCCAGCTGGTTTTGCAGGCTGTTTCAGCCTTAGGGGACATGGCTTGAGGAACTGCACCTCCTCCCTGCCCACCTTGCCACCGGTTGGTGCTCACCACCATCGCACACTTCACATCCAAATCACTCCTAGAGAAACTCCCACTTGCTGCTCTGCTTTTTGTGCCATCAAGCTTGGCCCCTCCTGGCTTGTTATGACACAGCCAGCCAATCACTCACTCTTGGCTGGTTTATTTTAGATGCTTATCTATCCATCACAGCTCTTATTAGAAGGAGAAGAGCAGGAAACTCATGCTGCAAGGATAAAGAGCAAATGCCCCAGTAAATCCTGCTCATGATGATGCAAGACTGATCTAGCTGTGTCTTCATGTTTGCAGAAGAGTCAGCAAATGATCTACTTTAGGGAAGGAAGGTGATGGCCCAGGAACTGTGCATCAGTGGGGCACAAATGGATCAGGCTGTGATCCAAGGACAATGCAAGAATTCCTCTCTATGCCCTCACCACAATGGGACCATCTTCCCTACACAGACCTCCAGGTCCCTAAAGTGCCAGAAGAAAGGCGTAATTGGGACACCTGTAACTCAACAGTGACACCAAAAGCTTTGTAACACATCTGATATCCACTGAGGAAAATTGCAACACAGACTTAAACATTTAACTGGGATAACTGTGTTAACTCAGCCTTTTCATATTTAGGTGCCTTCAATAAAATTTTTCTCTTGCACAAGCAAAAGCCAAGTCAAACGTCATCAGATTTGTACAGTGCTTCTCCTTCCTGTGCATTGATTTTCCAGACCTGACATAAATCCATTCCAAGCATCCATTGCTTGCCCAGCCCAGGACTCTCCTTCATTGGAGTTGCACTGTTGTCTGGTTTTCCTTCAATACAACTTGTTGGAGGCAGCACTGAGGCAAGTCAGAAAATGCCTTGGGGCTACAGAGTCCCAGTGTGGATAATGCCACTGAAAGAAGAAACCTGCACTAAAATCTGGGAAACAGCACCCCAAAACAGCTCACAGGATCACCACTGAGGTGTGCTGAGACCACCCATGTCCTGCTATCCAAGGGTGATGCTATGTCCTCCCACGCCATCACTGTGTCCTTGCCACCCCTGGTGGTGGCACAACCCATCTTGGGGAAAATTTTGCCCTCTCAGATGCTAAAGCTGAGCCCAGGCTTTGGATGCTTTAGAGACTGATTTAATCTTTCTTGACAACTTGTCTTCTGTTGTGTGGATTTGTTTAAAAGGGAGAGAGCAGTTGTTAATGTCTACAGGATGGGAAAGAAAACAGTCCCCGCTCCACTGGTCCAACAACCCTGCTGCCACTGCTGTCTTGTCAGGCGAGATTAGGCTGGAGGGGTGCGAGTCCCAAAGAAGTTGTGTTTTCCTACTAAATGCTCTTTAAGAGACCTCAGCTGGCCTCTTCCTGACAGCGATACTTAACTCCAAAAGTTTCCACTGGCTGAAATTTCTCTGAGGCTGAGCTCTTCAAACTATCAGGGAAGAGATGCTTCCGTGGGAGTGAGCTCCTCAGGAGCCCTGAGCATCCTGGAAGCTGAACTCTACATGAAAGGCACATTGAGAACAGGCAGTGAAGGAAATACAAATCATTAGCCTAATGAGCAGACAACTTTTCCTAGCTGTTTTCACTGCAAATCCAGAGGAATAATTCAGATTCTTCCTGCCAGGTTTCTGCTATTGGTCTGTGCTCTTCCTACTGTTGTCGTCATTCCAGCTAGCCCTTGTCCACTCAGGAAATTCATGGTATGTATATTTTTGTGCATGGTGCTCTTGAGATGTCTGAAAAATGTTCCTGTGAACCAGGCACTGATTTATCACTCTCTGGAGAAGATAAATTTCTGTCTGCTTCCTGCATCTCTCTGTTAAGATACAATGTGAATACAAATTTGTTTGGAAAGGTTGCATTAAAACAATAATATGCCTTTCTCTTCTTATATTTTATGTAATGCAGCTATTTCTGCTTCACATTGGAAACAAGATATCAGTATTTGAACAGATATTTGGCTGGGTTAGCTGAAGATGTCTCATTGTTGGCTAGCATTATCTTTGCCTTTAGGATTATCTGTTTAATTTTGATAAATAAAATGGCAGAAAATACTTTTTCTGCCATTTTTTAGTATTTGGGGGTTACAGCTGCTCTGAGCAGTCAATGGCTCTGCAGAATTCCTGCCCCCAGCCTACTTCCTAAATTTTAGCTCTGCTCTAGACCCACCCTGCAGTGGAACTTCAGCTCTGGCTCTCTCTGAGGGCAGGGAGAAAATCTCCAAGCACCGCCAGGATTTCCCATTCCTCACAAGGACAGGACCCTGCGCAGGGGGGCTGTTTGCAGTGGGCAGGGGCAGAGGGCAGGTCCCAGATGGCTGAGGCACCAACGGGAGGGATGTCACCACAGCCCCGGGTGGCTGAGCAGGGCAGCTGCAGGGAGAGGTGGTGCCTGTGGCCAGCACCCCCAGCTCCCTCCCGGCAGTCCCGCTTCCAGCCCCAATCTAAACCTCACATCCATTACAGCTGATGGAAAAAGCTACTCCCTGGGGCTCTGGGGCCAGCCAAAAATGATGAATGAGAATTGAAATTCAGCCAGAGGTTTGATTCTGCCAGAGTTCACGGCTGCACAATTCCCAACAAGATGAGCCCTCCGGACTCTCCAGGCTCTGTAGTTTCAGTTGTGTCCCTTTGTGGGCTGGCACTGTGATGCTGGGAATGGGGCAGGGGGACTGGGTATCACTCCAGGTCTGTGTGGGCAGCAGACAGGCCCCTGCCTCCCCAGGGAGGGGAAAAGCCAAAGCAAACTCTTTCCAAAAGAATGGACAGAAGGGTCTCAGTCCCGTGCCATGTATCGAGACCATCTCAGCTCCTTCAGCAATTAGCCAAAGCATTATAGGTGAATTAGAAGTTCTTATGCCCACTAGAACAAGTAGAGATGCAGCTCCTGACAGATTTGGACTGATAGACAATGCTGATCCCTGATGCAGATCTGGCTGAGGAACAAAAAGAGCCCAGCAGTCACAACCTCTCTGCACCGAGCATCTCTCCATTGCATCCTGCCAACCCTGCCATCCTCCACTGGCATGAGCTGGACAACCTCAGCACAGATAAAATCACAAAAGGATTTTTCAAAATCCCCCTTTTTCTTTTTTCTTTTTTTTTTTTTTTAACAGATGTTGAATGTCAAAGGTTGGCAATACTGCCCAAGAGAATCTGGAGGAAACAGAAAATCACAACTAGCCTTTTCCTTGGATTGGGAACTAGCAGCAATTTGTAGGCTGAACTCAAATACTCTCAACAGCAGTTGATCTTACTCAGACAATTTTCAATAAATGTGTACATTTTTAACAGCCTACATATACATCATATTCCTTCTGCAGATAATGACAAGAAAAACAAGGAGTTCCCTTAGTGATAGTGTGCCCACGTAATGGAGAGAGTTCTCAGGAGCTGGGAAGGCAGGGAAAATGCAGAAGAGGAGGATATTTTTTAACATGGTAAAAACCCTGCAATTTGGCTCATGATATGTCCTTGGACAAATCTCATTCTGACCACATTTAGGGGAAATTACCCTATAAAAGCAGCAGATGAGACTTTTAGTTGATCAACAGTATGAGAAGAGGGAAGCATTTGGGCTTAGCAAATGTTTGCTTCTGCCTCCACATTCTCATTCTGCAGCATTTTGTTACTGAGGATAGTGCATGGCACAGCATGAACTGCCTCCGTTCTCTCACCTTCTAGGTTGAAATACTGGGACTGAATTTACAATTAAAAAGGGAGAACAGCAGCTAAGTGAGCAGCAAAATATTTGCATTGTTGTAAACTGCCAGGTTGCATGAACTGTGAAGTCCCCGGGCTATTTTGGGATAATTCAGCACCTTTCAACTGTCACATAAAATTTCATGGGGGATGATGCTTGGCATTGTTTATATGACATTAGTTTCACCTTTTCATCCTACTGGGGACCATCAAATGCAAAACTGGATTAAATTTGGCAGATCATATTATATATGGGGAAGTGAGAAATATTGCTGTATCACAATTGATTTTCCCAAAGGCACCAGCCAACCTCTGGTATTTTGATGCTGAGGAGATAAATAATTTTCCACTAGTAATTTCCATATGCAGTAAGCTGAGAAGTTTTTCTCAGTATGCAAATGAGATTTATTTAAAGCACCATTTTCTGTTGCTTACAATTAGATTGATTTGGATGGCTGCAGGAGGATGTTTGTCTTGGGTGTTGCTGAGTGGGCAGGAGCAGAGGGAAGTCCTTCATGCAACACAGACTTTCCTTTGAACTAAACTGGGCTTGTCCTGGCTGGACAAGAAATGTGCCAAATTAGGAGCATGTGGGTGATCTGGAGTTTTATGTTTTGAATGATAGAATTGTTTTACTTGATTGTAAATGCTTGGGCAGACACAGAAAGGAGCAGACAACACAAAATGAGTGAGCCTCAAAACCAGCCCTGATTAGATGGAGAAAACTTCCCAAGTACCAACTCTGAAGAGAATGTATTTGGGTTGTTTCTGCAATATCACAATTTCTTATTTATTTTGACAACACCATTGAAAAGCACCAACACAGTCAGGTCCACTGTAGTCGAACATAACAAGAGGATAAAAGCAATGCCCAGAAAGTGAATAATGAATTTGATCACAAACATAAAAAGGGAGATCTTGACCCAGATATACTAAAAATAGAACCAGCACCATTTTTAGCAGGACCTATATTTCCATCAAGACACCAGTGATAATCAAATAGACAAAGTATAAACTGGTTGTTTCCCAGCACACCTTCACTACATGCTGGATCCAGCTGAATTCCTCCATTGTTTTCTCCTTAGCCCCAGGAGACAGCTCTGGCCAGCTCAGCACATCCCATGCCCCTGCATCATTCAGTGACAGCACTCAGAGATGTTTCTGATGGGCTGGATAGCAGACAGAGCAAAAAGGAGGCTGGAAGGGCTATGAACAGCACAAACAAAAGGAGCTGAAGCATGTCCTGGGTGCTGTGCTTTGCTTTCCCACCAACATTTCCCACCCCCAGACCTAGAAGAGCTCTCCAGACAGGGTTTCTTGGATGCACTGCACAAGCCTCAGCAAATGAATTGGCACAGAATAAAGTCTTTCCTCCATACAGATCTTCCTCATCTCACTCACAGGATAAATCAGCCTCAGGTAGCATAGTAGTGGGAATGTTCATGAGATCCCTTTCCCCTGGCACCAGCCTGCCACAGCTCCAGCCTGGCTGTGGGATGCAGAGCCCCCTTTGGTCCCCCTTGCTGTTCCCCCTTCCCTGGCTGCCTCACCCAGGATGACAAGGGTGTTATTCTGAGTCATCCTGGAGCCGCTGCTCTGCTCAGGCCCCGCTGTGAGCATCACTAACGCGCCTGTTTCCAGTTTGCACACCACGTGAAAGCAGTTTAAAGGAAATTCAGTCCCATGGAGAGAGCCAGCACTAGGTTGATGTGTCTCACAAACTCTAAATTAATGAGTTATACACAGGCTGTACACACAGAGCTGAACTCAGCTCTCTGAATACATTTGCATTCGTCACTGTGATCACTTGATGGCAAAGCCTGTCCTTCCTTACCCAGCCTGATGTGGCACTTCCAGTGGAGGTGCCTGCAGGCACTAGAGAACAGCCCATGGATTAATCACACTTGCTGGACCTTTCCAATGGTCCTACACTCTGTCACGTTGTTGCACCAGTTTAAATTTGCTTCCTAAGGCTTCACTTCCAAGCTAGACACTATATTCTCTATTTAACTTGCATTGCTTGCCTCCTTCTGCCTCTCTTCCTTCCTTCAGCAGGCAGGAGTGCATCTCAGTGCCTGGTTAAGTATCTCTGCTGACATAAAGGGGTGCATTGCTATATTTTTGGTGCTCCTGCTCTCACTTAAATGTGGAGAAAGTTTGATCTCCTAAAATTAAGAAAACTCAGTTTGAAAGTTTGAAATCTCCTCACTGGGATACTTGTTCTTTTTCTGGTAGCACATGAAGCGCTGCCTGTTAACAAGGTGTTCCTGGCAGTGGTGTTTAAATCAGGGACATGTGAGTCTGAGTGCACAGATGTAAAACCCACACTGGCTTGTACATGAGCTGCTGTGTGACCCAGCAAGTGCTGGAGGGATCAGAAGGCTGCACTGAATCAGCATTATGGGCTGCTGGGGAACAGTAGAGCAACCAAGAACCAGCTTACTCAGATCAACAGCCCCCAAAACATGTCAAATGATGGTTAAGGTGTCCTTTAGCATAAGGGTGGTTCTGGGTGCCTGAAAGCTTAGGGCCCATCTTGAACATTCTTATAGGAAATTACATTCTTAAAGCAACTCCCTTCCAAGCAGCAGACTCCTTCTCCACATCCCAAGCCTGACTTAAATTTTGCCATCTACTTGTTCTCAGAAGAAAACCTGGGAGTGACAGAGCAGTCCATGAAATAATGCCTGCCCTCCTCCCAGGGAGGTCAGCCTCCCTCAGAACTCCAGCAACAACTCAGCACGAAGGAAAAGAGAGCAGAGCCTGAATTACTTGCAAGTTTCTCTTCCTTGTGGCTGTTATAAATATGGTAAACCATTTTTTATTGTTTTAAAGTGCTGCCTAGAGTTTAATAAACATTCATATGTATTATTAATCTGAGATATTAACCCTAAATCTCATAATAAAATGACTCAAGCATTCCAAGCGATCTCAGATGCTTGCAAAATCCTTGCAAGATACTAATGAAGCTACATTGGAACAACTGTTCAGTAAATTTTGCAGTCAGGTTTCATCTTTTTAGAAGAGCAGACTACAAATTTATGCAACATGAAATGGAAGCTAATGAACTTGGAAGTTATTCAGTATGGAGTATGCATCTAGGAAGTGGAAATAAAAACATTAACAGTACTTTGAGATAATAGACTATTTAAATTCATATTTGTAGAAGCCGCAGACTAATCTGCAGTGACGTACAGTTTAGTTGTCTCCTGGAGGGCACAATCCTGAATACTCAGGGTTACAGATTCTCCAGTGGAAGAAATCTCATGCTGTGACCTCAGGTTGTGACAGCCAGCAAAGACTGGAGACCACATCATGCTGGGGATCTCGAGTGTGGGAGCATCACATGGATCTGCAGGTTGGCCTCGTGCTAGAGGAGTCCACAATTCGGTCTCCTTAGAGCTGAGGGGTGCCTCTGGTCTGTTTAACCAGCAAGGAACAGATGCTCCTGTCCAGGGACAGTGGTAAGGGCCAGTGTCTCACCTCTGATTAATGGTTGGCATGATAAATATTAAAAATTAAATAATGGAACCTGTTAACAACGCATCAGTCACTTCAGAGCTGTATACAATGATCTTTTGCAGGCTGGAGAACCCAGAGCTCTCATCAACACTTCCAGCAGTCCTGGGCTGCATGAGGGAAATCCAGACCCACTCATTGCCACAGCTATAATATGAGTTTTGTAAGGATAAGCTCTACATCCAGCAGAATTCAGGTTCTAGTATCCAGCCAATTCATAAAGCCTCTTCTTTTTCTCCATATATGGCTGAACTAGTATTGGCATGTGATGAAAACAGTGAATCCCCTCCCTAAGCCAGCCAACACAAATAATTTAATTCCTGTTCTGCCAATGACTGAATTTTAGCATTGTCTCACCAGACCTGGAGCTGAAGAAAATTTGGACATCCATTATTACAGCTGTGCAGCACCACATCCTGGCTTTTGATCTCCAGCACTGGCATAAATCAGGTCCTCAGGGACCAGAAGTCCCTTGGGGAGCTGTGTCTGTGGCCCACATCAAACACTGCTGGGAAGCACAGATCCAGCTTTTAGTATTTATATCATGTTTCCAGCTGTCTGCAGTGCTACAATGCCCATGATTTATTCATTTATTTATTTCACCCTTTGCACAGAGTTTGCAATGCAGAGAGCAAGTGAGATGCAGTCATGCTCCAGCTGCGTGCACTGTGGGGTTTTGGGAGCACCACCATGTGCTCAGCATGGCAGGGAAGGGGCTCCACAGCCTTTAAATGCACCTAGGCAAGCACTGGCACCACTCCTCAGGTCCACAAGACACATCAAAAGTTGCCATAATGCAAAACAAGGAAAGGGCTCCCTCCAGGAGCTCCTCAGGGCTGGGCAGAAACGGGAAAGGAGATTTAGACATGAGAAAAGGGAAAGCACCACAATTATCTCTGGTGAAATTCAGGACTTCCCTGGGACTTTCTCATTGGACTGGTGGGAATTGTTAAGAAAGGAAGGATGTCTTGCAAATGCTTTTGCCCTTTGGACTGCACTGACTGCTCTTTGTCTTTGTTAATCTAATCCTGCAAGAAGAGATTAGCCTGATACCTGCATCATATTTCACCCTTTTTACACCAAAAGGACACTAAACCTTAATTTTTTTTTGACCACAGCAAAACCAGACCCTAATGGATATCATTTTTGCTCAGAAAATATCCCTAAACAGCCTGGGCCAAGAACGTTTGGAGCGTGATGTGAAGTTGTGTCCTCTCTCCAACCTCCGCCTCCTGAGATCACAGCCTCCAGTCCAGCCCCAGGACCCCAGGATGCTCCACATCCCCACGTGCCTGGACAGAACACACACTTGGCCCTGAGTGATGTGCTGCCCTGCAGGGAGCTGGTGGAGCTGAGAGCACACCCAGGAGCTGTCACAAGGACAGGTTTTAATGAGGGCTGGGGCTCCCTTTGTGTTCCACACTCAATTCATAACAGCTGCCCACCCCTCTCGCAGCAGGAGGGTATGAAACATTTGCTGGAGACTTCTGGGAATCTCAGAGCTCTGAGTGGTTTGTGATGGGTGTGTGGCCAAGGCTCAGATCCAGGTGTGCAGCACGAGCTGCTCTGCAGCAGCTGAGCCACAGGAGAGCTGCACACGCTGCTCAGCACACGGGCGCCTGATTCACTGGCAGATATTCCTCATGACCATGCTCACACAACCTCTAATTTTTTGCAGATGATGGAAAGCTCCTCTCTATATCCAGAAGGATCAAGCAGTGTCAGGCAGCTTAGCAAAGCTCCCCAGCACACCAGAGAAGACTTATGCAGCTCCAGCCTGACGCTCCCCCTCTGGAAGAATGCCAGGCAGAGTCTTGTGCTCCCAGTAATCCTCACGCTGGCTGCTTGCACAAACACAGAGCAAAACAACCCAGTGCTTCCCAAAGTTACAGTTTTCAATTAAATTCCTTGGGCAAGACCTGAGTCATCTCAGCCCTCTTTTGTCTTGTATCAGTTTGAGCTCTGTTCTATGATTTTCCTAACTAAGGGTTAAAGGGCTATTTTTTTCTCCTCAGTTTCCAGCAGGTCACCTGCTTTGCTCTGGAATCCTTGTTTGTGCTTAGCAGTGACTACACTTTCTCTGTGCTTTCCCCAGAACTCCCCAGCCTGGCTTCTGGAGGCAAAGGACCTTCCTGGGTAAAATGGGAAAGAGGATGGAATGTGGACTGGATCTGTGTCAAGCACAGTGTTGGGCCTTGGAGCAAAGCAAAGGTTATTGCAATGGTAGTAGCGAGTAAGAATGAAAAATGGGCTGTACTTAATTCTAACCATCTTTGTGATAATACTGAGGATGGAATTATAAACCTTGTCCAAGTCTAGGGGGCCTTTGCCTGAGGCAGGAACTCTGTTAAACCACAGAGCACTGAAGAATTCACGAAAGCAACTTCCAGAAACATCCCCAGAACATAGCTATGCTGATGATCAATTAGCATTGTTATTTTCATGGTGCAATAATCTTCGTTATTAATTTTATTTTTAAAATTTAGATGGGGAGATGAGGTGGATTAGATAAGGCATGTACTCAGGCAAGGAACTAATATGTTTCTTGTATGCAGAGCATGTATCAGAAAGCACAAGTGTCTGAGCAGATGTGCTAATGGACACAGACCCTGCACTGGAACCAATTACTTCATCATTAAAAAGAAAAAAACCAGTTACAAGTCCCAGAGATGTAAAAGGAAGGACAAGAATTTCATTGCAGGTAAGCTCAAACTGGAGCAGCAGAACTTTTACCTACTTTTCATTTATTTTTCTGGGTGCCCAGCACAACACAGCACTCTCTTGCTGTACTGAACCTCACACATCCTCACTGAGCCCTCCCTGGCAACATTACCCTCTGAAGCTTTCAAAGATTCCTTTCATCTGGTGACTGGAGAGCTGGAAAGGTCTGATGATTTTCCTCCTACTTTCTGCAAGTCTGAAGAATGGAAGTAAAAATCTCAGAAAAGGGTCTCTCCACCTCCAGGCTGTTCAGCCCACTGGTCATGGTGGGCAGCAGGTGTCAATGTGAAGCCAGAACACTTCCTAATGATTTCTACCAGATTTGGAGGATGCTGGGCAGCATCTCCTCATAACCTGTCCTGCGCTGCACATAACCTCAGTGCCAGGGACAGGGAACCAAATACAATGCAGTGACCACCTCTGCTACAAATTGAGACGATTTATAGCTAGCAAAACTAGTTGTTACCACTAAACAGGCTTCAGATTTTGACTGAACACTGCCAGTGCCGGGCTTGGCTCATTTCACTGCTGAAATCTGTGGGCAAAACCCTGCCACTGACAACAGCCTGATGAATGAAAATCCTGAAGCTTGTCCTGACTCCCAGGAAAACAATAAATCAATGACATAGGAAAACCCCAAGCCCTTGAGGGCTTGAGATGTAAATGGTGAAATTTAAAATCAATGGGAAGCATGGCAGGAAGGCAGCACGGGGCGGGTGGCAGAAGGGATGTGCAGCTGTTGTTCAGCTGGGGTGAGCTGCCAGCATGCTGGATCCTATAAGCCAATTTTACTTAATAATCCCACTAATATGGAGTGACACTGGTTGTAATCCTTCAGTGATTACAGTGTGGACCAATGCCTCAGCATCTCCGTGAGGATTTAAGGGACACTATAGCATCCAGAAAGCCAGACTTTTCCTCTCAACTGGAAGAGAATATCAAGGCACAGAAAAGCAGGAGCTGCTGCATGCTCATTCATATTTCTGGAGAGAAAAAGAGAGCAAAGCTGAGGCTTCCTCACGGTGATATTTGCCAAATGCCTCTGCAAAGCAGAGCCCAAACCCAGAGAAGGAGGGGGGTGAGCAGAACAGGGCACTGCCACAGAAAACATGGCACAGTGAGGGGAGAAGTACTTGAATGAAACCAATGCAGGAAATCAGGGGCCAACCCTGGGTTTGAAGAATAGTAAAGAGAACAAAGACAACATTTACAGTTGGGAGGGTTTTGATCTCTGCTTGCATCGAGTGGGCCCAGGAGAAGAGACACAGGGGAGCAAAAAGAAGGCAGTGAGAGAGTGAGAGGGAGCCAGGAACCCTTGATCTATCCTGGGGACATAGGATCATGGGATGTTTTGGGTTGGAAGGTATCTTAAAGATCATCTCAATCCATGCCATGGCAGGGGTACCTCCCACTGTCCCAGGCTGCTCCAGGCCCCATCCAGCCTGGCCTTGGGCACTGCCAGGGATCCAGGGGCAGCCACAGCTGCTCTGGGCAAAAGTGCCAGGGCCTCACCATCATCTTTGTAAAAAAAATTTCCTGGGATCTAGGCTGGATCTACCCTCTCTTCATTTAAATCACCACCCCTAGTTCTATCTCAACAGGCCCTGTCTGTCTCCATCTTTCTTATCCCTCCCTTTAAGTATTGAAAGGCCTCGCCTCAAAAATGTCTCCCCAGAGCCTTTCTTTCTCCAGGATAAACAACTCCAAAGACATCTTAAGTATCATTTCATGGTCTCTTGTCCACCCTGTGGAGTTTCCCTTGCCACTAGATGTCTGAGCTTTTGCTGAAAACAGACTTAGGATAATGCTGCATCTCAGTTTAGATAGATCCATCCTGATCTGCCAGGCAAAACCCACCAGATCTGTGAATTACTACCAGGAGTTTAAATGACTGCTGATTTATTGGAAGTGTCACTTGTACAATATTTTCAGTGTCTATCACCAGCCTGGGAAGTGAGGAACTGGAGCACAGTGAGGAGGTTTCACAGGCTAGTGAATCACTGCGGGGGGTGCTGTGAAATTATCAGCTGTGTATTGAGAACTGCTGGAACAACTCCAAGAGCTGAGGACAGATGCAAAATTGTAGGAAAGATTGCTTCAACATCAGCAGCGGTGTATAAGCCATGTGGGCCAGGAGGCCTGAAGAACAGCTGGCCAAAGTGGACTTGCTGAATTATTGTAACAAAATTAGATAAAAACCACAGAGGAGATGACTGCAACCCCTTACATTAAGGCAAGATGCAATCCATGGTGGAACAGCTGGAGGACTTGGAGAGATCATGCTCTCCCAATAGTAATCACTAAATTGGTCAAATTCAGCCAGTGAAGATGTTTTGCTATGAACAGATGGAAGTTTGAGGCTTAACTCTCTGCTTTGCATGTGTGTATTCAAAGCATCTGGTAATCCCTCTGACGCAGGGAGAGGATGTCAGAATCACAGTGGGATTCTGTCATGGTGGGAGCTGGCTGCATCCAGGGGCTGCCCAGAACTCAGGGCAGCCACAGGAACCTGAGAGGCAAAGCTGAGGTGGATGCTTGGCATCACCACCAATAAAATATCCACGTTGCTTTCCCAGATGAAATGCCCCCCATAGATGCCTCACAGCATTTCCTCTTCCCACTCCAACCAGCCATTCCCATAGGTGGCACAAGTCCCTGCCTAAGCCTCTGACAAGCCAAGGTGGTCCCCTGGAGGTGGAACACCAAGAAAAGGGCTGTCTTCAGGACTTTCATCTCTTTTGAGATTCAAGAGGAGGGAAATGCCTTCAGACCACAAATTCAAACAAGAGGCAAAGGACAGAACAGAGCCATCTTTGCTGGTTGTGGGATCACAAAGCTGCACCCCTGGAAGTGCCAAAATGATCAAGCTGATGGTTCTTCATGTCCTGTATCTTATCTCCAAAGCAGCAGATCAGCAGCCTTCTAGATGAAATGTGAAATGTGAAAATCAGAGAAAAATCTTCTTATGCCTCAGTCAGAGCACAACTTGAATCACAAGGGTTTGCATTTACATCACAATCTGGTTGTAAAGAGTCTTTTAACTGATTTATTTTGAAAATTACCGTGCTCTTGGCTTAAGGTGTCTCTCAAGCAGAACTATTATTTTCCAGACATTGTTATGTGCTGCCTCTGAAGGAGGGCAGAGGGAGCAGTGTGCTCTGGAGTGGTACCTGATGGGCTGGTAAGATGCTGCTCTGAGCCTAAAACAAACTCAGAGATTCCTGTCTGCTGGCAAATGAATATTTCCCCTTATGAAAATCATTTTCAATTTCTACTCTTTCAGTAAATTAACACATGCTTGGCAATGCTGAAGCATTTCATCTCAAATGCCCTCGTTCTCCATGCTTTTCAAGTTGTGAGCTGTCCCTCGTCATTCAAGGTTTGTCCTAATTTAGATTCTCTCTCCCCCCATCATCCCAGTGTGCTGGGATGAATCATAAATCATATTTGTAATTGTGAACCCACATCCCAACCTACATCTGGAGAGATGACTCTTTTCAATAGCCTTAAATCTGCAGCTCCCTTTGTCAGGGTGAAGTTTTACAGGTTGTTTTCCCTATCTCTGAACAAAGAGGCTTTGAAAAACCTGCAGTGCTCAGAAATGCCTTCTTGTTTCGTTCCTCCAGTGTAGGCAGTTTCCATGAACTTTGCTTATCCTTGTATTATATTAACAAGGAGACTGAGAGTGGCTGAGCAATAACAGCTTTATGAGTTTCTTGCAACAGAATTGGAATTAACTCAGAAAATCATCTGAAAAGGAAACTTCTGTAGGGAGGAGAAAGGAAACCAAAATATCGCAACCACAGATTGACTCTTTTTGCCCGTCTGACCAGAGCCACACATGATGAGAACTTCTGGAAATGTGTTTGGTCTGTGGTAGACCTGTGACTTCACAGTTCAAAGACTTCAGCTGAAGGAAACCCTGGTTTCAGCCATACTGAAGCATTTTCCTAGCTTGGACCACACCAGGGAAAGGGCAGCTCAGACAGCCCCTCCCACCCCCTAAGCATTCAGTAAAACCCCAAATGAACTCGAACAACACTTGCTGGAGGCAATGAACATCACAGGTGTGAGGTATCAAGGTGCAATGACCACGTTTTCACTACTGTCTGCATTTTAGTTATCCAAACTGCAATCACCCAGAGCTAAAAGTCATCTTGGGGACAGTGTCTGTGAGCTATAAAGGCTGTGGAATTCCCAGCAGACTGCACAGAGCGTGAAACACACAGTAACTAACAGACCACTAATTTTAAACCTCCCTAAAACCACTGGTTAATGTCTGCAGAGGGGGAGCAGCAGCGCTGCTGTGACTCACAGAGAGCTGGTCCCGCTCTTGCTCAAGCGATCAGAAAAGTGATGGTGCCTCTCACTGCTTATTTATTTCCATTTTCCCTGACTGACTGAGAAAGGGAAATGATTTGCACTGAGAAATCTGTCTTCTGCTCTTCCATAGACTAACCTTAGGTGACTTTCAGCATTCTCTGCTAAATCAGTTTGTGTAAAAGCACTAACACCGCTGCAAAAAGCAAGTAGAGCAAGCAGCAATGCAGAATGTGCCCTGAAACCAAGCAGAAAATTCTGGCAAACCTTTTACTGCATCATCCTGCATGGACAACAGGTTCCTGTCAACCTGGAGGTTCAAGCTGCCATTTTTCAGACCTGTAGGCAACACATCATTATTTTTTTATGATGAAACATTGGAAGCTGTTCTGTCCAAACCAAAATTGCTTGTGGACCATAGGAGCAGCCCCTGCCCCAGCTCTCCAGGGTGTCAGTCACCTACACAGACACCTGCCACAGCCAGAAATCAAGGATTTCTGGGGAAAAATGTGCTTATGAGAACTCCAAAGTGCACCTAAAAACTGAGGAGGAGCTCCAAGGTGACTGCTGCACCTCTGGGGCGCCTGGATGCTGGGCAACACCTGGATGGCAAAAGGGAAAATAAGAGCATCATTTAGGCAGTGCTTCACAGCCATAGCCTACCCCAGAAATCCTGGCCCTGCATCCACAGGGACTTGAAGTAGATTTAGCATCATTTTACACTCCAAGAAAGCACCAAAACAAGTCAAAGCTTGATCCTCTGACTTGTTTCTCTGGCCACATCTTCTGCTTCAGATGAGGGGGCTACAGACATGCAGACATGCAAATTTCTTGGCAGGATTTTTAACTCATCCCTAAAGATATTTTGTCCTGACATATTCTCCATACCTTTTTTTTTTTCCTTTTTGAGCATTCCCCTAGAATGCTTCTAAACAATGAATTTTGCACCTTCCCTCCCCAGTGATGATGTGCTTTTATACCTGAAAACATTTAAGTGGGATTTTTGACTTGATGCCTTTGTTCCCATTGTTAAGCCAATCAAGCTCCAGTACTTTGGAGAAAAAGAGAAGAGAAACAATGTTGTTTTGTCTGCTAACATGATTGATAGACAACTTTCAATTATTGTATCTTTACTGACTGGGAAGCATTTAAAAAGAGACAGGCTGCTGAGAGATTAGCTATTTCCCAGCTCTGTGCTGTTTTTTCCACAGAAAAAGTATACAAGGATGCTCTCTGGTGGTAGCTGTGGGGCAGGGCTCTGCTCTGGACACCACACTTTTATAGTTTATTTTTTGGACTAAGTGATAGTCTGAAACTTTGTTATCAAAATTGTAAATATATATTTATTTTTAAATCACTATTTAACTCAATTAATTCTCTCCGAGTATTACCAGTGCATGGGCAGATTGGAGAGTTTGTTTTTACAGCTTATAAAAAACAAACGTGCTTTCCTTAGGGCCCTGCCTGGGATGGAGATGCAATGAGCTCCTGGCAGAGCATCCATTTCCCATTTGCCTCTGATCCCATCTGCCCCTTCTCATCTCCCCATGCCAGCACCACCAGCCATGCTGGGTTTTGCACAGAGCAATTCCCACCTGTGTGGATGCTTCATTTTCCATCTCCCACATTCAGCTCCTTCTCCAGCCATTTTCCTTCTACTCCAGAATTTCCACCCGTGAAACAACTCCATACCCACAGCATCATGCTGCAAAGTCCTCCTCAGCCAGGGTTCCTGCCCTGGGCCAAGATTTGGATCCTGCTCTTGCCAAACACCATAATATCAAACTAAATATCAAACCCGAGCCAGTCACTGTCGCCCTTTGAAACATGAATAGTCTGTTAAATCACATCTCATTAAATGGTACCAGTGCAAAGACTTTTTGGCTTGACTTGTTACAGGTTTTGAACGGGTGGCCAGCTCAGGGGTTGGGACATGACTTCCATAAATGCAAGCAGGAATGCAATTTTCATTTTACAAGGACTGCAGTGCAGTTTATGGCACATCAGTGTTATGAAAATGAACTTCTCGTGAATCCTTTGCAATGCCCAAAATGACACATAGACCCAACAAGGACATTGCACCCTTTTGTTGGCCGAGTGAGAGGATGATTTTTGTCCTTTGATTCCCCTGCTTAAGTCTCTGAAATGAACTAAATTGATGCCTGGAAATGAAGATCAGCGGTGGAAGTTAAAGCAGCGCTTAGAAGGGCTGCCAGGCTCCCGCAGCTGAGGTTTGCTCTGACAGCAGAGCAGAAAATCACAAGCATGAACCTGAGGTTAGTGCCACTGATGATTTTTAGCCTGGGTACAAACACTTCTGGTGCTGTTTCAGTGCTGGCCTCAGCAATACCTTTTCTGTCAATTTTCCTGAATATCTCCCACATCAGCCCATTTCCCACACTGCCCACAGGAGCCACCTCTTCTGCATGTGATGGCCCCTGAGGGGATGTTTCCCCAGAGCCGCTTCTGAGCAGATCAGCAAATCCTGCCCTGGAGAGCAGGCTCAGGTAATAACATCCATTAGGGAAACATTGATTTTTGCCAAACCTCTTCCCCTTCCCTCACTGTCCTGAACACCTGACTTCTTTATTTCAAGACCTATAAAAGCAGAATTCCAGGACCTCCAGCCCAACACACCTGCCCATACCATGCAGGCAAGCCTCCCCCAGGCATGGATTTGAGACAGAAAGCATCTTAATCACCCACCCTGCTTGCAAATACGTTCTCAGGGCTTTAATTGATTAACAGGCAGTCCTTGCCAGCAAATGAGCAGTTGGCTCCAGGGAGCTCTTGCCTGCTTGTTTTTAAACAGTGCAAAGTGGGAAAATGGCAGGAATAAGCAATGAAAGCTCCAGGGACCCCCTGAGAGGGAAGGGCTGGTGGGAGGAAGGCAGAGCTGCTCCACGTGCTGACCTTATTATTGCAGGGACAGGGAGGTCAAGTGGTGGCACAGCAGAACACCACAGGGAACACGGAGGGAATTAAATTGCTTCTAACCCCAAACTGCCGGCTCGGCTTCAAGCCTTGGGGGCAAATAGTAACCATTTGTGGATCTTCAGTAGCTAAGGTATTGCGAAAACTGCCTGAAACCCACAGATGTGCTCATCTCTGGTGACACAGCAGAACTGGCCGTGTCAGCCAGAAACAGCTTCCCAGCATCTCCCTTTGGGCACGAGCAGAGGGAAGGGAGAGGGCAGAGCTCTCCCAGAGGGCTTCCATGGCCTCCCACCAGCTGCTCATCTCTTCTTCCAGCCACCCTTGATCCAGGAGAGTTGGTCTCACCTTAGAGCCCCTGGTAAGGCTGAGCAAGGCACAGTTCATACAGAGAATGGCTCTGGCAGCAGGACCAGAGCTCAGATGGCAGCACCACCACCAGTGGGTAGAGCTGGTCCATTGACAGACCCCAGCTCTTGTGCAGGCTCCAAACCTTCAGCAGAGGAGGCTCAAGGAAGAGCAGGACTGATGGCTCTCTGCTGAAGCTGCTTTGCAGTGCAGAGAAATGCACAAGATCCCAGGAAGAAGAGGGTTGTTTTCTAACCAGTTCAGCTGGGGGCCACACAACCAAGCCAAGCGACAGCAGGGCTGAGCCCTGGCCACCCGCTCTCCCTGCACTGAGCTCTCCTGCTCCTGCACAGGGAGCTGCACACTCCCAGCTGCAGGGGAGATGCTCACAGCCCCCGACGCAGCCAGAAAATCCCTATAATTAAATTCGTGCAATTAAAAGTTGGCACAAAATCCGAGGGTGTTGCTGGCGGCGTGGGCGGGCTCCTTGGAGCAGGCAGCTGGCACATGTCCTCACCGTGCTGTGCCTGCAGTGGGGTTTGCTGTGCTGTGGGTGCCCCCTCACTGCCCCACAGGGCTCCCCCAAGGCTGGGCCACTCCCGAGTGGCTCCGGGAGGGGACAGCCTCTCTCTGCACCAGCCCCACCGCTGCCTACGAGCTCTCACCCAGCACAAAGCATCGCGCTGACACGAACCACTGAGCTTGAGCAAACCCTCAGTCCTGGCTTTAGCTGGGGAAGGAAAGCAGTTTAACAAGGTGGCTGCAGCTAGACAGGATGCAGTGCTGGCACACATAGCTCGTGGGGATGCATTTCAAGCTGGTTTCACAGCGCTGCTCCCTTTCCAGCTCACACAGCCTGCTCTTTTCTTCCTCCGGGTGCCCACAGTGGCTCCAGTTAGATCTTCAGCTCCTGAAAGTGATGATTTTCAGGTCTCAGGCTCAGTCCCTGCTGATCCAGCTGTGAGGATGCCAGTGTACTCCATCACATCCACACCTCTCTGCCGTAGGAGTTGCATCTCAATCACTTTCTGGACAAAATATCCTGCTCCTGGAAACCTTTCCAGTACCAAAGCAGCATTGGCCAAGGCTATTTCTAGAAAGCAGGTGTAATCTGAGACAGGCAGAAAATTTGGGGACAGCAAAAGCACCTCTGGATGCAATCACTGTCTGTTTTTATAAGTCAGATGGTGCAGGAATATCCTGCTTGCTATATTTTCTTGCAAAGTTAAAATCCAGTTTATACCAGAAAAGGAGAGAAGTTGCCCATCTGGGTACAAAATCCGTACCATCGTGCTCAGAAGCTCATTTACTCCACACAGCCCAAAAGGGAGATGCAATATGCTGCAGCACTGGGAGTCTGGGGCAGTATCCAATAGTAGGAAGGCTCACATCAGATTCCAAAACTCTGTGAACCTCAGCCAAATCAAATTGCTCCCGTTGCTGAATATATCATTTTCCACCTTAAGCGGAACAGCCTGCCTGCCCTTAGCGCGCTGAACCTCGCCCCAGCGCGGCGCTGAGCGCTAATAGAGATGTCTCTCCCAGGGCTGTCACGGCCGCCCACCTGCTGTTTGATGACTTTACACACGTGTGACAGGTAGTAATGTCACTGACAGCCTCTCCCTGGCACCCAGTTTTTATTCATACCAACACCTTGTCTGTCTTCGCCGTTCCAGGGGAAGCGCCGAGCCTGCTGCTGAGACGGAGCTGGCGGCCCTGCTCTTGGGGTTGCTTATCTGTGCTGAGAAATTTGGCTTAATTTTGCTGCTGCTTCCCCACACCAGTCCATACATCAGCTGTGAAGGCTAAGCCCCAGATTGTGACAGGGCAGGATCGTAACAAGCTGGCAGCCAAAGAAATATATACAGTGTCAAGTGCCTTGCAAAAGCACTGACAGCCTCCTGGGAGGGGATGGATCAGATATTAAACTGATGCCACACTCAGTCTGAGCCAAAAGGCAAAGGAGAGCAATCTCAAAAGGGAATCCCCACCCTTTGTCTATCTGCTCCCTCACTTAGCTGATGGCAACTCAGATTCTTCTTAAGTATTAATGCTGTGGGGACTGGCTGTGGGGACTGGCTCTGGCCCTGAGGTGCTGTCACTTCATCTCTGCAAAGCCACCGTTTCTGCTGCACTGGGGCACGGAGGGACCCCTGCTCACACAGCCCCTCCCATCTCTCAGCTAGAGCAATGCCAAGGAGATGGTGATAAATGTATTTCTGAGAGGGAAAACTAAGTCCTGCAAAGCCTGGAAGCAGAACATTCCCTCCCCACCAGGCAGATTTTCCCTCTAATGCTTTTTCTCATATTCAATATTCAAATTATTGGGGATGCTGTCAAATGGGAGTCTATTGCTGTTTCAAAAGACTAATAATAGAAGTTATTAGACTCTAGAGAAGCTCAAATATCACTGAGAAGAATTCAGTTGGAGAAGTGGAAAAGCAGCAGCCCAGCAGCCTGAGAACCTTCAGCACTTAACTAAGAGTAATTAACTGTAAAAATACAAAATACAAAATGAGTGCATAGGCAGCAGCCCTAAGAGGTAGAAGAGGAGCTAGGAATTATAACATGAAGCAAAAAAGCCCTGTTTTGGAGTAGAGGGAAGCTAATATTCCAGTAGGAGCTATTGCCAGAGGTGGCAGCAGTAGGAACCTTACAGTGCCTAAGTGGGAAGGAGCTGCAGGAACTGAAATGGAGTGGGACAAGGAGACAGAGTACAGTCCTTGCCCCATAGGGACATGCAGAAGGAATGATCATAGTTCAGTTCAGAGAGAAGAAAACCTTGGGAAGAGATGATAAAAGACCTCAAATCTATAAAAGGCTCCTTCAGAAAGTTGGTGTTCACTTTTCCTACTGCTGGGAAAGAGGTAGGGCTTGAACTGCAGCAGAGAAGATTTATTTTAAGAAATTTAGATGGGGGAAAAACACCTCTCACTGACTTTCAAAGACTGATTGAACTATCCTTCCTGAGAAGGCAGCACAATGCACAGGGGAGAACTGGAACCAGTAAACCTTTCCATTTTGGGTTGGCTCTGCCTTCCCCCTGCTCCAGGCAAGCCAGCGAGAGCGAGCAGAGTTCACAGCAGCAGCAGCAGCAAACCCAAGCCCTGGGCCCCTGTTCAGTCAGATAATTAAACAGTGTTTAGACATCTAAGCTGTCCTGCTGGCTACTGCTCCAGTGCCTTGGGAAATGAAGTCATTGCTTTGCTTCCCACCAACTTCCCCCCTAACTGTGAGACCTGGGAGGTGGGACATGGAGGAGGAACCCTCCCTGCCCCCATGAGCCCAAGGAGGTGGTTTTCCAGGTGAAGCTCAGCTCTCTCTGCTTGCAGACAGAGCATGGAGATAATGAAATCCTACCAAGTACCATTTGTGCTTTAGAAGGCATGATGATGTTAATTAGTGTTCAAATTAAGCAGTAAGATTGAAGTAGGGATATAATGGCCCACTAATAAATGCCTTGAGTGTGTTGAGATGCAGGTCTAAGGGAAGAATGATTTTAATCACTAGGAGTATATTAATGATGGCCCATAGATTCCCTTATTGCTGTTCCAACAGGCTGGAATGCTATGTTTTCCCATTAAAACACCCATTAGCCTTAAGCCCACTAAAACTATCAGTGAAGCCACGTTCTGCTCATTTCTGCTCTACACATGACCTAATTAACACCATTGCAGGGATTTGAGCCCAGCTTCAAACACTATCCCTGGATCTGGAAGCCCAGGTAGAGCCAGGTGATGTTTTGTGGGAGGCAGTTGGATGCCTTTGGGTACCCACCACATCAATATGAACGCTGCCATCCCAGCTCAGAGCCAAAAGAGCCAGCACGTCCCTGCACACATGGGGGGCATGCCCAGCATGATTGATTACACTACAGCATCAGTTAAAATAATTGTATTTTTCATTTCCATGCAGATGAATTACTTCTCCAGAAAGCCATTTGTGCTCAATGCCATTTGTCTGCACTATGGTGCTAATCCACTGCAAGGACATTTTTGTGCCAAGATTGATTGACTCCGTGTAAATAGGTGGAACCTTTAATTAAAACACAAGCGCCGTCGCGGTGTCTCGGTGCGCTGACAACACGCAGCACAGACCACTTAAGGGGCTGATTCTATTTTAATCTACCCTGGCATAAATCAGGAGAAAGACCCAGTTTAGCAAAGCACTTAGCACATGTTTAAGTCCATCGTATTCAGCAAAGTATTCAAGCATGAGGCGAGCAGCAGCAAAGGCTATCACAGGAAAATGACGGTGCTTGATGAAAGGACACGGCTTGAGTGTGACAAAGCGATTTGTTTACCAGGTTTGTGCCCCGTGGGAGAACACAGAAGGTTTATGGCTTGGGAGAAAAACTGGCAGGGTTTGTAAAAGCCTGTTGGGTGATGGTTAACCCGCCAAAGAGGATTGCAGTAAGAGCCTGGAGGAGGTTGAGGAGAGGAGGAATCAGTGGCCGGCTAAAGCACAGCTTTATTTCCACACAATGGGGTTTTCAAACAAACCCCACCTGGTGTTTGACAAGTTAAAGGATGGCAGAAAACACATCAGACAATCTGGCTTTACTCCAAGTTGTTCGTCAGGTTGTGCTCAAAGTGCCAGAGTTTGGTGCTCTGGGGAGCAGCCGCCCCTTCCCACGCCTTCAAAGGAGGGGACAATCCCCTCAGCCATGCAGCAGCTCAGCCTGCCAGGCTCCACCACAGGTAACAGGGATTACTCAATCCATCAAGGAATCACAGTGCCAGGTGTGGCAGGAAGAGGGTCTAATGTGAAGTACCAGAGGAGAAACATGGAACAGCTTCTGCTGGGCTGACCTGAGCTGCTGGTGTCAACACAAGAAGTAAAATGGCTCTTGACAACTATAAGCCACTATATTTCTTTCCAAAATTATTACTTTTATAAGTACTATTGTTATTGTTTTCATTGTTGTTGTTGTTATCATTGTGTTGTTTTTATTTTGCTTGAGAATGGTGAAGTTTGTTTCTGTATTCTGGCCTGACCCAAGTCGCAGCAGTACAATGCACCGGGGCAGGTCACCAGATATATCAGAACATTTTGTCTCCATGTCATGTTATACCAATTTCTTTTTGATTATTGTATTTTCAAAATCCATTAGCAGTGGCTGCAACTCAATACCAATTAAATACACTGTCGTGCTTTCTACAGTGAAGTGCTTTTCCTTTGCTTCATCAAGGAGCAATTTGACACTTTGAATAAAATAAGCATTACTTACAATAATGAATGGAGCAAACCTGGAAAGATGATACTGGGCTGACAAAAGGAGATTATCCTGGCCTTACCAGTTGGAGTTGTGTCAGAGAAGATACCATCAGAGTGGGTTGTCACTATGGCTGGTGTAGGAATTCTGACAGTGTTATGGACAGCAGGAGAAGTTTACTCTGATTTACTTTAAAATCACCTTTTCTGGACAGTTTAGGATACCATCTGCCACAAGGAAGTGGCCAAAGGGAAACTCTCTTCTGCAGCAGGAGGTGTGAAGGCTCCCTGCTGGCTGCGGGCAGAGAGGATGGGAAGCATCAAATGAATTACCTTTGAAACTCCAGCTCCTCTGTTGTTGACTTTCTCAAAGCGTTCAGGTAGCTGTTTTCCAGAATCCTACCAGCTTTATTAGCTACAAATAAGTTATTTAACAGTGAACTTTAGTCGTTAATGCCTCAAATGTTAATGTCTCAATGATCCCTCAGCTCCCTATAGCTGATGATAACCAGGGCAGCTCCTCTCTGGATTCCCAGCTAGGAGCTTTAGGACCAGGGGAAGAAGAGACAGATAAACCCACAAAGTCCTTGCTGTTCCTCCTGGAAAGCCTTGATCTTCTGCAGCTTTGCTGAGCTATAAACTGGCTGCAGCCCTGACCTTGACCAAGAGCAGTTTGAGTGTAGCAAAATGACACCGTCCTATACCCAGGCTTACTGCCCGTGGGATCACCAAATCCACCTTTCATGAACGAGCAGCAATCTGTTGGGTCTGACCTGGAAATTGAAGTGCAAGTGACAATGCTCAGCTAGGGCTGCATGCCTCCTTTGGGGAGACAGATGCACAGCCTCAGCAAACCCAGCTCCCAGGAATGGCCTTTTCCTAACGAGAGCTGACAAGCACAGTTTACCCACTGGCAGGAAATTATAATAGACAGATTTTCCCCTTGAAAGCAGAAAGCCTCACGTGCAGATCAAATGCAGTGTCAAAGTACATCCTGTGTCTTTTGGTGACTGTCCCTTGCCTGTGGTGGCTCGGCAGAGCACTGCAGGCAGGCACAGCATTCCCAGCAGACTGATGCCTCTGGATACGAGCAGAGACTGTGACTTGCAGGAAAGAAGAGAAGATAACATTCCTATCAACCCTGCTGATATAAATATTACTCATTTAAAGTCATTTATTTAAAGCTTTCTGCAAAAGAGATGGAGACCCCAAGCAAAGCATCCCAGGAGGGGAAACTGCTCCCTTAGCAGGTGGGCAAAAAATTCTCAGTTGCTGCACAGGTGACCTTGCACAGACACATACACAGAAGCACTTGATGAGCTTCTCAGACTCTTAGTCAACTCTTTTTTACAAAAACAGGCCACCTGAATGTTAAGATTAAGGGCTCTCCTGTTAAAAAAGGACTGAGGTAGCAGTAGGTATCAAAGCCCAGCTCAAACAGCCTAAAGTTGTCTTTTGTGAATTTGTTTATAGAATCAGAATTATAGACTAGTTGATAGAATCAGAATTATAGAATTATAGACTGGTTTGTGTTGGAAGGGACCTTAAAGATCAACCCCCTGCCATGGGCTCCCCTTTCCACTAGAGAGGTTCAAAATCCCATCCAACCTGGCCTAGGTCACTTTGGCCTGGGATAGTTCTACGTGGCCATTTGTTTCAAAAGACTGTGTGTGATTTTGCAGATCACCAGCCCGTCTCACAGCCTAGTGACCCCCACCTTTCTCCTTATTAAATCATAAAATTTTCATCTACTCATCATTAGAGGCATCATGTGTGCTACACCTGGGCTCAGGTCTGTTGTAGGTCCCCAGTGGTCCCTAAAAAGCAGGGGTGAGAGCCCTGAACTTGCACACTCCGTGTTTGTGGGATCATGCTCAGATCCAGCACCAAATCTTTTTGAGTATTGTTACTTTTGGCAGAGCCACAAACACAGCAAGAAGTGAAAATCCCACAGGGCCTGTTACAGAAGTTAATGGATAAGCACAAAGGTCTGCCCACTTGAGAACAGAAATCCCTCCTTTGTGACAAAATTCCTGACAACCTGATCTGAAATTTATGAGAGTCTCTTTAAAAATTAAATTGCTTATTTCTGAATTACATTGTGATTTATAATGAAGCTGAATTTAAAAAACCTTTAACGGAAAGTTAAATTAGGATTGAGAGGAAGGAACAACCCTGCCCCAGGTCAAATGAAACATTTAATTTGATATAAGACTAATTTTTTTGTTTTCATTTTACCTGAAGAAAATTCTGTTTTGATTTTATCAAGCTAATCCCCTTTTTCCTTACATTTATTAAAGATCTCCAAACTTAAGGATCCCATATTTTCTCAGCTTTCCCTTGTAGAGGTCAGAAACATCAGGAACTCTGTAGGATGAGTGTCCATACCCTCCCTGTGTGCCCAGCTCCCGAAGGGCAGAGGAAAGGCAGCACTTTGTGTAATTACACTGCACCAATAGACTTTTAAGCCTCTAAACCTGAGCCTTTCCATTTTAATTTGATTTTTATCTCAGTGTGGAGCCAGCTGTGGCTGGGAAAGGTTAGGCACAGGACGCTGCACTGCAATGCTGCCCACCTCTCCAAAAACCCACTGCTCTGAGCTTGGTGGGGTCCCCTGGGTAGGAGAAGGTCTGGATGGGGCTAAGGTCCTCCCAGTCATCAGGCAATCACCCTGGAGGCAGGGAGGGGAATGAAACGCATAAGCAACCAACACGGTGGTTGAAAAAGCAAGCTGCCTTTTTCCCCCTCAAATTCGAAAGTGGCCCAATGTGCAGCCTAGCTGCCAGAGGAGCTGCTCCCGGCAGAAAGATGCTCTTGCTTTGCCTCTCCATTCCCTCCTACACCCATCTTCCCATGCACTCTCACCCAGCAGCTTTATTATTTCTCACTCCCAGCTCAGAGGCTTTCAGGTCCACACAAGAGGTGGCTGCACCTCATTTGCCAGCAAATTGCGTATGAAGCTCATGTGAACTAATCCACTTTGGTGAGTCTCCAGCAAAGGGCATAAAACACGGCTATGAATATCCACCAGCGGCTGGAGCTCCCAGCCAAGAGGTGTCAGCAGGAGAGGACCAGCGACAGCCTCAGGAAGAGCGGCGGAAAGCGGCTGGAGCGCTGCGGGTGCCCGCTCCCCGCCGCTGCAGGGCGCGACCGCCCGCACCGCATCATTTCTGCCTAAACTGTGAGGAAAAGCCTTCCGCGACAGAGAATTCCCAGCTGCCAGCGCTGGTGCAGAGCAGCCGGAGGCGCTGGCAGGGAGGCGAGCGGTGCCAGCCCAAAACACCTCCCGGCACGGCTCCGTCTCCCTGCCGAGCGCGGCCGCGGTGCCACGCAGAAGCCCGGCAGGGACAGACGGGGATGCGACCTCCGGACATCCCGAGGATATCGCAGGGCACGGACATCATTCCTGTCAAGGCGTTATCTCCACCTGCCCTGTCATCCCCCCCGGCACAGTGAGGTCGACAAATCCGCTGCCTGGAAAATGTGCTTCCCAAAAGAGTGGAAGTAGTTACCATGGAAATAAAGAAAGGTTCCTCGACCCAACTCCACCAAAATATTTATTTGCCTCCCAGGGTTTCACAGGCTACTTATTAACAACAACAACAACAGCAGCAGCAAAACCAGAGAGACACTGGAGCCGGACTAACAAGTCGGATTTGGGAAGGACTGCCAGGAATTATTGTGTGTCTGCTGGAGGAGTCACTGCTGCACAGGATGAGCCTGTGAATTGCCAGAGGATTTCAGCTTATGTCTTGCATACAAACATGCAGGTACAAAGATGTGCTTTGCTGTTCAAAGGCTCGAGCAGATCTGCTCACAGAAATCCCAGGTTACACCCAGATGCAGTTTGCCTTGGTTCTCGAGTGTCCAGTGCACATCAAGGTAAAACAAATTGCTGCCGAGAGCTGCTGCGTGGGACAGAGCTCTGCTTGTGATCCTAAACACACCTTCAGCTCTGCCCCAGCTGCCAGCACCAGTCCCCTCCTGTCTGGGAAAGGATATGAAGGAATGCTCACAGCTGAGTCCTGGTCAGCTTGGAGCCCAGCAAGGACCACACCAGTGGCTCAAGCTACACCTCCTGAACTAAGCAGGGATACAAAAGTTGTTCATAAACAACCAATTTCTGAAATAAGTAGGAAGCAAGCAAAACAAAGGAAAATGCCCATGACTAGGAAGATGATGGAGGTTGGTTATCCATGAGAGGCACCGGTAAGAGCATCCTGAATGCGCTGAAGCTGCCCCAAGCCCTTAGCTCAGCATCAGCTCCAGCCCTTCTCAAACTGAGTACCCCAGCCCGCCCTGCACTGTGCTTCACATGCTTCTGACACAGCTCAGAACAACTGACAGGTTAAATCACCACTGAAACACCTTAGGCTTAGCAGAGGACAGACAGCATCAGGAACAGCAGCCAGTGACAAACAGCTTCTGACAGATGCTGAGATGCAGAGTCTGCGTGGCACCTGTGTAGCATTGGCAATCCACGTAGGAGCAGTGCAAGGGATGCAGGGATTGCACATAAAGGCCATGTGTTGCACAAAAATTAATTTCACTTTTAAAACTTGTTGCCACTGCAGTCTGTTTTACTGGTCAGAAACATGGACACAGATCAAATCCAGATCACTCAGACCCCTAAATACCCTCAGAGACCTGGTCCATGATACTCAGTTGGAAATGGATTGAATCTGAATGCTTTTACTCATATTGTTGGATCATTTTTGATATTGGACAAAGCCTTCCCTGAGGAAGTAAACACCAGAGGTAATGATCTGGTCCTTACTTCCTGCCTCCTGCCTGCTGCTCTCATGGAAGGCCAGGAGCATGGAGCAGCCTGGGAAGAGGGGATCACCAAATCCCAGCCACCTACAGATGACACCTCAGGAACTTCAGGGAACTTTAAGGGAGTAAATTTCCATCTTGTGTACATTGGTCACCTGGACTTAGTAAAACAGAGTCCTGAATAGAAGGTAATGAATGCAGCTTTTCTTTGAAAAATTACTATATTGGAGAAAAAAATGTGATCAAGAGAGTGTTTTTCACCTTAGTGAGTCCTGTCCAGATGGGAAGAGCAGCTTTGTGCCCTGTACCAACAATACTTGGGGGTGAATCTTGTGTACTCCCAGGTTACCCACACTGCAGGAATTTGGGAGTCAGTCTATCGTTAACATGCATATCAGGGAGTGCCGTGTCTCATCAAAACTGTCTAGGACATATTTTAGCACATCAGAGCTTCCATGTGAAGATGCTTACACAGAAATACACAGATGGGTATCGGTGCAAGATGGAAACACTTCAAAATATATGTGGAGCTCACAGCAAACTTTGCCTTGCTGATCCTTCCCTCCTTGGAAGGGCTTGTAAAAGTCCTTGGGGGAATCTGGATTGTGCTGTGCTTGTGGGAGGGAAAGGGGATACAACTAAAGCATAAAGCCTTCTATGAAGTCTTCTATAAGGAACAGGCTGCTGGTTTTTGCAAAGCGCCGTCCCAAAGCAGAGTCCAGCAGCCTGGCACAGATGGGGTTGCAGCACATTCCAGAGCTGCTCCGTGTATTTCTGGTCTCTTTGCAAAGCCAGCCTGCTCAGCTGCATTTAAAACATGATTATCCCCAGAATCACTGCCTGTAAATCACTCACTGAGAGCTGGACCTGCCCCACACACGCAGCAGCCAGCAGAAAGAGACGTTCACTGACATGAGAGTTGCAAGCAAGAGGAGGTGGGAGAGGGATTCCCTCTTCTCTCCCCTTCCCTCAGCAGTCTCTGCTCTAAAAGCAGCCCATCTTCATCCACCAAAGCCTGAGGGAAACGAGCAGCTGAGCTGTAAACAGAGGTAAATGAATCCTTCAGGGAATCAGGCCAACACCACGAGCTCCAAGGGGCTGGAGAGCAGCCCGAGAGGGTGGCGGATCCCGCTCTCGCTCCAAGCTCACACATGCTCTTATGGCCCCGGAGAAAGTTTAATTTGCTGCAACTGTTTCAACAAAGCCAAAGCCCCGGTAATGCTGTTACACACTGAAATCACTCAGTGGGAAAGAGCACGGAGCAGAAAATGCTGTGGGCACAGAGGAGCCTCTCGGCTTTCATCAGGCACCCAGACCAGCCTTAGCACCTGGACTTTGTAAGGGAGAAGCAAGGAAAGCCTCCAAAAAGGCCCTGAACCACACCAGAGCACTTAAAATATATGGTGTGCCAAAACAGTCTCTTAATATAGTACAGGGAGGCTGAAGGGGTAAGAAAATATGGAGAAACTCCACATAATGTCCTGGAGAGTGTTTAAAGAAAAGAGGTTAGAAACGTAGAATATCCTGAGTTGGAAGAGACCCACAAGGATCCTAAAATCTGACTCCTGGTCCTGCACTGACCCTCCCCAAGAACCACACTATGACCCCAAGAGGGTTATCCAAATGCTGCTGCAGCTCTGGCAGCTTTGTGACTGTGACCACTGCCCTGGGGAGCCTGTTCAACGCCCCACCACCCTTTTCCTGATACCCAACCTAACACTGCCTCCCGTCAATAGAGCGAAGAGCTGATGTTGAGAGTAGGTTTTGGCCAAAGAACGATGTTTGCATGAGGAGAAAGAGTTACTTTTTGTCAGAGTCACATCCTCTGACGCCAGGCTTTGAGCACCCTGCCTGGAGCTCCTCTACACCCACTCTTCATCCCTCTCACCCACACTACAAGCAGAGGCATCCACATATCCACAGGGAAACAGGTTTGGGCTGGAAGTATATCGAGAGCTGCTCTCTTCCCTTCTCCTCCTCCAGCTATGGCCATTCTGCTCAGCCAAACTCCATCCTGCTGATGCTTCCTATCTGGTGCCTGCCTGACCCACAAAAGTGCCCAATTTGTATCTGCTTGGATGATGACTCTCCACTCTCAGTGCCAGGCACTGCCTGGACGCAGAGTTAATTCACACCAGGTTGCTCTGCTGCCCTCTCTGGACACATACATTTATCTGAACCAGTTTAAATCACACTTTCTGCCTTATTCCAGCTAGTGGAATTTCTTACACCAGCCTTGCTGCCAAGATCCCAGTGTAACTCAGCTCCAGCTAAAAGAGTTCATTGGACCAGGACTTCTTGAAGGGGCCAGGGGAACTCCAGTAACTCTGCACCATCCCCACCATCCATCCCTCTCCCTGCAAGACATCCTCAGCCAGGCTGACTCAGCCATACACAGGCCACATGCTGAATCACAGCAGGAGCTGCTGCAAGCTAGAAGTAATTCTGTGGGGATTTTTTGGTTCTCAGGTTGTCATCCTTAAACTGCTCACTTCCCTTTCCCAGGTCACCACAAGGATCCTTGCGCACACACCCCCAACACTGGGGAAAGGACCTGTAAGGGGAGGGAGAGTGTTGCCCACCACCACCCTGCAGACTTCAGAGACCTGCCAGAGCTTCCCCTTAGAGCACTGGCTGTTGGGCTTTGGAGCAGGCTTTGTGCACACCTCACTTGCAGGGTGGTCACAGCCAGCATGGTGTCAACCAGCAGCACCAGAGCCAGCCAGGCAGCCAGTCCTCTCAAAGCCCAGCAGTGTGCCAGGGACGTGTGTCGACACCTATTCTGCACCTTGCTTCTCTTTCAGCTGGCTAAGCTTCTGCCTCAATAGGGAGCAGCTTCAGCCAAGAAAAACAAGCATTACCTTACGTTCCTGGGCTTGTTTGTCATTATCATGATGCTCTGCTCTAGCTGGATGTCCGCATTATGCATCATGCTGCTACTTCCACATAATAAGCTACATGTGTAAATAGGCTCTGCTATTTTGAGTTGAATAGCTAACAAATGAGCAAACAAAAACTCCCCAGCCCACCACACTCCTGTATAACTGATGCAATGGGTGCCTTTATACATCCTGAAGGTGAGGCATCCATCACACTCAGAGCACGAGCAGCTTCTGCATCACTGTCACAATCCAAATACCCTGGAGCTGGCTGCAGCCAGCACAGGCATTCTGGAGGGTCAGGCTGGCACTGCCAGCTCCTCTGTGAGCCCCAGACCTAAAACTGATGCGATACTCCCCCCACATCATCATTATCACAGTTGCTGTGGGTTCAGCTGTGCTGAGTATGTCTCCTCACACCGGGAAGGAAATGTGGGGTGTTGGGAGGGTGTTTGATCCAGGTAGGTGTCCCATGGGACACCCTGGCTCTGGATTAGACCATGGCAAGGCTCACATAATGAGCCCCTATGAACTTCCAAGCCCTCTCCTGCTGCACAGCTTTCCCACTCCATTGAACCCTGCAAATGGTGTTTCCTCCACCACAGCTCTAACTCCTTTTGTATTCCCCTATTTTCTTCCATAGTCTGTATTATTATCTATTGCAAGAAGAGTTATTTAAGAACCTTTGGGCTATAATGGGCTTGGCATTACAGGAAAATAAAGCAGCTCTCCAGGAAACTCGTGCTGATTTCAGCCTTCCCATTTACTCTGTGATGCATCACACTGTGCTCTAATGTCTCACTAATCTGCGGCTCAATCTGCTGTTAAACAGGCTCATGATGCAGAAGCGCTCACTAAGGTTGCTTGATATTCATCTGTTGATTGAATCATTTGCTTCTTGTGATTTGCAAATGCGCCAAAGAGCCAGAAGCCCTTTTTCTTCTAGAAAAGTTAATTGGATCAGCATCCTGTGCTGGCAGGTGGCACCAGCTCCTACCCAAGCTTCCAACGACTCCACCGCAGCACAGAGGCCACCCAGCAGGACGGGGTGCTGGGGTTAAGGACACCACAAGGGACAAATTCCCCAAGAAACCATCCTCTGCAAGAATTAAGCACCCTATTTTTTTGCAGAGGCCCCAAGCAGCCCGTGCAGAGATGCTCCTGCCCTGGAGCGATGCCTCATCCCTTCAACCTCATTGCAGCACAGGTATCCAGCAGTGAGACTGGCCACCCACAAACCTTCTTTCTAGACATTCCCTTCAATGAATTTGCCCCTCCATACTTTCATCTTTCTCATTTTTGAGAGTTAAGCTTCACCAGCAGCCCTTTGGACACATCCCACACAGTTATTCAGTCACAGCTATTCCTTCGTAGCCTGCAAATGAAGGCCCTCCAGCACCACTTGGTTCCAGCTATTTTTTCCAGTGTGCCACAAACCATTTGATATGTTCCTCAATAATTAAGTGGATAGTGCCATTGTTAAAGAAGCCCTGGATGACATTTCTATGAGGTTTCCAAAGAACTGAGGTCCCAAGCGAGGACATATCAGGCACCAGGCCTGCAGGGCTGTGATTATCTGGCTGTAAATAACACCTCGGAATATATGGTTTATTGTGGTGATAACACACATTTTGTAGGTTACATAAATTGGAGCAATCCTGCTGACAGAGGAAAAATAGTGGTGTGTGTGATGGTTTCCTCTGGTTGCTAGGAAATAGAGTTAGTGCTGGGTCCTTACATGCCTCAGTGCACACTCGTGACAGATGATAGATTCAGCACATGTGTGGAGCCCAGCCTGTTAGCAAGCCCTGACTGAGGGGAAGGCAGCAACACAGTGACAGCAAGATCCATTTAACCAAAATATATGCATTTTTCATTAAGAGAACTACATTTGTTTGCCCAAGGCATTTAGGGAAACGTAAGCAAAGAATAAAGTTAGATCTGAAGAGACAGTTGGTCCACGCAGGCAAGCCCAGACCAGCTACACAGATGCACAAGTTGGGCTGTGGTAAGGATTTTAACACCTGTCCAAAGCCCTAGAATAAGCTATGATTTTTCAAAAATGGGCTTTTATATCAATGCAAAGCCAACAGAGCCCAAAGATTCCCCCCTGCCACGGGGCATGGTTGTAAGGTTCCTTCCCTTTCCCCTCTCCTTGGTATGTGGGGCTATATTCTGTTGCATCAAGAAGCTGAGGCTGGTTTCTGCTTCTGCAAATGTTTGCTAAAGCAAATTGCAGTTTGTTCTATTGGTCTCATTCTCCAATTTGCTTGAAATAGCACAGCACTTGGTCAAAGGGCATGGAAAGTGGCCAGAATCTTCTTCTTTGAGTATTTGTATACATAAATGCATATATACCTACACACAGATATGCACATAGACACTGTTAGGTCAGTTATTCTCTCTCCCTCCCTCAAGGCAGGCACAGATTTACCACCCAACCCCCAGGTGCACCTCTAACCTGTTCTTTACTTTGATAAAGCTCAGTTATAAAGGCAATGTTAAACCATGCAGCTTAAAATAAAGCAAGCAATTGGCATGATTACAGCTATGTCCTGTCCACAGACAGGGTATTTCATCCACAGCCAAGGGAGCTGATCTGGCTTCTCGTGTTGTTATTGCTGATATTATAGCGTTGTCCCATCAGGACAGCTCTGTGACCAGCTGCTCTGCAGGCACAGTACTGGCCTTTACTTTTTAGAGTGATTAAATTCTCCTAAGAAATGTTCCTAGAGTGATCCAGTCTCTCTTTACTGCCCTCACCAAAACAAATGGACATCCTCTGCCAAATACAGCAAAGCAATGTCAGGGGAAAATAAACCAGGGTTAGCTTGGTTGCAGATTCCTTACAATTAACAATTTGGCATAGACCAATGGCCTTTTCTTTAGGAGAGTCCTAAGGATTTGCTGGAGTGCAAACATACAGGTGTTTCCAGAATTTTGGGTGCCCTTTGTTGCAAAAGCCCTTGGTTTTGGAGAACTCCCAGAGCAGGCACTGCCCCATGTGCAGGATGCAGCAGCTAAAGGCTGTGTTTGGGTGGGGATGGAGGCAGAGGATGGTTAAATGCTCTCTTCCCCAGCTCCAGAGGGTTTCTGTAGCTCATCCCCAGCCTGAATTGGGCAGGATCTCCTGAGCTCGGTGTTGGACTGACACTGCCAGTGGAACTCAGCCGCAGGCCAGCCTGAGCCATCACAGCTGGGAGGCAGAACCAGAGCCCATTTCTACAGCCTGATAAAAATGTAACTTAATCCCAGCCACACAGAATGCTTCCATAAGCCTTTGAAAGGCCTGCTAATCCTTGCTTTACTTTCAAATCTTGAAATTCTCTTAAAGAATGAAGGAGGGGTTTTGTCTATCGAGTGCCTCTATGCCTAATGAGGCTATTATGGCATATTAGCATGCACAGGAAAACGTTCTCTCCTGACTTTGGCATTGCAGAGCTCAGGGCTTTTGTCTCCCTTAATCCAAGTCCTCCTGCTCTGCTGCTGCCCCCAGCCCTCAGCGCCATGAGTTTGTCCCTGCTTTTGGCAGAGATGGCCATCACTTCACTCCAGCAGCAGGGAAGATCTCCCTAATCCAGCTCCACGTGGTGCTTTTGTTGCTATGCCTTCGGATATCTCTGAAGAGCACACCATGCCTTTTCCTACATGGCTGGAAGACTAAAGAGGTCCCTGAACCTACATATATATCCCGGGGTCTATCATCTGATACAGAAATCTATTTAATTTTTGTTTCAAGCAGAAATCATTCTGTTTGCACGGAAAGGACGCTGGTTTTGTGTATGGACATGCATCAACCCAGCTGCCCTAAACCCTTCAGCAAAGCAAGGTCACATCCTTTAACACAGAGAAAGCAAGAGTCTGGTTCCTGCCCAGCATCAGGAGGACAACACAGATCCACATTTCTGGCCTGCCTCCATTTCCCACAAGAGCCATATGGGAAAGGGAACGTGCTTAAATAGCTGGGGGCTCAAAGCAAGCTTTTGCTCTCAGCTGGAGTGAGACATATCATTTCCCCAGGATGCACTTTTAAAGAAGAAAACCTTTGCCAATGTTATGCTTTATAATGCAATGATTTTCATAACAGCCCAACATGGTTCATCAGCATGCAATCTGGCATGGGTTCAGCATTCCCTTAAACCACCCAAATGGGCTGCAAGAGGTGCAGGAGAGAACAGACACAGGATCTGGTTGGGTTTTCAAGCAATCCTTGCAGCAGCCTCAGTGCAGCTCAGCCCGACGTGCACCTCACTCAGAGAGAAACTCAGATGTGCCTCTGCTGGGTTAATGCTTGGACTCGATGGTCTCAGAGGTTTTTACATCAATCTTACATCCACTTTTACCTCAACCTTACATACACCTTTACAGCCTTAATTGTTCTATGGTCCCCTTCCTGCTTTGGACCAGAACTGAGCAACCTCACCCTTCCCACAGTGCTGTGGGCTGGGGGGTCACCTCCCCAGCAAGCCTGGAACCACCCCGTATCAATGGGATTGGCTTCATTTTCAGCAAGAATCTCTACAGTCTGCACTCATCTCTATTTACAATGACCATGGTTAAAGAACTACCTAAAAATTCAGGTTAGCAGCCTTAATAATTTCACCATTAAGAAGGAAAATGAGAGATGCAGCACAGACTCCCACAGAGACCTGGATCCCCTTGGTGAAGCCCATCTAAGATGCTACCAGACCTTCTCAGAAGAAGCAGGGAGGTGTCGTCCCACCAACATCTTCTCCTGGCAAAGCCAGTTTGGGATGTTCCTGTGCACTGAAGGCAGACACAAATTTTCTCATCTTTTTCAAGAATTCAGCCCATTCCAGTGATGTGCGAGGTTTGCAGGCTCTAGTTGGGCTGAGAAGATGTGGGGCAGGGTGAGGGAGCAGAGTCCCTGGAGCAATCAATGCCTCCTGCTGCAATTCCTGGAGCCCTGCTCCCGGGGAAGCCGCTGGCACCGCAGCCCCTGCACACTCACCCCACCCTCCACCGCCCCTGCTTTTGGACTGGGAGGGCGTTTTGGGAGGCAGGAGAGGGAAACCAGCAGCAGGGATTCCTGGAATCAAATCCTTGCTCCTTGACATAGCACAGGATTATTTTGAAGCCAGGTGAGGTCTGCAGCTCAGCTGGATTTCATGGCAGCAAGGGAGGGTGAGGTGGAACCAGCACCTGAGGTATAAACTCCTGGGAGAAGCATCCTCAGGAGCAAGGCTGAGGGGAGTTGGAGCAAAATCCCAACATTCTAACCCCCATCCTTGGCTTTACTAGAGCTGGAACGTGCTATCCAGCACAGCTTGGCACAAAGCCCTGCAAAGGCTTGAGCAACTGGGAGACAACATTCCCTGAGGGAACGAGGAGCTTTAACTTTTGTAGCACAGCAAGCATGCAAGCCCAGGATCTCGAGGGAATAAGAAAGATATGTCATTTCATCACTGTTCTTGGAACAGAGACAAAAAAACCAAAGGAAAACAAAACAGAGCACCCCCTGGGATCCATAAAGAGGAAACTAAAAATATGATAAATAGGCTGGATCATTATTTTCTGAAGATGACATATTGCAGCTCATGTTATATATCTGGGTTCCTATTGTCACTAAGGATAAAAATTTTGGCACGAAGTAAGTCAAAGAGAAAAATTTAATTTCTGCCATTCCACAAACTAATAAGTACTGATAAAGAGCCATCCACTAAAAATGTAAGCAGAAATTCCAGTTCTGTAGGACAAGAGAGGAAGGGGACACCACCAGCTCTCCTGGCCAACAGCAGGCAAAGGGTTAAGCAAAGATGTAATTCATCAAGTTAGCTTGAACGTTAGGAGAAGCTAAGAGAATTACAAGATCAGAAAATAACTGCGAAGTGTGTAAAGATAATCATAAATCTGAGGGAAATAATACAGGCTAACCAATGCTCAGGAGATTATGCTAAAATACCTTCAGGTTTTATAATCAGGCAGGAAGAGTGGCTGGGTGCCCACTGCAGCATCTCCTGCAGAGGGGGACACTGGGGCCTGCATTGGGATTTACCCATGGCAAGCACTCCCAGAGGAATCTGCAGATAAAGCTGAAGAGTGGAAAGCTGAGTAATATTAAAAATAAATTCGGAGGAGGCAGAAAGCTGGGATCCTTCATGCAGTTTTAAAGGCACAACAGTGTAACAAGAGCAGCAGCCAACAGAGATGGGAAACCCCTCTTTTAGAGTTGCTTGGCACCAGGCGTGAAATCTTCAATTTTAGATGTTGGGGAGGAACCTATACATTAGCACATTGTGACAAGATTCCACTACCCTGCTGGCTTTCCAGAAAATAGGGGTCAGGGAGCCAGCCTGTACTCAGAGCTGGGGAATTTTTCCTCATTTTCTTCCTGACTCTGCTAAGTCATCTTGTAGCAAAGTCTCTCTTGGTATAACTGCTGCTCTTTTAACTCTTGAAACCCTGAAATTTGGGAAGGTTATGAATTTGTGAGATTTTTTTAGTCATTAAGGTTTAAAGGATTTTACTGCTCCTCCACATCACTCAAGGGGAAGCAAGTGGACGGGGGCAGAGCTGGCAGGATACCCAGGGGCAGCTGGCCAGCTCCTTCTCATCCTGCCCCAGATTTCACATGGGCTCTCAAGAGATCTGCTGAACATCCAGGAACATGTAACCTCTCAAAACCTGAGATTTTAGCATCACTGAATGGTAAAATAGTCTGAGGGGTTTGGTTTACATCAAGCAGAGGTTGGAGTGCACAGGTTTGGTGCTGCATGCAGGTAGTGCACTATGAAAAAACCTCTTCAGAGTGGTTTGGTGTTTTTCCTAGTTCAAACAGCTCTGAGCACATGATGCCCTAGCAGAACCACTGGCCAGCTGTGGTAGGAGCAGTTGGATTTGCAGCTCAAAGGTGGCTGTGCACCACACAGGGCTGCAGCTGCCCTGGGCTTCCAGACACCTCCCTGGACAGCACAAATGCACCCTGAGGCACAACCTGCACACGAGCACAGCCAGGTAACCAAACCACTGGGACAGAGGAACCTCAGGTGAGCATTTCTGCCATCACCAAACACCTCTCAGGTCTGTCCACATGTGTGTACAGACACACAGCAAGTCCAGGAGATGCCAACACCATGTGCTCAGCTGCTTACCCAGATGAGAAGGAATAAACCTGTAGAACCCCCTTTTTCTCTCTGATCTGGTGGCTTTGAAACCTTGCTTTGCCTCACCATGCATTTCTGGAAGACACTTGGCTAAATACCGACAAAATCTCTTTCTTTGGTTTCCTCAGACACCACCAGGTGCCTCCCATGGGAGATGGGGATGCACAGAACACATTCTCCTCATGTTCCCTCCACAGGACTCAAACCACATGTTTTGGATGAGGAAAAAAAAACCCATTTGAGGGTGGGATTTCCTATGGAGACCTTTGGATGCCAAACCAGGACACCCTCGTGGGTCTCCATAGGAAATCCCATCCTCAAATGTTTTTTTCCTCACACGTGGCTTGAATCCTGCGGTGGGAACATGAGGGAAATCACAGTCCCACTGCATGCTCAGTCCATCCTGGACATGCTGCACACCCTTGTGTGCATATTTAGGAAAATATTCCTGAGTTACAAAATGCCTTGTACCTACAACTTTGGGCAGGAATGGAGTACCATCAAACACAGGATAACCCTCAAAGTAAAAGTTTTCAGCACAGTTTAGTGGAAAAGAACAACGGGGAAGAAAAAGAGATAACCAACTTCTTAAAGTAGCTCTTGTTTTCAGCTTTTTCCTCCTGCATATTTGAATCAGCCCCTATTCACCCCAGAACCCTGGATTTTAGGAAGACACATGTACCACACCAGAACCCTAGCAGACTCCAGTCAAATTCAATCTGTTGAGTCTTAAAAAAACAAAAAATCGCCGACAAAAATAATCTAACCCAAGACCAACTCAAGTAAGGCCCTTGTATTGAATCTAATACCTGGATAAACCCCTATGGAACTCCAAGGGAATAAAAAGGCAGAGCAAGATGTGTATAATTCACTTCATAGCAAAAACACCGCCACTATTCACACTGCACAGTCTTTCAGATAATAAATACTGATCCGTCCTTCATAGAAAAAACATGGACCTGCATTTCCACAGGGGTTCCTTTCCAATACTATGGCCCCATCCTGTCTTGGAATATTTTGTTTTCCTAATTGTACCCATAAAATAAGGATTTGCTCCCTACATAATTAATTGATAGATGTCTACTTCTGGATGATGATCTCACCTTGTTTATGTAGGAAAATTTCCAGAGGCTTCCAAAGACTTACACAAAAAGGTACCCACCTCCCCCAAATTACTCCCAGACTTCTCCGGTCTGAGCGTATTTATTTGTAATAATGATTGTGGCTTTATGTGAGCAGATGGGCAGCCCCTGAGAGGATGATTTGTTTCCCTTCTTTCCTTACTTCATGACGTATTTTATGATTTCAGCAGGTCAGTGGCTGCCATGTGTTTCTTTCTAATCTGTGAGCGCTTTTCGTTTGCCTCATTCTTGGCAGCCGTCGTATTTACCAAAGAGATCAGACATGGACAGATGATGGCAGAGATCCAGGCTCCTTGAGAGTTCAGCACTTGGATGTTGGCAGCAAATAAAGATATATGGATTGCTGTTGTTGGTTCAAACTTACAGGGGCTTTTTCCCTCATTATATTTCAGTTTATACATGCATGTATTTATATAGATAGATGTGTGTGTGTGTGTGTGTGTGTGTGTGCGCTTGCACACATGTGTTTTTAAATTCTCTCTGCAATACCTTGGACCAGATAGAATACAGATGAGCTGTTATACAAAGAACAAAAGATTGCTACCCACTCCTTTTTTTCTTTTCTCCTCTTCCTTTTTTCCCCCCTCGTTTTTTTTTATAGGCCTGGGTTGTTATAAATCCTCCATGCCCATTAACCTCTGAACCTCACTGATGATATCTCTTCCGAGCTAAATTGCCTGTATTTCCAGACATTTGTTTGTTCACTTAGAGCTCTATTGGCAGAGGGAGGGGGAGGACAGCCCATCCCTGAATAGGTCTCATGGATTATAAATGAAAACTCTTTCTGTCTTTGTAAGATGATGCTTTGAGACCAGTAGCAAATGGACAGCTTGAGTTTACAAGCCCACAGGCGGAAGTCAACAGCAGAAAGTTAATCACAACAATAATACAAATACCCCAGCAGCACAGTGGGAGCAATGCATCCATCCCTGTAGGTGTGTCCTAGCCAGAAAAACCTCCTCTGACCTGCTGCCACTGTGCCCCTGCCGCAGCAGCGAGGGGCTGAGAGGGGCTGGGACACGGCCCTGCAGTGCCAAGGAAGGCAGCAGAGTCCCTGGAGCAGAGCAGAATGAGAATATGCTCTGTCTCAGGGGCACAGACAGAGGCAGGGTTGTGGAACTTCTGTTCCCATTATTGCCCAGAAATGAGAAACTTGTTCATCTTACAGGCTCTGTCCTCTGGACAGCTTAGCACAGAGTTCAGCCACCAAACTGCCAGAGGTGAAGCCCTGTGGCTCTCAGTAGCTCCCAACAGCCTCCAGCAGGACCTACCATGCAGTTTCTTAGCAAACACGGCCTTAGCACATCCAGGAGGCCTAGCAGCTCATTGGAAACATGCTGAACAGCATTTCCAGTATCCTGACTTTAAAATAAAACCTTGGAAGCAGCAAGTGTGCTGGCATTCCCAACGCAGATCTCCTGCCTTCGTTACTGTTATATATATTTAAACTTTTAGTTCCAAAATAACATTTTACTTCCATACATCATTACATTCATTTAAGCATGGCTTCCATCTGATCTGTTCTAGAGCCAATTCCTCAGTCTTTCCTGCTCACCATGGGTGTGGGCCTCTGAATGCTGTGGGTACAGGGAACAGGACTGTTTTCCCAGATCCTCTGGCAAGTTACACCCCTCTTCTCCCCCTTTATATCGAGGGCATCCTCCACCAGCCACTGCTGACTTTTGGAGACTATCCCCAGGTTTCTGATCCTATCTCCTGGTTCATTCTGTTCCCTGGGAGCAGGTCTGGACAAGCCTTCCAGATGGGATACTCATGGGTAATCTGGGGGCTTTTCTGCCTGGGCTTTGTCACACCCTGCTGTGACCCATAGCAGAGGCTTCCCAGGTAATTTCCATGCCCTGGTTATAGTTCCTGCGTCCCTCCTCCTCTGGAGCAGGCAGTGGGCCAGAGCCCAGAGCTGCAATGAAAAGTGTGGGTTATGTGCCCTCCATAAATGCATGTAGAACCTGCTGCCCCACACAGCTGCAGCAGCAGCAGGGACAAACATCCTTCCAGAACGGAATTCAACCATCTGGGGTGGGGTTTTACATAGCAGAGGACAGGAAGCTCCAACAATCCATGGTTTCCCAGATCATTCATGATGTTCCTGCTTTCTCAGTACCAACTCCTGATTTCCATGGCAACCCTCACATGCTTTGGTACGTGGTACTTTTTGCTTATGTGGAGCACTGTTCTTTCTTGCTGGGATGACCAAGTTCCCCAGTGAGCCAACAGAAAGTTCCCAGTACAAACACTTCACCCTTTCCATCCTCCTGTGCTGGATGTGCATCTGCACATTTCCCTCTGCCTTGGACAGGATGGGATCACCAGGATTTACCCCACTGTCTGCTCCCCATCCAAGAGCTCATTTAAACTTGGCCGTGGTTTCTATTTTAATCCCGCACAGACATTTTTAGAAACACTTACTAAACCATTAACACATTTATATGAAAGGGAAGTTGGTGATTAGCATTTCCCCTCCTCCCCACACCCCATCCTTTCTTTTTGTGTCAATTTTTTGGCTCAGGGGCTGCAGCAGAACGTGGTTACAGCCATGCATACAACTCCAGCGGGTGTGAATTCCTTCATGGAAAACTAAACTTGAGTTACCTCTACCTTGTTTTGCTCTTCCTCCAATTTTATTCACACTGTTCCACCAACACTGCCTGTAATATGATGAACATCATGAGCTTTACCCAAAGCTCAGACACCAATGTGGGAACTTCACCTGGATTCAGTGTGGGTTTTTTAACAGCCTGTGTTAATGGCTCGTTAAGACAGTTGATTTGCCTGGTCTGGCCCGGATGTGTCTCCTTTCTACACCTTTTGAGATGTTTTCATAAGCAAGAATGACTTCCAATCGAAAGCAGCAGCAATTAGTGCATTTATTTATTTTACTGTAATTCACACCACAGCACTGGCAGTCTCTGATGGCCGAGGTGCAGAATAAATAACCAAAGTCCACTTGAGCTCTGTTAAATTTCTCCCATATGATGGGTCAGAGGAAAATCAAGGCTGCTGATGGATCTCTGGCCACACGAGATTCTGTGTGCAAAGATGTAACCAACAGGACTGCAAATTAGCACAGAGGAGAGGGCTGGAGTGGTGCTAGGGAAGCGCAGCTCAGAGCTAGGGAGGAGACCCAGCCACAGAGAGCTGCAGCAGAACCTTTTTCTGGTTGAAAAGACCTACTGACTTATTTTTCAGCTCCAAGGGGTTTTTTTTCCCTGCACTGAAGTCTCATTTGACACCTCCTAGCTTTCATCAAGGAGCTGCATTCACCATGGAGAGGGTATCCATGGCCAAGGAGTCACAGCATGAGTCAGGTGCTGGATCAGATAATTGCAGAGGAGGGCATGACTGCAGCTCTGCCCAGAACAAGAGCCCCAGTGCTTCTTTGGGTAAAGATGAATCTGAATATGTTCCACATCTGGCCAAGGATACCAAATGTATCACCTGTGAACTTGGAATAATGAAGTTATGTTGCTCCCAGGTCGAGTTTGACTTTCTTTTGATTTTGTGGGCATGTAGAAGTTTCCCAGCAGAGGTTCAGGCAGGCCATTGGGGACTGGATTCCCCACAAGAGTGTTGTGTCACTTAGCTGCCTTTCATGGTTTCAGGTTCCCCCAGGTCCTGCTGGACATGGGGCTGGGACAGGCTCAGACCCCTGTCTCCATTGCAAAAGCCTGGCTTTTCTTGGGCTTCTGTCTACAAATGAAACATCTGATATGACAGTATCTACCTACACCTCTTGATATTAGCACTTGCCTGAGATGTCACTACACTCTGCTATTTTCAGGAGAGACACATTGCACTCAAAAGTATCACAGATGTTCATGCAAGACAAAAACCATAACTCGGACATGAAAGATTCATCCTCATAGTCTCTTACAGTTCTGAGACATCTTTGCTGCATCCAGTTTTCCCCCTGAGTCTGATGTATATTAACAGGAGAGTGGGAAGAGGTGTTTCCATATAAAACCTCTTCTCCCTATAAAGCTTCTTCTATTTCATCTGTTTTCTTCAGGGAAGAATCTAATCATTGCTGAGACAGCAGAGCCATCAGAATGGAGCAGGGAGCAAGTTACCATTCTCCTTATGGGTCTGCACACGGCAGCAGGGCAAACCAATACATAGACTAAAAACTCGAGGCCTTTCCCTTAACTTACAGTGGCTACAAGAACTACTAAAAGCCAAGTCATTTTGTAAAAAGCAGATTTCAACATCTGCCACTTGCTCCTGGCACTGGAGGGCCTGGACTCCCACCTGAATCTTTTGAAAAGCTATTCCCATGCTGTTATACCTTCCCCAAGATCTGTTCCTTGACACTGGCTAAAATTTCACATGTGCCAACAATCCTCAGAGCTGCACAGGCAAGGCAGGACCGTTCCAGAAGCTGAACTCCAAGGAAGAGGTATAAAGCTAAGGGCCACACAAGAATCTGTAGTTTCTTCAGGCTTGAGGGGTTGAAAGTTGGGTCAGCTGATGTCAGCTGGAGATCACCTCTGTTCAGATGAGAGTAAGCAAATCAGCCAGCAAGAGCTGCTGCAGCCACAGCCAGCAGAACCTTGTCATAACACATTTCCTAGGCAGAGAGGAGCCAGGTTTGCACCAGTGCTCAGACAAAGAAATGTGGGACATGGGTCTGTGTGGCCTCCACGCACATGTGAGGCCCCAGATCATGGGAAGAAACCTCATGAGCTGCAGAACAAAGAGAGAGGTTGGATTTTGGAGATGGAAGCCCTCCTGTTACCACCAGCTCCAGGTGGTCACCACATGAGCGAGGGAAACCGCGCCTGCGAGCGGAGCGATGACAGGTTCGCAGCCATGAGCGATTTTCTCCAAGATGCACTTAGGCATCTGCTCTAGATTAACATTGTTTTACTTAAAAATGAGCATTTGGGAGATATTTAAGCAGGTAAATGGCTGCACCCAAGCATAAGGAAGAGGCACTGGAGAGCAGATGTGGGGACACTTGACAAGCTGGATGAAGTCAGTGCCATCAGCAGGATAAACACCAGAGCACCTCGTGGGCTGTGTCAGGGGACACAAAGAGCAGCAGTGGCCCAGGTCAGCAGCACAGGATACAATCACAGCAATAAAATGCTGAGTAGTGAGAATTTTTAAGAACTGCAATAAAAAGGCTGAAAGTTGTTGGTCTGCTTCAGCTAGAAACTGTGAACCCCAGGCTTTATCACTTGGAAAGAAGAGTCCCTTGTTTTTATGGCAGGATAACAATGCACGTGACTTGTTCTCTGTAGTTAAGAGACATTTGCCAGCTCGGCCTGGCTGGGAAGGGATCATGAGCCAATGTACTCAGCCCTTGCTTCCCTCAGTCTTCTGCAATATCTGAGTTTATTTTTAAAGCCCTGTTTAAAAAGCCCAAATTAACAACCACAGCATTCAATTTCAGATAATACCCAAATATGACCAATAACTGTGCAGATGAATGAACCGGACTCAGGTAGAAGAGAGGACAGCTTCAAAGGCTGAGTGGTAGACACATGCAAACACCTAATAAATATGACAAAAAAACCATTAAACCAAGAGGAGCAGACTTGACCTTGAGGCTGAGGAAGCAGGAGGAAGCCACTCATGTTGCTGAGGCAAAGGTGATGTCAAAGCAGGAGGGGAGCTCCTTGAGGGCCAGCACTGAGCAGTGACAGAGGCAGGGCAGCAGCAGAGCTTGTCCTCAAAGCCCAGAGCAGGTTTTTTCCTCCGGAGTGCCCAGTCAGAAGCCATTACTTCTGTCAGCCAGCCTTGTGCAAACAACTAAAGCCCCAACTTTTTGTCCAAGTCAGAACTTCAGCCTGGTGAACTCAGCACAAGGGGATGGGTGTGGGCCCACAGAAAGTCTCACAGAATGGTTTGGGTAGGAAAGGCCCTTAAAGATCACCTTGTTCCAATATCCCAGTCATGGGCAGGGACAACTTTCACCAGACCAGGCTGCTCAGAGTCCCTTCAGTTTTCATCACCAACTCCCCCCCAGCAGTAACAGCCCCTAAATGTCCCCTGTAAAACCCAGCTCTGCAAGCACACATAGAGGCAGTAACTGCAGTAAGCAGCTCCTGCATAGTCCCCTACTGCCAGTTTTCTAATTGCCCTATCCTGAACCACAGGACATGGATGACAATCCCAGCTTGCTCTTTCCAGAGGCCAGGGATTTCACATACATGTCCTAGTTCAGGCTTTCCTCTCATTTCTTTAAGATAGTTAATGCCTCCTATGCTTGGATTCCAGGATTTTAATGGGTTTAGCTCTTTTTCCCACTTTCCTGCTCTGCATCTAATACTTCAGCCCATAAATCTTTGGAAACACACAGCACAAAAACAGATAAGGAAAGCTATAGAGCCATAAAATATGCTGGAAAGAACCAACATAAAATCCACCCAATACAAGGTTTATAACCAAGGGAAGAAGAGGGAAAGAAAGCCAGACTGAACATTGCTGTCAGTTTAAGTAAGTTGCAGAAAAGGTGCCATATGATAGCTTAATTAAGCCACAATAGATCTTAATCAATAATGATCACTCTGCTGATGGAAGAGTTTCAGAAGAGCAGATGAAAACAGGACAAGCCAAGTTTGGGATATTTTCTGCAAATATGGCGCTGTACTAATAGCTGAGATTCCCCCCTCCACAACTCCCACATCCCTGTACGCCTCTCCTCTACCAGGGATGAACTTTTAGAAGGGGTCTGATGGACCCATCTCCTTTGCGGGGTATGTAAATGCCCATCCCATTAACCATCCCCTGGTACAGCGAGGATGCAAAACCCCACATCGCCCTCAGCATCTGTGCAATGATGACACAATTAACATGAATAACTATTCCACTCCATAGATTTAGTCCTTTTCCTCTGGGTAATTAAGATCTTCCTTCCCCTCCCCAACATTCATTTCAAATCCTCAAGGGTAATATGCAGTCAGCTGATTTCACATTTATCTCTGTTCTATTTGTTTGACACATTTCAAGCAAGCTCCACAAAGCCAAAACCTCCTGCTCGTTAATAACATTCACATCACCTCCTTCTTAGCTTCTTTAACATGCTGCTTTTATTTGGTCTAATTGCAACTCTCAGCATGATTAATCACAACATTTTTGTGGGGAGCTGGGGAATTTGATATCCCTGTCCTCATATGGATCTGATCACAGTCATGCTGAGAGTCCAGGCACACTTCCTGCAGTCTTAATGTAAAAGCTGAGTGTCAAACAACCTTCCTTGGCCACTACACACTCATTACCAGTGCTGCCATATTCACCCAGGTCCCAAACGTGGATAAAAGGTTGAAGGTGGATAAGGTTATCCTATCCTGGGAAATAAAGTTTTCATCTTACAAAAGTCTCCCTGCAGGTAGGCTCCCTTCTCATTTAAACCTCCAGACCTTCACCATTTACCAGACAGAATCATAGAATCATTTAGGTTGGAAAAGACCTTTAAGACTATCAAGTCCAACAGTAAAAAGCAGGGAAGTTGGAAGTTTAAAGAATTAAAATTACACCCAGGGAGACCCTCAGTTCAAGGGGCCAAGTCTCTCTGGAGAAAGACTGCAGAGGTGGTAGAAGGCACGATGGAGAACAAGCTCAGAATTCATCTGAGTTAATTTTTCTTACATTCAGAAAGACAATCACTCCCAAAACTGCTCAGTCAAACCTAAGTTTGATTCTTGAAACAGTTACAGCTTTGGAAAGTATTTATTTATTTATTTATTCATTTATTCATTTATTCATTTTTTGCTGATGAAAAGTTTTAAGTCAGCAATCTTGGAATATTGTCCTTTTCCTACAGAATTCGGTGGCGAAGCTCCCATGGATTTCAAAGAAACATGAAGAGCATTGGTGTACATTTCTGAAGCATCATCCGGAGGTCACACGTTAATATTTGATGGTGACACAATCTTGCCTCCCGCTGGCAGGGGCAGCAGAACTGTGGTTTGCTTCTCCACTAGAAGCGCAGTATTTCCCAATTAACCAGTGATGTAGTGTCTCACCGGCTTTCCACCTTACAAATCCCTCTTCCTGCTCCAAAATCGGCTGGGGAAATGCCCAGGCTGCTTCTCAGGAGTGAATTTTTCTTCCCCCTTTCCTCCCACAAAGGCAGACTGTCAGACCAGATGAAAATCACACGGACACCAGCAGCCTCTCCTACCCGCTGCTCTCCCAGGCTGCATATTCTCCACATCATTTGCTTTGTAAAGCCCTTTAATTAATCGGCAAAGGCCCACTGATTATCACCTACTCAGAAAACACCATTTGAAAGCCGGGAATTAACTGCAGGCTCCAACTCTAACCCAGAGCTTCATCTTTTTCCCGATGATCTCCTACAAGTGCTATTCCCCTTTCGGTGCTAGACCAGATGTTATCACTCGGATGCTGAAAGGCTGAGAAAGCCAAGAGCTAAACACGGGATTGAGGACGGTGTGTGAAGGGGGAAAGGGCCTTTTGAAAAGAGGCAGAAGATAAAGCAGGTCGTGTTCCCTGTATCACACACGTGGAGGGGTTCTGGGGCTACACGGGATTTCAGGGGTAGGGAGCTGTGAACTTCCCATGGATGGAGCTCCCACGCTCCATAAAACACCCCTGCTCCAGCCAGCAATCACTGACAGGGTGAAACCTGCCCGACCACACCAGCAGAAGGTGCTAAGTGTGTGATAACAGGATGTGATGCTCCTTAAACCCTCCGCCTAAAATCTCTGGTTGTTTACTGAGCACTTTTCACACATGCACATCTGCAAGTGTCTGTAGCCCTGACAACGGGCTGCACACAAAACGGTGTTTCTGGGTGTAAGGTATTCACCCAGCGAAGGCCTCCCAAAAGAAAATGGGAATACAGGCTCCGAAAAGCCCCCCTAGAGCACAGGGCAGCCCTGCCAAAACCAACACCTCACAATTTCTCACTTTTCTCAGCTTGTCTCTGTGCCGATGCCTTTTCCAGATGCCCAGACCCAAAACTCCTCCCCACCCCCACTGGTGCTTTAGCTGTGGCAAACAGCCGTGGAAAAGCACTGCTGCTCTGGAATCACAGTGGTTCATTCGTGTTTGAGTTCTTTAAGGAAAAAAAGACTTTATTCCTCCAAATATTTTCAAAACCCCATCTAAGTCACCATTAGCATTCTAAAATACTGTTAAATTGCTTTTGCACAGGTACACGCTGTAGTGCTCTGGGACCATTACTGGGAGAAATGAAAGCTTTATGGATTCTGTCCCACTTTACCAAAATAAATTCAAACTATCTACAAATATCTCCAACATTATCTGACCATGATGAATAAAGGGATCTGTAATTGCAATTTATTATCCAACCATACTCTTCCTCCAAGCTGCCCAGGGACAGCAGGAGCCAGGAATCTTCTGTTGATGCAGGTGATCCAAAGGAATTAATGGAAGTTTTTGCATTCACACAGAGCACTGCAGGTCCAGGTCGGTGTCTGCACAAGCTTGTCTCACCATCCCCATCACTCATGGCAAAAAACACACTCAGAGCAGAGGGAGAGAATCAGCCAAGGCTGGGAGTTTTTTCCCTGCTGTAACATTACACTACGCGCAGTCAGAAAATCTATCAAAGTGCCTGCCGACCCTGCTTCAGCTTTTAATGTGCTTAATACAAACTTGTGAGGAGTCTCTGCAGTTCAGACACAGCTAACTCGAGAGCACAGCGTGAGTGTTACACACAGACAGCTTTGGATCTCAGCAGTAGGCACGGACCAGTGCAGGGCCCAGCTGCCAGGCAAGTCCCTTGTCTGCCACCTCCCCAAAGGGTTCTGTCCCCAAAGGCTCCTCTGGCCCCAGAGGAGGGCACACACTTGTAGGTGCACAGCATGCCCTTGCTCCTGGCACATACCACACACCCCTTTCTGCTGATTTTTTCCCCTCTAATTACTCAGTCAGGCTCATTCTCAGGTGAGTCGTGCCTGGAGAACACAAAGCTGGCAGCAGAAGGGACAGCCCTTACAGCTCAGTGATGGCAGATCTGGCACCAGGTGCTTTGCACTGCATGCTGCTGTTCAAACAACGTAAACACATCCTAAGGAGACACCAGGAACCATCCTTCTCTGGATTAACACCAGGGCCAGAACAGATACAGACCACTGAGAGTTTTTCCTCATGGAAATGCACAGACCACACACCAAATTTAGCCTTCTTCAGCTCAGCCTGAACAGAACCCAAACAAAACACCCAACGCCTCCTTCCTCAGCAGCAGCAACCAACCCACAGGGTTTCTGGCAGATTTGGGACAAGGAAGGCCATGAGCAGCATCTGTGTTTCTCACTGATGGAGATGTGCACCGTGCCCTGGGTGACACCAGCAGCAGGTGAAGTCGCTTGTGAGAGGAAAGGGGAGCAGAGAGGGCGAGCAGAGTACGTGTGACCTCTGAGCGTCGCCGCGGTGGAAACGGGCTGCTGTCACCTGTCCCAGCACACACCAGGCTTTCTTGGGGTTTTGTGAAGTACAGGCTGTGTTGGCAACCAGCAGGAAGATGAGAAGATACGCTCGCAATAAAAGGAAGGCTTAAGCCAAACCTCTCCAGTTTTTCTGCACACGTCAGAATTTAACCAAGCAGCAAAACCACCGGCTCTTTTACACCGGCGTTGCCCAGCGTTTTAACTGGAGTCCCGCCGGAGCTGGTATTGTTTGCTCCATCCTGGCACTCGTTCAGACCGTCCATTCACCGTGACTCACCTCCAGCCTCTTCTCTTCCTGCCGAGTTCAAAGGAAGTTGCATCTTCCCAGCGATTAGCGCATCAGGCAGTCCTTTCTGTGCAGCTCCTTCTCTTATCAGCAGCCCATTTCCTAAATACAAGAAAGGGGGAGGGGGAGGAAGGAAAAAAACCCGTCTGCAAACTACAATCTGGTTGTTCTCCGTTGTCCTTAAAATATTAACTCGACGATGACATACTGGAGTGCTTGCTGCGTGAAACCTGCTGTGACTGGGGATAACCGGGACATTACAGAGGGCTATGAATCAACTCAACTGCAGAGGCTTCAAGTCTTTTTGCTAGGCAGAAGTGAAATATGCTCCCTTACAACCAAGTGACCATTTCCGTATTTTTTCCAGTTATCTCCAGAACATTTATTAGATTAGGGGGTTTTATTTATGGACTCTGAAACGGTACTGTTTCCCAGTGAAGCGTTTGTTATCTGTTTAATGTTCCTTTTGTTCTTCTGGACATTTGCATTTATTTATTGTGATTCATTGCTGCACAGGTACCAGGCTCCAAGTACCTACAGTTTTAAATACATTCACAACACACACATCTTTGCCATTTAAAATACCTTTCCTCTAACAGCCACTCTAGAGCCAGAATATCTCCATTCCCAGATGAAACTTGAGATCCTAGGATCAAAACTGCTTCCACGTGACAGGTAACAGTAACCTTCCAAAAGCACTTGTGCAACCCTATGCAAGTTACTTCATAGTTTGGCACATTTATGGGAAAGCCAGAGCTTATTACAACTGATTTACTCAATATAAGGCTCCATAAATAGGGCTTGTTTCTGCAATGCCTGGTAGATATATAAATACATATATATGCAAATACTTGGGATGTTTTTTATCCCCAAATAGGCCCAGCCCATCCAAAGTTGGCCTTGTTAGCGGGGATATTTCACCTGTTCCTCCAGCCATTGTCAAGGTTAAAAATTTGGCTCTGTGCCTCCAAGTGATTTGAATTTAGGACTGAAAGCAGATTTATTTTTTGCCTGTAGCCAAGCCCCCAAATCCAGATTCAAGTTTTCCATGAACTGATTTGTTTAACACTGGTGCAAAGCAAAGCCCAGGCTGGAGGCTGGGGATCAGAAGCATCCGCAGGAGCAGGGCCTGAGCAAACAGAGAGCCCACTGTGCTCCTGCCAGAAACAAAAACGAGCGTGGAGCAAGCTGCCAAAGGAAACCAGGCATGAAGAGTGTCTCCACCCCAAAATAGCAGATTTCAGCTGATGCTGGACTCAAATGAGTGTGTAATGTAACTCTGAGCATTGGTCACCAACCCTACAGTGCTCAGCAGCTTTCCTTGGAACAGATGTGCTGGGTGTATGTGTGCTCCTATATTCAGAGTTCCTTTGGTGCCAAAGGTGCCACTTCTTATAATGTATATATTACATTTCATAGATATTTTTCAGGCCTCTTTCAATTAGAAAAAATATGGAACCAAATAATACCCGAGTAAAGGCAACATTTACTACATGGCATTTGTGTGCTTTCATAGAATTTGGGTATAAACTTTGGACACCCTCGAAATCAAAGTTCTTTTAATTAATTAATGCAAGTTGATTTGGAGCAGCCTTGTAAAACAGCTGGAAATTCAATATATCAGGGTTCTTTGGAAGAGATTTATTTTATTCCTGACGTGACTACCTGTGGCTCAACAGATGCTGATTTTTGAAGAACAAGCAGGAAAAGGAAGGCTCAGGAAGAGTACTTCCCCCTCACCCCAGATTCCAACAGCAGGGGAAAGACAACACAAGGATTTCCAGGAAACTGGGGTGTGCTGGGGGCTGCTGCTCACCCCCCACAAGCAGGAAGGGCGTCTGAGACAGGCTCAGGGATGCAGGAGGGCTCCCTGCGGGGTGAGCCAGGAAAGGGACATGCCAAGAAAGCTCACAGAGCAGTGACAACGGGAGATAAAACTGCAGCAGTAGCCTCTGCCTTATGCTAACATCTCGCAGGCATATTATCTACCAAGAATTCCACCTGGAAAACCACAAATAAAGTAAGACAGGCTATTCCCCAGCGGGGGAATCAGAGCTCGCCAGTGAAGGGTGCGTCCCTGCCCCTTGCAGGCTGCAAGTACAGGCAGGAGCTGCTCACTGGAAGGTTTCACGCTAGCACCGTGCTGGTCTCTGAAGGAAAAGCCGCGGTTGCTCTAATTTCTGTGTTCATGGCACCGAGGGGCTGCTGCCCTGACATCAGCCAGGAGCTCGGGACACTGAGGGAACAGGACACTGCAGCAGAGCCACATTAAACCTTAGCCCTTGGTAGCAGCCATCCCACTTCACAGACAGGACATATCTGCTTTTCAGGCTCTCTCAAAGAGCTTTTCCTATCTCCAGCAGCACACCAGGCACACAGCTGGGCACCTACTAAAAACAAACCCACCCTCAGCTGCGATGATACCAGCTCTGCCTTTGTTGACTCTAAAATTCTGCTTTTGAAGACAGCAAGGGAGGAAAACAAGAAGATGCAATCCTGGCTGCCACTCTACAATTATCCTTTTTTTCCCCTGGCTTATCTCATTTCACATATGTAAAAAACCACAGGCAAGACATCTCTGAAAGTAAACAAGCACCGGAGCATGCTGTATCCCCTCCAAATCAGTGGCCAGCACAGGCAGTTCTTGTTCATTCAGCAGCAGGTTTTTAATCTGTGCCTAAGGAAGGGAGGCTGGGGACCACATCTGGCACTAAGGATCAGGAGCATCTGCTGAGAAGCTTTAGCTCTGCCACGATTGGTGATGGCTTTGGGATCAGTGCACAGCCCAAGACTGGGAAAGAGCTGCTGGTCCTTCAGTATCTCCTGAGCAGGAATTTTACCACCATCCTTCTGACAAATCCACAGAGCAGGTGTAAAGTCCTCCACTTGAAAAAGAATTTTTAAAAATCCCCCTCATTAAATTAAGCAAGGGATCTGTCAATGAACCCACATAAAATAAGAGCAGCTTTTACAATAGCTTTAGAGATGTGCATGTGGAAGGGTGGGACTGAGGTTGTCAGGGGTGCAGGTGGTGAGGGAAAGAGCCCGGAAATGAGCTGTTCTCCATGTTCAACATTTCTCCAATCATTTTCATATTAGCATATCTCTAAGTGCATATAATTTTCACATCAAAGGGTAATTTTTTTAGGTATTAAAAAAAAAATAAAAACAACCAAAAAACCCCTAGGATTGAAGTAGAGAATAATTTCTTTCCTGAAGTCTTTCAAGCAGCTCCTCTCTATGACATGACAGTAAAATTACAGAGAAGACAAGTGTTTAGAAAACTCTTTTCTGGAATTCAGATTATTCTTCAAGCACACAGTAAAAAAGGGTTCAGCCAAACGGCAACAGGAAACATAAAGAAAATCTTGGGAGCACCAGAGCACCAATCTTACAGTGTCTTCACTCAGGAGCAGCCTAAATCCCCTGCCCATTGCTTAGGGGCTGAGATAATCAGCATTTCTGAGCTTGTGGTGGGGAGGGAAAACTGAAGATGATTCTGAGCCGTTGTCTCCCATCAGACCTTCCTAGCCAGGGTGCTCCCTGTGCAAAAGTTGGGAGCGACTCTCTCCCTTTCCCTCTGCTCTGCTCATCCTTTGCTCTGCACTTTACAAGGCTCTTTTACTCCTCTGGATCCAGACAGGGGCAGCATGGATGAGCACCAAGCACGTCTCTCCAACCTTCACTAGAGCCTTGCAGGGCCCCTTTTACTCTCCCCTGGCTCTTGCAGCAGCTCAAGGCTGGTCTCGGTGCTGTGTTCCAGCAATCTCAGGCACTAGGCTTGGGCAGGAGCTCTCCTTTAACGAGATTTTATTAAAAGACTCTATTACAAATAGCCACTTAAGCAAGTGAACCTTTGGAGCCTTTAGTCCATGATGTCAGTGCTGTGGCTGGATGTTTCCTGGGAGTACTAAACCTGATGCTAATATAGGGCTGTTCTATATGACAGCTATAAAACTGCTTAAGCGTACCAGGCAGGAGGCCAGCAGGGCTTTTTATGGCTATCAGGGCTTGGCTAAAGGTCCCCTGCAGCAAGGCAGGAGGAAGCAGGGCCTTAGGCAGGGATTCAGCTTTCCCTCACCTCTTTTGCAAGGCTGGAAAACCCCCTGAGGCTGGAAAACTCACATAGCAGAGGCTCGGCAGCAAAGCCTTTGCATCCGTACCCAGATCTCTTCTGGTGGTTGGAGAGATTATCCACATCTGTGCCCTGCCTGTGGGGCCCCGAGGCAGCTCTGCATTGTCACCCCAAGGGATACACCACCTCTCCCCCTGCATCCCAACCATGGCCAGCCACTTTAGGAATACCCAGAGTTTCTCTAAGCCCACTGGTTTTGTTGTCACATCCAGTAGCAGCATTGACACCAGTCTGGCTTTTCAGCCTGCCCTCCTGCAGAGCTGCCTACCTGCCCTCTCCTCACAGGCATCCCTGGGGCTGCACGTGTCCCCTGGCAGCTGCCTGCTCACAGCAAAGCCTCCTGTTTGCAAATCACACCCAAGATACACGAGGAATGCCAGCAATGTTTGCCAATGGTTACTGATATTAAAACTAACAGCAGAACTGGTCCAACCCACCTGTCAGCTGGGCAGAGATAAGCAGAGGGCATAATAACACACATTAATCACGTTTTAATCTGCAGTTTTCCGCCAATAGGTGGCACCAGCAATTTTTGGATGCGCTACAACATGGTACATCTGTTCCTTTGCCACCAGGCACCCAGCCCACGGCAGGGCAGGGGAGATGGATGGACCATCTATTGCCATGGTAGCACCCAGCCTCTCTCTTTTTCCTTTGAGGAGGGAAAGGTTAAAACTCTCACAAGCCAGTTTTTATTTCCACGAACGAACTTATTTCCAGGAATAACCTAACTTGAATGAGTCTTTCAGGGAATATGAGCCTGGAAGCTGTATGCAAATAGATCAGAAAATATTGCTTGAAATGGAAGGGCAGACTAAGCCTCTGTAGGAGACACAGCAAGAGCACAATATAACACAGCAAACCTAACACTCCTCATAACTGAGGCTGGCCACTCGTGTGAAAACATGTAAATCGCAGTCTAACACAATGTAAATATATTGTACAAATATGTTACCTCGACTAGAGCATCCTGAAGGGGAAAAATCACACCACACATGTGCCCATGACACACATGCTCCATCTCTGTGCACACAATAAAGGAGAAGCAACCCCAGCCAGGTCCAGCCAAGCCTGTGGCCAGCACAACTTCACAAGCAAAAATTCCCAGAGCCAAGGCAAGGATGGAAACTGCCTGAGAAGCAAAGCTGTACCACATCTCTACAGGTGCACAGCATCCAACCACTTCAGCTTACAACTCCATGCAGCTGAATTCAGCCAGTATAAATTATTAAAGAGTCTGCAGAACATTACACAGTTCATGTAGTTAATGATTATAGTTCAGTGTCTAGGTCAGATATAATTAGATGTTACATTAAAATAGCTTCACAGAGCCATTTATTCTGATTTAATTACATAAAATGATAATATAATGAGCAGTGCTTTCAAAGAAAAAAAGAAATCTTTTAATGAGCTCATTTTAAGTTAATATAAGGCAAATTAATCATTTAACAAAATGCAGTGAGAAGACAAGTTCATATTTCAAAATATGTTGTGCCTTTGTCAAGGGGGCTTGTTTATTACCGTGCTGGGAAAGACACAAAAATGGGTGGCTCTTGAAACAACATCACATCCCACTGTACAGCTGGAATATCTTTAAACCATATTTTCTTCCTTTCTCAGATATACCTGCTATGCCAGAGCTCTTTGAAATACAACCTGAGCAACAGATTTATGACCCTCAAACTGCGTCTTTATTCCAACGTGAAGCAGAGCAATAGCTGTGCAGAGCAGTCACCCGAGGAGGTGAGCTCCTGATGAAGGGTTAATCGTGGCTTGGTTCATTAATCATTCATTTGCTGGCTCAGAAAATTAGCTTTCACATGTTTGTTTGCTCAAGAAGCGATAAGCCCATTCCCTCGCTAGTTCATCTATTTTCTTCCCTTTGCATTGTTTTAGAGATTTTAATCCTTTCCAATTTTTGTAATCAGTCATTTTGGTCTTTTAGCAGGAGCGTTTCCAAGTGTGCAATTACTGGAGTGAAAGCAGGCAGCTCTCTGCAGGGAAGGAGCAGGCTCTGGTTCATAACCCTGCCAGCAACCACAGCCCTCCTCTTCTCCCACGGGGCACCTCACACAGCCCCGAGCAAAGGTGTCCCCACCTCCAGAGCCAGCCCATTTCTCTGCAAACAGGGCTCCCTGCACCTCCACAGGCATTTAAATAAACATTTATACGGCTAAGAGCAAGGCAAGACAGACTGAGTGGTTTGCAGGTCGTGTCCCAGCCACTCACCTCTTCTATCCTAACCTGGAACTGCAGCCTCACTAAGCCAGCAAGGAAAACCTGGAGATATTTGTGGAGGAGGTAAAGGGGGCGGTCCTACACCCAAGGCTTTCTCACAACACTAGCTGCCTCAATAAAAGGTTTTCAAACATTTCCATAGCATCACCTGCCAAACACGTGCGCTTCCAGCCCAGGCATCACTTGGATACCTCGGTGAGGGAGTGGAGACTGACTGTCACATGGCAGCTGCACTCCTCCCGCCAGGAACATGAAATTTGGGGCCACACATTTCTTCCTTAGTGCATTGCCTCTGCTCCCAATTAGGCAGAGCCGGCGGCTTTCAGCTGCAGAGCTCCCTCAGCAGCGGATCCGGGAGCGGGAGTGTGGTGCTATGACAACACTCTGGGTGCCATCCATCTCGCAGGTGGCACAGGCAGCTTCTGGGTGCACCCAGCCGTGACCTCCCCAGCCCCTCCCTCCCAATTACTGGGGCTTAGGTAGACTGCATCTGGGATGTCGCTCTTCTTTTGCTTTCCCCCCCGCCCCTTTTTAAAAATCTTTTTTCAAAGCCCACTCCACCCAGGTTTGCAGCAGTAAAGCCCCCCCTGGCCAGTTGCCCACATTTGCTTGTGGCAGTGGACCAAAGCAGGACGTGTGCAGCCCAGCATGGCCTCAAACTCCACTTGCTGCTGCTTCCCCTTTTCTAGCCTGAAACCTGGGTTTTGAAGAAAAACACATCTCTGAGCTGCAAGGCCCCAGCGTGAGGCTCGTGTCACACAGCCATTAATAAGGTTTTCCAGACAAATCTGACTGGAGAGATAATAGGCTTAAACAATTAGAAAAAAGAAAAAAAATTAAAAAATTTCTGTGATGGAGAGTTTTCTCGTCCTATTCGCTGTAATTATTTTCTAAATGTAGATCATTATATATGATGCAGGCAACAGTGTTCCAGAGCTAATCAGGCCATATGTTTCCACATTTTGAAAAGAAAACTAATTAAAAAGAAATGAAAAATGAAAAGGGGAAAAAAAAGAGAAGGTTTGTGAAGAGCACTGGTAGGTTTGGGTCGGAGAGGAGCGGTGAAGGAATCTTTCAGGAATGTATACATTCACTCCGCTTGGCTCTGCGTTTTGTTTTCAGAATTGTTTCTGGCAGAAACCTAAAGAAAAATATGAACCAGATGTACAAGGAAATAGTTTCTTCATCAGAATGAGAAGAATAGCTCTCTGTCTGCCAAAGGACTTGGAGCCTTTACATTTTACCAAGGTGATGTTAAAAATACCCTCCAGTGATGGGTTCTCCTTCAGCAGTGCCAGGGGCAAATGGGACGCAGGGAGAGCATCCCTGGGAAGGGGGATGTCCCAGGAGAGCATCTGCAGCTCCCCAGGACAGCACCTGCCCCTCCCAGGTGCCCTCAGGTCTGGAGTGAATGGTGGCACATCCAGTGCCAGCAGTGATCCCACAGTGCCAGGCAGGCAGCCAGGGCTGGGCAGGGCACCTGGCAGGCAGCTGCTGCTCCTGTGTTTGGGTTTCTCCAACCATTCCCAAGGGCTTGCCATGCCAGGGGCTCAGTCCTGAGCCAGGGCCTCACAGCACTGGGGACTGCACAGGTCCCAGCTTTCCAGAAGGGCTCAGGGAATGACCGGCTGGGGTGGGGAAGAGCTGATTTCAAAGTCTCATCCAAGAGCAGCCCTTGGCAGAAGGGAGGTGGGAAGAGCCCAAGAGCACCCTGCCTGCCCCTTGGCAGAGGGGATGTGGGTCCAACTGATATCTCAGTCATTGCCCCCTCACTTTCATTTGCCAGGTAAAGCAAATCCTCTCCAGCTTCTCACTTCTCCTCTGCTCCAAGGCTGCAGCACAGGACCTGGGCTGATGGCTCAGCCCCGGGCTGGCCCTCCACACCCAACTCCCCTGGGCATCTGCACCCTGTGGTAGAAACGTGAGCAGCATCTCTGCTGACATAGATCCTTCCCCAGTCAGGCTGGAAAGATGGGAAAGGTCCTAGAAATGGGTCAGCAGCTTCGTCAGCATCTTAGCAGAGGTGTGAGGAGGGCAAGGACTGAGTGGTGGGGAGAAGAAACAGTAACAAATTATTCCTCTGCTCCAAATTTCTGACTCATGACAAAGCTACTCATGGGCAAGAGGGCAGGTCCTGAATGCTGAAGTACTTCCATGCCTCATCCTGGGGCTGTGGCCATGCCTGAAGCCCTGCTCCACTCCTGGGGTCTTCTGTGTCCCTGGGGCACCATGGGGTCCTGCTGGGAGAAGGAGGATCCACCACACCAGGTGACCTTCAGACACCCTGGGGTTCCACCCTGTCACCTGTGGGTGCTGCAGAGGCACAGCCACCTCCCCAGCCCACAGAATCCCAAGGAATCCCCGGTGACTCCGGCGAGGACAGTGGTTTGGGAAGGGAGCTCAACTGGAAATTAAATAGGACAGGAAGAGAGCAAGAGAGAGCAACCAGGGAACTTTAATCTCATTAAATACACCTTGAGGCTTAAAGTAATTTTGCCAGGAGGAGCCTTTTTCTTGCCTTTAACTTTGCTTCAGCCTTGCTGCACCAGGAACAGGCTTCAAAGGGCTTGTCCTTCTCTGCTTTGGGCAGGTCAGAAATCCCTCTGAATTCTCCTGGATGCTGGATTTGACAGGGGGTGGGAAAAAAAGTGCACTGATCTACTGAAACTAGCTTATTTTGAGGGAACCATGTCAGCTTTGATGAACAGAATTGCTGACGAGGATCTCCAGCAGCAGTAGCAGGCAGTGGCTCTTCCGTAGGCGTTTGCTGTCCACAGAAGATGAATTTCTGTCTCTCAACAGTTTTTAATTCCAGTAGAAAAAGTTTTCCAAGGTTTTGTAATTAAAGGTAAGGAAACCCAAGGCCTCACCACAGTAGTATTGCAGGATCTTTGTTTTCTGGCCAGCACTACTTTAAAACAAACAAATGCTGCAAGCTCTGGAGTTGGCTCAGCAAATTGGCTTAGTCCTCATAGGCACTAGCTAATACAAAGAGCAAAAAGTTCAATTTTTCTGCACTGGAAAAACCCAATTTCATCAGTTTGAAAGCCAGCAGCATCAGCTTCCCAGGTCTATCACAACTCCTCATAAATTAAAAAAGCTCAGTTGTGTTTCACAAAGCATCTAAAGCAGCTGAGATTTCACATGGGACACGCAGGAGAGAGGTTTAACAGCGCATGTTTCATGGTGATTGGCAAATTATCAGGTCATTGCTCCAACTTCCACAAACATCAGCAGCCAAAAGCAATAAAAATACAGGTTTTGGTCTCAGGAGCCTTCAAACTATTTTCCAGAGTTCGTCTGCATGACAAGATGCTCACTACGACACTGCAGACGCACTGAGCTGCTTAATTAGAATAACACAGATGCAGTTCAGTTTTTAAGTCAATCAGAGCAATAAACATAGAACAAACAGATTTTCACAAGAATTAATCAAACCGTTTCCTTTCTTTGTGTTTTAAATGGAATTTTTCTATTTTGTCAGTAAGCAACCCTGAAGGATCACATTCCTTCTTCAGCCAAGGGGCGTCCCTACAGGTGGCCACTCTTCAGCTTACCTGGAATTTGTCTCATCAATGGGTCAGCACTAGGAGAAAGCTCCCACACACATTTCTTCCAGCTCTCCCATCTGACAGGCAAGCCAGTGTAGGCACGGGGAGGGTATCTCCAGCCTCAACATTTCCCTGACAACGATATCAAGAAAAAAACTCCAGGGGTTTTGTTAATAGAGACTAACTTCAAACATCCTTTATTCCCGGATTTAAGCAGGCTGTAATCCTATAGGTTTGATTTTTCTCTCACTGGTGAGAGCAGATACCAACGACTTGTTTCCTGAAACACTCACAACTGCTACTGATGCTTTTTTTTTTTTTTAAACCTTGCTTGAAAAACTTCGAGTTCCTCAGAGCAACCAGTAACCAGACACTCCCCCTCCTTTCTCCCCCAGCTTTGGGAAGGCTGCTGCCTGCACTCGAGGCAATGGGGCACAAGCCTGAGCTGTGTTTTGCCCCAGAGGCAGGGCTGGTTGCAACAAATCTTCTAGAGGAGACTCCAGAGGCAGACAGAGCATCCTCTCTCCCTGCTCGGTGTTTGTGCCCTGTCTCTGGCTCTGCCCCGCCTGCTGCTGCCCTGCTGCCGTGCTCTCCCGGGGCTGAGCAGCACTGCCAAGGGGATAAGGGGCTGCGATTAGGCGCTGCAATTCCCTGCTCGTGTGGGCTGGCAGAAAATTACTGCTCAGCCGGAGAGGAAAATAACATCTTATTTACCGTCTCTCCTGGGACTCGTCTGAGGGCTGAGCAAGTGCTGACTCACAGGCTGCGGAGAGGTGCCGAAATGCAAACCCCAGCTGCGAGCTGTGCTCGGTGCGGGCAGAGCCCCGCAGCAGCACCTGCGCCTGGGCTGGCACCGCCGCCCGCAGCGGCCCCGGCCGCTCCCCGCGGTCCCCGTGGGCCACGAACGGGACCTTCCGCCTCCAGCCACCTCAGGCAGCCGAAGGCGATTTGTGACTGCCCCTCCGCCGGCAGCAGGCGTGGGGCTGGTTCAGCCGACACCCTCAAGACGCGGGGTGCGTGGCCCGGGGTGGCAGGGACAAGCAAGGGGCCATCACACTATTCCACCCCACAGAGCTGCCAAGAGAGCCAGGAGTTTTAGAGAAGGACCCTGCCTCCCCATTTCACTTTCCTGCTGAAAACATCTGGTCTGCTTGGCACCTAGGCTGCAGCAAATATAGCAGAGCATCTTGCTCACGGGCACGGTGCCACCGCGACAGATGGGTACGAGCACAGGCAGCCAAGAGACCTTGTATCAGCATCAAGTGTGTTTGCTAAGGGCAGGATTCGCAGCCAGAAATGTCAAAATGGCTGAGTTTCCGTGCCTGTAGATACCGGGGAGGCGAGACTGTGCTAAACCAGCTCTGGGCAGGATTAGTCTGGAATGGTGGGGGGAAGCTCATTTCTGCGGCTACAGAGCATAAGTTTCTGGTCGCGTGGAGCTGGATTAATTTCTGGCTTGGGGATGTTCCCGCTGCCTCATTCCGTTTCCAGGCGAGAGAGCCCACAGATTGCCCTGGAGCTGGCGGGACACCAGCAAGGCGAGAAAGCCATAATCCCACATCCGGGAGGGACACGGGCAACAAATTTGTCTTCGCAAAATGGGTTAAGAGACCTGCTCTCAATTAACCCCAGGTCAGCTCGGCAGGCACAGGGAGGTGCCAGCACGTCCCCGCTGCGCACACCCTCGCAGCCCCGGGCAAAGCTACGCCTGGCTTCAGCGGGCCGACCGCTGCCTTCATTTTCCATCAGGGAAAGAGCAAAGGACTAATTGCACTAATTAGCGTTGCCCTCATTTCACAGCAATTTCAGAGCGCTCGGCAGAGCGCTGAGCCCCATGGCGGGTCGGGAAGTGGAGAGGGAATGAGGAGCAGCAGATGTGCAGCAGGAGAGGTGTGGGACGGGGTGTTCCTGGTCACTCCTGCCGCACGCGTCCTTGGAGCGGCCGTCGGGACGCGGCCACCGCAGCGACAGCGGCGGGAGAGCGGCTGAGCACCCCACATCCCACATCCCGCATCCCACATCCCCCATCCCGCATCCCCCATCCCTCATCCCACATCCCACATCCCGCATCCCACATCCCGCATCCTGCATCCCCCATCCCTCATCCCACATCCCACATCCCGCATCCCACATCCC